>CM033274.1:1736259-2128759 GCA_019343175.1 Oedothorax gibbosus
TAATATTTAAAGCCATTTTTTCGAAAAAATTTAATAGTAGTTTACCGCATTAAAATAAATTAAATTTAACCAAATTCTATAAATTAAACTACTAAATAAAATAATTGCTAGAGCATCCACATTTTTTATTGGTGAACATTACAAACATACAAAAAATACTTGACTATTGAACTGATTATCAGTATATTTACAAAATATGTAGTGATGGATGAAAAATACCTCAGTTGAGAACATATACTTATGTATGTCATAAAAAACAAAAAAAATAACAATGACTTAAAATGAAAAAAAAAAAAAACTCAGTCAGAATGTCTTAGGCTGTGTCCTAACTACGACATCAAATGCAACAAAACTTGGCGACCGCCAAGCGATGCAATAGCATGTGGCTGACTCTGCCAAGTCGCCAAATTTTGTTGCATTTGTGGTATTTGATGTCGTAGTCAGGACACAGCCTTACATTGCTTCAAATACTGGCCATGGACATTTTTTTTTCTACCATAAGAATACCTTCTATAAGATACATATATTTATTATAGGAAATTCAAACACCACGTTTCCTTTCACTTCCCATTTTAAGTTGTTGGTTTTTTAACCTTTTCACTCCTGAAAAAAAATCTTATACATATATTCTTTATATAACATATTTCTTAAATTGTTTATCAAGTAATTTTGAAAAAATTTGGGTTTAAGTAAGAATCACATCAATTTAGTGGAATTTGAGGGTAAAAACTACACATTTTTGATGTGCTATGAAAAAACAAACTCAGTTTTTGTGATAGAGGATTTAAACTTTTTTAAAAATACAAACTGTCCAATAAATTAACCGTTGAAAAATCTGTTGGACCCTCTTCGTTCATATTTTTTAATACAAGTCATAAATCAGCTACTTCGGTATCAGTAGTTTTGGAAAGGTTGAACATAATAAAAACATTAGTATTAAGGGGGAATGGGCGCGCTGGACCGGTGGTCTCCAAAGCAAAGTGCATCGGTGTTAATCCTATGGAGAACAAAAAATATTTTCTCTGCTACATTTCTCCGGCTGTATTGAATATTTTTGCAAGCGGATTTTTTTTTGTGATAAATGTAACTTACTTACAGGTCCCGACCTTCCCACTTTTTGAAATTGGTTCGAATATTTTTTTAATTTTCAATAAACAATTTTACACAAAATATTCGAAGCAATTTCCAAAACTGGGAAGATAGAGACCTGTAAGTTATCTACATTTATTATTTAAAAAAAACCATTTGTAAAAATATTCAATACAGCCGGAGAAATGTGGCAGAGAAAATAGTTTTTTTTCCCCATGGGATTAACACTGAGGCACTTGAGTTCCAGCGCGCCCATTCCCCATTAAGAAAAATTTTAAACTGAAGTTGTGAAGTGAATTCTACAAAGGTCTACATATGTGTACCTCTGGAGCGAAGAGCTTAAGGACAATTTTTAGCCCTTTTGGTGGTAAGTTTATCGATAAGTGTTTTTTTACATAAAGTCTAGAATATTTCTGGGAATCCTAGTATACTCTCTTTAAATTTAAAAACTAAACTCCTCGGCACAACAGCCCATTACTGGGCCATGGCCTGCCGTGCCCATTTCAGCTTTCGTGACCTAGGGCTCTGGGGTGCTAGGTATATGTCCCGGTAAGGTGGTTAGCCTCACGCAGAACCCCCAGTGTTTAGTTCTCAAGCATGCTTTGTACCCATTTTATCCACCCACTTAAGGGATGAAAGGATGAGTCAACCTTGCCCGATCCGGGATTCGATCCCCGGACCTGTGGCGTGGCAATGTGAAGCACTACCACTAAGCCACTGGCCCCCCTCTTTAAATTTTGTTTTAAGTATTCAATTTAAATTTTAATGATTTTTTTTAATTGGCATATTAAAATGAAAAAGTGAATGCTAAGATCCATAGAAAACTTCCTGGAATTTATTAAAAAAAAAAACATGTTGACGGACTTAAATTCTAAGGCAGTGTGTTTTAAAAATTGAAACAACATAAACTGAACATGAGAAGTGAAAATGATGAGAGGTATTTGACTTTCCGCTTAAGATTAGATTGAGCAATGATTGTCATTATCAAATAAATATACTAATTTCTATAATGCTATATCAGATCTATGTTCTATCCGATTGAGCAAATTTAAAATTGACACAATCACTTACAGTTTATAGTTTTACTTTAGAATTATTTTTCACAGACCCGATTTCTATAGTAGCATGTGCATCAAATATCGATGCTATTTTCACAATCAAAATAGATTTCAGCAAAAATTATTACTTTTAAAAGGATGCTTTATAATATTTAATATTAAGGCTCATTAAATATTTTCTATAAATGAAAAGTGAATTTTAATTACTATTTTCTTTATTTAGTTAAATAACTATTTAGTTAATTAACTAATATTTTATCATTCTACATTCATTTTTTTTTATATCAGAACTTTTTAAAACATATTAAAATAAATTCAGATCCATATTTCCGAATACACTAAAATTATACGATGGTTTTGAAAAGAAACTACCCATTTGGGTAATAAGGTGGCTTAAATTTAAGGCATACAAATATATATTTAAAATAAAAATGATGAACAGTCACTTTAACTTCTGCTATGATAATTTCAATTATGTGGTTCAGCTATTTAATACTAAACACAACCTTATATATACACATCAAAAGTTTTTACTGTAAATGACTATACACATTGTACTGGAAAACTTGAAAGAGAAGTTTTGACTAAGTAAATAAAATATAATAGCGTCAGTTAAGAGTTAAAAATATATAATCCAAATTCTGATGAATTATTAAATGATACTTTTCTGCCGGTGATAATTCAAATGATTTCATATTTCAATCATTAGTTAAAACATCACAAATGCTTTTAAATTGTTCACTTCAAACAGCTATCAATGTAAAATAATTAAGCTACGTCTATAAAATAAGTTACTTTAAAATATTTAAAATTTACGAATTGAATAATCATAAACTTCAACTGCCACAAAGTAACTTTTCAATCAGCACATTTTGTAAAGGTGAATTTATCAATAGTTCATACAATAGAGTGCAATAAGTTTTCAGTAATCACTAACTGATTTTCACTAAATTGGTGCAACCTCTTTTGGGTTGTTGCAAATATGAAAGAATGAAATTTTCATCAAAAAATGCAAGTGACAATAAATTGCAAAATTCATTGATGAGTACACACAATAACGCACATTTATTAATCCCTTTGACTCGATATCGACATAAAATGAAAGTTTAATTTACAATACAGGATTTTTTTAAGAACAAAAAACAATTTTATTTAAATTTAACCATTTTAGTAACCAATTAGATTAGGAAATCATATTAGTTTATATTACTTAGCTTTTTTTTTGCATAAGTATAAAATGTTTTGAAAAAGTATTCTAAATCTAATAGTATTTTGTTAACTTGTTTTTAATTGCTTAATTTTGTGTTAATCTAATGTTTGTATAACATTTCTTGAAAAGAACATTCTTCATAAATATAATATGTTTTGAAAAAGTATTCAAAATCTTATATTTTGTTAATATTTTTTGAAAATAAAACAACTTTTCTTAATTGTCAGAAGGTCAAATGCATAAATATATAAACAATATATTCTAATTTTCTAATAAGCAAAAATGCACCAAACCTCTCAGCATCATAAAATCTCAACAAAAAAAAAGTAAATACTTTATGTAATGAATTAATAAAACAATTTTTTAGTAACACATGTGAAAATAACCGGGAATGATTTGACTTTATGATCTAACTACTACATCAAGTTCTGCAACTTTAAAAACACATGCAAACAATAATTTATCGAGTCTCATCGTTTTGGATAGGTGTATCCTTTGCAGATTTTGCTTGTCATTTCAGCCTAAAATAGAAGTCAACAATTGTTATAAGAAAAGCAACAATCATGGAAACAATAATTACAAGAAAAATTCATTCATGTTTATACAGATTATTACCCAAAATAAATATGCAACAACAACTGGATTATCAGAATTGATTCATGGAGTTTATTCCTGATCAAATAACAAGATTTTAGATTACTTAGTACCGTATATACTCGTGCATAACCCGACTCCGTGTATAAGTCGACCCCCCATTTTTAAACCAAATATCCTTCCAAAATTGGTAACCCATGTATTAGTCGAGGTAGAAATAAGGCCAGAGCTTTGTGAAGAAAATAAGAAGAAACCGGAAGATAACGGGATCGTAATTTTTTTATTTATTTAGCAAGCTAAATTTCAACCCCAATGAAAATAAAACGGGTTTCATTTCCGAGTGTCCTTGACATTGCCGACCCTGAATGGAGAATCTTAGTTGAAACTAAGTTCAGTGAAGCGTGAAGACCACACTGCCAAGGTCATGGAAAGCCGTTGTTTTCTTTACACCTTGAAAACTGGTTGACTGAACTGCCCTGTGCCAGAGCTACACGTGCAAAATACGCATCACGCCAAGAACTAACAATAAAGCATCACATGGTGGATACCGTGAATAAATACCAAACTTATTTGATCTTCAAAATTTAACTGCTTTTCTGTCTTTATTTTTAATAGATAGTATTTAAACCTTAAGTTTGATTGAAATTTAGTTTTAGTTTAAGGATTGTGGAGTTTTTTTTTTCAGAAATACGATTGTCGTGTATAAGTCGACCCCGATTTTTGCAGCACTAAATTTGTCCAAAATTTCTCGGCTTATACACGAGTATATACGGTAAATGTTTTTTATACTCTAATTATCAATAAAGGACTTTTTACTAATATCAAAGCCTGTTGTTAGTTATCAATATTTGTATTTTATTTACGAGTAAATACACTGATGATTACATACATATATTATAAATTTTTTTACACATTCATTAAAACTTAAAATATGGAGGAAACAAATAAAACTATATTTTAAAAAAAATTACTCACTAAAGGTTCCAGCTCTTTCTGACCAACAAGCTCAAACTCTGTTACAAAGTAGTAGAAATGCTTGTAGCACATGTTAATGTGGGCTTCCTAAGAACAAAAGTCATTTAAACAACAGTTACTGAAACATTACATAACAGTTTTAAATAAAGGTTAGTATAACTAAATACTCGGGATTCGAGACAGTGGGTAGGTAGGTTTGAATTATCGTCGCACTAGAGCTACACAAGGGCTATTGGCGACAGGCGTCGTAAATTAGAACCACAGTCAAGTGACGAGCCGACACCTGAGTAGGCACCCAGAGCAACAATTAAGCGCGATATCGTACGCAGTGTTGGGAATTTGGAGCGTATTTAACGTGCACTCCCTCTACACAGGGTATTATTCGTCGGACATTTTTGGCTGCACGGGCCGTTTATAGGTCGACAGTTATTTTGGCGGTAGAGACAGCGGGAGTTTGTGAAAAAGGTTATTCTATACACAACAGAATCTCAAAAATAAGTTCTCGACTGAAGATATTCAAAATGTACTCAATTTCAAGCTTAGGAACACAACCTAAAAAAAATTTCTCAATTCATTTAAACACTCAAATTTTATTTTCGTTCTCTAAACTTTCCCAGAAATTGCTATATTACAATAATTTTACATTAGTTATATTGCCAGATGCAAAACACTATTTTAGCCTTGGTTTCTTTTAAATGGTTATCAACTAGAGGCTATAATGTGAATCAGCAGTAATTGGAAAATAATTTCAAAACACTTACAAAATATTATCCTCTTTTGTAAGTTTGACAAAAAAAATTGGCAAAAATTAGTTTCAGTTCAGTTATTTTGGAGAAAAATAATAGGGGTTGAAATAGTATGATTTTTATTCTCAATAGTGATAATAACTCCTACTGACCCTAAATTTATTTGTTAGTGACACAAATGTGAAAGTCGATAATAACCCTGAAGACACTATACAATCGTATTAAGATTATACAAAACTATTAACTAAATAGCTGCTAAAATAAGAAAAACTGAAGTCACAGTTAAAGTTTGCTGGGTAAAAGAAATAAAAACATATTAGATTGGTAAAATACTAGAAGGAATGAATTAAAATTATGCTTTTCGATAATTTTTTTTAGATAAGAAGTGTTTTTTAGGATGAACAAAAGAACAACTTACAGCTCCAATGAGAACGAGTCGTTCGAAATGGTGTATGTAAACATGCACAAAAACTCGGAAAAGTCTGGTTAGGATTTTTTTGCAGGTGGGAAGGAAGACTTTAGGAAAAGGAACATCTGTTAACAAAGAGAAACCATTTATGGAAAGATATTATAGAAGAATGTTAGATTTTTGTATATTATCTTCAGTTTAATATGATTCAAATAAACTTGAAAAGAGCTCAGAAGTTCAGATTTAAAAACCCATCAGTAACAATTACAACCTTAAATTGAAATTTCCGCATTCTTTTTTTGTAATAAGAGTAATCTAAAATTTTCTATTTATTATGATTTCTTTTATCATAAATTTATATACAATAAAACCAACCACAAATTATAATAATATAACCCCGGATAAATTATAATCAATAATATAAATTAATTTAACCCTTTCAGTCCCAATTGCAATTTGGCATCATTTTAAAAAACATTTCTGATCGTCTCTAGCTATTTATAATATCAAAAAGCACATCATTCGATTCTTCAAACTTTTTTCTATTAGAAAATATTTTTTATTAATCCCAATAGATGTCAGCAATATTATTTTTTAAAATTATGATCAGAAACATGATGATGCCAAACGGCATTACTGGGACTGAAAAGGTTAACTTAATTTGAATTTTTCAATGGAAGTTTGCATTCAGGCTAAAATGTATATCTTATTTGGGATGAAAATTATAGGAAATTAAATGATGTAGATTATTTTATATGTAATGCATTACTATTTTTACAATTCAAAATTTTAAGAAGCATCAATTTCATAAAAATAATTAGAAGAATTAAAAAGTAAAATATAACTAACCTAGTTGCATTCTACAAACAAAAAACTAATGACTATAACTTGAAATATACACTTTTTTTTTAAAGCACCATGAAAAATACGAAGGGGATTTTTAGAATTAAGAGTGACTGCCAGTCCCATAAAGCTAATGCATTAGTTTTGAAATCACAACTTTCGCGAAAGAACTGCTTTGCTTTGCTATCCCATTTTCACCAGGTATGGGAATCATCGTAACATCCATTTAAAACAAAATTGAAAAGAAAATAACATCCGGTTATTTAATTATTAATTGATAAAGTTTTAAAACAGTGTTGCCTTCTGCTGTATATTTTTGGCATTTTAAAACTTCAAAAATATATAATTAAATTAACTAGATAACATTTCCGTTTCAAATTTGTTTCATTTCGATGCTATGTTGATTCCCATACGTGGGGAAAAAGGGCTAACACGGCAAAACAATGATTCTGCAGAAGTTGTGATTTCAAAACTAATGCATTAGCTCAATGGGACTGACAATCCCTCTTAAATGAAAACTGAGGAAGTTCAAAGTCCAGTTTTGTTAAGAGAAAAGTTTTCTAAATTTGGGTTTATGATTTCTTTTAAAGGACTTGTGGTAATCCAGTAACAGCAATTTGTTTTAAGTAAGATCAATTAATAAAGTTTGATAGTATTATTTAAATTCAAAAGGACAAGCTCTAAAAGAAGAACATAGCATTTTAAATCCAATTGGAATCTGAAAACCACACTTTATACTTTAAAAAATTAAAAAAATTTATGCAGGAATATGTAACTAGAAAAACTGTCAAAAGGAGATTGGGGGCTTAATATAACTTACAAGTCGTGTAAATTAAATAAAAGTGTTAAGGATTTTCATTGCATTTTTTTTGAAAGATTAATAAAGTAAACTGTAAGAATTTATAAATTTGCACTGTTTTTTGTGGTTAAACGGCTAGATTTATATTAATAAAGATTTATTCAACTAAACACAAGTTGCAAATTAATTAAATTATATAAGTTTATTAAATTAAATTTAAAAATTTAGGATAACTTAACAATTTGGTCTTTTTACCATATTCTGGTTTATTCGAATTGCATTATAAATCTACAAATAGAAGCATAATTTATTTTTTAAAAATGTGAATGGAGCACATGATATAAATTATCAAAACATAAAAAAACCTAACTTTAGGTTAGGTTAGGTTTGAATATCGTCGCACTAGAGCTACACGAGGGCTATTGGCGACGGGCGTCGTATTTTAGAACCACAGTCAAGTGACGAGCCGACACCTGAATAGGCACCCAACGCAACCGTTAAGGGCGACATCGTACGCAGCGTTAGGACTTTGAAGGATATTTAACGTGTACTCCCTTACACGGGGTATTATTCGTCGGACATTTTTGGCTGCACGGGCCGTTTATAGGTCGGCAGTTATTTTGGAGATGCCCAGACCCGAACCTGGGACCTTTCGCATGCTAGGCGAGTGCCTAACCGACTGGGCTCCTCAGCCCCACCTAACTTTAGGAAGTTTTTGTAAATAAACTACAAACATTGCACAATTGCTCCTACTACATTACTATTTTTTATTACTTAAATACAATTGTGCATTTTGGGCAAAGCAGTTATTTTTAATTGAAATAACTAAACACATTGTATGCTTTATAAATATCACACAAATAAGCCTGTACATATCAAAAACACGTACACAAAAAACTAAGATGCTAACTTGATCTAATATTAAAAGTACTTTAGAATTTGAGTAAATACTTCAAAGGTGCCGAAAAATGGTAAAAATTAATAAATGTTTCAGAAAGATAGAAGCTTGATTTTAAAAAAAAAAACTGTAATACGCCACTTTAAAGCTAAAATAGTAAACTGAAACTACTTTACAAGCTAAACTGAAACTACTTTGCAGGCTAAAATAATAAACTGCAACTACTTTACAAACTAAAATAATAAACTGCAACTACTTTACAAACTAAAATAATAAACTGCAACTACTTTACAGACTAAATTGAGAAAAATACAACTACTTTACAGGTACTACTTTACAGACTAAAACTGCAACTACTTACAGACTAAATTGAGAAAAATACAACTACTTTACAGGACAAAATGGTAACACAATACACTACTTTACAGGCTAAAATGGTAATAAAATGCAACTACTTTACAAACTAAAATAATAAACTGCAACTACTTTACAAACTAAAATAATAAACAGCAACTACTTTACAGACTAAATTGAGAAAAATACAACTACTTTACAGGTACTACTTTACAGACTAAAACTGCAACTACTTACAGACTTAAACTGCAACTACTTTACAGACTAAATTGAGAAAAATACAACTACTTTACAGGACAAAATGGTAACACAATACACTACTTTACAGGCTAAAATGGTAATAAAATGCAACTACTTTACAAACTAAAATAATAAACTGCAACTACTTTACAAACTAAAATAATAAACTGCAACTACTTTACAAACTAAAATAATAAACTGCAACTACTTTACAAACTAAATTGAGAAAAATACAACTACTTTACAAGACGAAATAGTAACAGAATACAACTACCGTATATACTCGTGTATAACCTGACCCCCCCATTTTTAAACCAAATATCCTTCCAAAATCGGTAACCCGTGTATAAGTCGAGGTAGGAAATAAGGCCAGCCTTCTGAAGAAAATAAGAAGAAACCGGTTCATAACGGGATCATAATTTTTATTTATTTTGCAAGCTAAATTTCAACCCCAATGAAAATAAAACGGGTTTCATCTCCGAGTGTCCTTGACATTGCCGACCCTGAATGGAGAATCTTAGTTGAAACTAAGTTCAGTGAAGCGTGAAGACTATGCTGCCAAGGTTACGGACCGATGTTGTTTTCTTTACACCTTAAAGACTGGTTGACTGAACTGCCCTGTGCCAGAGCTACACGTGCAAAATACGCATCAGGTCGAGAACTAACAATTAAACATCATTATGGTGGATACCGTGAATAGATACCAATCTTATTTCATCTTCAAGATTTAACCGCTTTTGGGTCCTTATTTTTAATAGATAGTATCTAAACCTTAAGTTTGATTGAAATTTAGTTTTATTTTAAGGGTTATTTTTTTTTTTTGAAATTTGATGTCTCGTGTATTAGTCGACCCCGATTTTAACGGCACTGAAATTGACCAAAATTTCTCGGCTTATACACGAGTATATACGGTACTTTACATGGTAAAATGCTTTGCAGACTAAACTGGTCCCTCACCCATTTTGATTGGAAAGATGTCCTCGTTGTTGATCTGTGCTTCCGTCCAGTCCATCAGCAGAGACACGTATTTTTTGGCCGGCAGGGCGGTGGGTTTCTTGTACTCTGCTCCATCGGCCCATCTGTACTCGTATCTGGAGAGATTTTAAATTATTATTATTTGGTATGTGTGTGGCTTGAAACAAACTACAATATACCACTATAGTAGCTATTGAATTTCTGCAAATGGTGACAGTTGAATGCGATATTTTTAATGAGTGCACTAAGTGACAAAATTAAATGTCTAAAAAAAAAAAAATAATAAGTGATCATTCATTTATTATTTTTTTTTTCAGAAATTTAATTTTGTGCAAAATTGCAAATTCAATTAGAATGAAATGCGAATTGTAGGGCAAAATTTTTCTCAACAAAACCCTTACACCATACCTTAAAATGAATTTTAGTACAGTCGAACCCTGTTAACACGAACCTCAAAGGGAGCACCATAACATTTCGTGTTAACCGAATTGTATGTTAACTGTTAGGAATTGTTGTACATTGAACCAGGGAATATTTTAAAAATAACATTAAAAATTATTCTAATATATATACATACTAATAAATAATATATATATATATATATTATATATATATATATATATATATATATATATATATAATATATATATATATATATATATATTATATATATATTATATATATATATATATATATATATATATATATATATTACTAATAATGTACATGTATACAATTAGTAATTCAAGTAATACAATTCATTTTGAGTAGTACCTACTATAAAAAAAATTCGGCTTAATTTTTAAAAATTAATTGTTTAATGTTTTGTTCAATTTGTTCGGTTTTTTTTTGTTTGGGTTAAGCGAGATTTTGCCTAAAGCGATTTCGCGTTAAAAGATCTTTTAGGCATTAGCTCACAGCTTGTTTGGCCGAGGAAAAGCTTTCAGTTCAACTTAAGCACAATTTCGTGTTCAGCGAGTTTGCATTATTCGAGGTTCGGTTCGAGGTTCGGTTTGCATTATTCGAGGTTAACGAGGTTCGACTGTATGTTTAATGAGTGCACTATAAGTCACAAAATAAAATTTCTAAAAAAAAAACAATAAGTGAATGACAGTATAAAATTTTTCTTAACAAAATCCTTACACCATACCTTAAAATGAATTTTAGTATACATAGCCTTCTTCCAAGTGAATATACTTGAAAGTCACCACTTCACCAAGAAAAATAAAAAGCAACAAAACTGAGAAAAGGTTTTTGGTACCCTTTGTTTATTCAAAAAAATTTCAAAAATCAAGCGACCGACAAATTGAAACAAACATTGCAATTGCACCCATTTGTCAACATGTATAACAATAATAAAAATGTCTTTAAAATCTGATTGGACTTTACAATTATGATAATTTCAGTTGGTCATATTGTTGAAGAATTGCAGAATCACTGTCACAGAATAGGCGTGCTGCAGGGGTTGTTAAAAACCCGTTTTTTTTTTCATGAAAAACCCAACCCACTTGAGTTTTTGTGGTTTTTTTCAGTATTTTGGATGTGTTTTTCAGGATTTTGTGATTTATTGAGGGAAGTTTTAACTATTTATCTATACATTACAATTTTTAAAACTAACAGAACCTCTTGAGAGAGATAATCAGGAATGGTGCAATTTAAATTAGAACAATTAAAAAATAATTACATATAGTATGTAATTTAAATGTATATTTAAATTTATAAAGGTATTGTCTAGAACCAAGTATTGTTTGTGTATGTGTAAAATTATATAATCCGGAATATTGTAAGGATAGAAATTTAAATTAGAATTTAAAAAAAAGTATTTGTTATATTTAATTGTTAAATAATTAGCATAAATTTAAATTTGTAAATTCATTTTAAATATGGAAGGTACAAAAATGCAAAAATATATTAAGAATAATACTAAAATATTAATTAAAAATGATATGAAATTTATATTTTTTGGATGTATAAAAAGTTTTTTTTTTTAATTTTCAGTGAAGGCAATTTTAAGTTCAATTGCCGACTTGGGTTTTTTGGTTTTTTCAAGTGGGTCTTTTTGAAAAAAAAACACCCAGGTTTTATCGAGGCGGGTAAAATCATAACAACCCTGCTGGCTGCCTATTTAACAAGTTTTTATATCTAATTTTATAAATATAATATATATAATAAACTGATTACCAGAATTATTTGTTATTCAACTACCTATTTAACTGTCTATAAAACAAATTTTATAAATTTTCATTGATATTGATTATCAAATTAAAAAATAATCTAATCCCGAACTCACGTTAAATAGTAAATTACAAAATGATCGTAGCTAAAATGTTGATCCAACCTATCTGGTTTAGCTTAGCAAGTAATAACATCCATATCTTACTTGGGGCCGCCGGACATGGTGGGACATGTCTCCTCCGTACAGTAGTCGGTCACTGTTCCATAGATTAAGTTGATGCGGTTGAAGAAATCAACCACTGAAAAAGAATCAACGTATGAACAAGTATAAAAAAGCAAATCAAAGAAAAGAACTATTGTGCTGCACCAGAACTTTTGAACTATTGACATGGCGTCGACTATTTACATGATTTTAATTTGATCACAATTCTTTTTGGGAAAATAAAATTAGAACCTTGAATTGTGCTACCATTGAAATAAATCCCTAATGAAAAGGAAGCAAAGGACAAAAAAGGAAGCTGAATATATATATTTCAATGAGACTTATGAGACTACTATTACTTAACTTCTTTACTTTTTTTAAGTCAAGTAGGAAACTCTTTCTATAATAAAATGACAGCAAAAAAGAGAATACAAATCTTGTCCAAACCATGAACGGCGATCCAATCGTTGAGGTTCTCCCCCGGGGGCACTTTCACTGCATCGCGCAGGTTGATGCCGGAGTTGAGCGACGCCTGCGCCTGCTTGTGAAGCGAGTAGCGCAGGGTCCCAGGCTCAAACTTCTTCTTCGGCCGGAACGTCTGCAACAACAGAAAATCATTACAGGGTTGGGTTTTTCCAGTTTAAAATTAATATTTCCTATCCCAGCGGGAAAAATTGGTAAATACCAGGAAATACCTCTTTCTTTCTGATATACTGATAAGGAAATTGCCTTTAATTAATTAAAAAGTTTTATAAAAGTAAACATCAGGTATCTTTTTAGTTAACATCCTAACCTTTGTATTCTGGCTGTCCTTGCCATTGTACCACTGGCAGGGTACAATGTGTCCCTATTACAGTCATTATAGTTTGTCAAAGCCCAATAAAGTTGTTAGATTTTATTTCTAAATTTAGTAGACATAACTCAATAATTATTTATCATATACAGTATTTTAATGAATATTTACCACAGACAATATTTTAATAATTATTTATGTTTATGCAGATTGGAACACTTAAATAATAAACAAAAGTATATGATTATTATATTACCATAGATGTAAAATAATTAGGAAAGACTTGTCAATTTTAAAAAATATTAAGTCCATGGTTGTTTATTTTAATTAATCCAATTAAATAACGTTTAGTAATTATTTGTTGTTTTAATAATTAGCTTTTTCTCAGGCAGGAAAACAATTTTTCTGAGGACAGTAAATACCGTTTTTTTACCATCGTATTTACCGGGGGGGGGGGGGGGGGGGTTAAAACCATGCCAATCCGTAGATCAAATTGTTGTAAATACTTATGTAATGATTATATTTCCCATGGCATACTTGTACATATTTATTATATGTACACTAGACATCCCACTTTTTGTCACACTGTCCCATGGACCGAATGTCCTAATAAAACGTCAGTCCTTAAATCTATCTAAATTTAATAAATGAAGCAACTTAATGATTTATTTACTTTAAAAAACATCCAGATATCCCTTAAAGGATTAATACAAACAGAAAAGGAGTAAAACTCTTAAAAATAGCTTTCAATGAATTCAAAGTTTGGTAAGTTTTTTTTTAACCAGTGCCGGATTTTGGCCTAGGCCTACAAGGCCCGGGCCTCAGTCAGGACGGGGGCCTTTATAAAGATAAAATCGTAGAAAATTCGTCTAAAACAATTTGAAAATCGCCTATCGCCAAAATTCTAAAACCTATCGTCCGACGGCCTCAAAAATTGCCAAATTTGCGAAAATAGCCAGACCTAACAACCCTGGTTCGTTTCATGTTGTTTATTAAAGTCAATTAAAAACTATATGTTCTGTTCTAGTGTATTTAATTTGCTAAATTTCCAAAATAGCTTCGAGATGGTGGGGGGCCCCCAAATGTCAAGTGCTTAGGTGCCCTGGGTCTTTAAATATGGCACTGTTTTTTTATCATAATCACAGTTGTGGTACATAAATTCATCTAAGTATGAATCGACGTACTTATGTAGTCATTTATACAGTTTGCATTCATTTCAATGATATTATAATTAGGTTTTTACATCTAAATTTAAAAAACGAAGCAACTTATGGTTGGTTTTTGGTGAATGGTGTGTGCTTAACGGAAAAGTACTGAAATGAGGTCATAATTTGCAGTGTATTTGTTGTCACTGTTAACCCAGACTTTCTATTTCAAATAAAAAGTCTTCATTTATATTTAAAATAGTAAGGTTTTTTTTGCAACAAATTTGTATACTTTATAAAAAAGAAATAACCTTACAACTACCTTACAATACTTTTCTAACTAGAACTTTTCAAGTTAAATAAACTTGTTGTTGTTCCGCATTTATAGATCAGGAAAATTTAGCTTTTTCCTCTGGCTTGTAAATAGTGAAACATTTTATAATCTATTTTCAGCACATCTCTATAAAATTTAACTACACGCTTATTTAAACATTTATTAATCATGCAGCAAAAAAGCTTTTAAACAATTCATTTCTATAAATTTAAACAAATAGTGTGTGTTGTAAAATTGTAATATATTTTCAGTAGTACATCTCTATAAACTTTCATTCTCTCTTTACATATATTTATTATGCAAAACTATAATTTTTTAAACAATTCATTTCGAAAAACTTCAAATAAATAAAAAGGGGATTTGGAGGTAAAATTCTTGAGAATGTTTCCAAATTACTTAAATTTTAATGAAATGAAAATTAACCTTCGATGTATTTATACGATTGTTATGCAATCTGAAGTAAGTTATGACAATCAAAGACTGCATTAATAACCCATTATGACGTTTGCAAATGACAACTCAATTACTTAATTAAGTGCGAGTGCATAAGTGCTATCGGAAGCATATCCTATATTATATAATTGAGACGTGAATTAATATACATATTTTAATCCTTGAATTCGTAAACTGTTGCTACGAAAAATCATTTTAAAGCATTGGAAATGTTATTAAACAAAAATGAATCGCAAGCTATCCACGTTACCGGCACTTTTAATTGAATTAGGGATGGGTGAGGGGAAGAGAGAAGGAACCGAAACACGCACCTTTCGTTTGTGAAAAAACTCCATGAAATTTGCCATCGATTGCAATTTCCTGCTGGATTTATCATGCGGAAAAAACAAGCATCCTGCAAACAATTTCAGGTCGTCTTCCGTTCCAAGGACACGGCAGGATGCGACTGCGACTCTTTTCTCAAGAGGATAACGAAAGAGAACAAAAAAGAAAACAAAGCCAACTGTCAAAAGGGTGGGTGGATTGGTAAACAGGGTGGGTGGACAGAAAGTGACGTCGGTTTAATTAATCATCGTCACTTTACTTAATATCTTCTACACATAGCTTTTATTATAAAAAATAATCAATTGTTTCTTGATTTTTTTTTCTTGACACCCATGAAAATTGCTCCGTATTTTTGAAGAATGGATTGGTCAGCATCTGAGCTTCAAAATTAGCATTCTGTTGTCCGAAGGCTATGTCCTCACTACGACATCAAACGTCACTAAGGCCACAAATGCAACAAAATTTGGCAACCGCCAAGGGCGCTAAGCGATGCAATAGCATGGGGGCTGACTCTGCCAAGTCGCCAAGTTTTGTTGCATTTGTTGCCTTTGTGGCGTAGTCAGGACATAGCCTAAAGGGTGAGTTTTTTCAGCAGTACAAATATGTTATTAGTTACAGTGTACAGTACTTTATTTTTTCAACGCTTAAGTTTTTTTTAATGAGCATGTTTATCGTTTATCAACCAACTAGACGAAAGTGCAGACCAGTAGTGGATCGAAAATCAGAAACCGAAAAAAGTTTTATCTTCAGTTACACCTTCGGCAAACCAGTTAAACCGAAAACCGGTTTATTTTCAAACACCGAACATCCCTTAAAAGTGGTTGTGTTGGATTCGTTTTGGATTCGCTGATCAGATTAGTAACTACTTAAGGGATGTTCAGTTTTTGGAAAACCTCCTCAGTCTGAGTTTGTACTGATCCGGAAAACGCGAGTCTAGCGACAGAACAGAACGTTCCACGGCTCTCAGCTGAGAGGGGAGTCTTTGAGCAGACTGCGCATGCGCCCGAACCAAAATTAACAAAACAAAAACTAAAACCAGGATTGCGAGCGTGCTTTGACACTTTTTTTTCCATTGTGACTTTTTCTCTCTCGATTATCTAACTTCTATATGTGTGTAAGATTAGTAAGAAAATGCAAATTTCACTTAAAATATTTATTAAAGATATTAGTATTATATAACACTGCTGTTTATAATTATATATCTATTATAATCGTACGAATTATAAGTACAAGTTTGTTTCAAATTCTGTGATTCTCACTCAAAGTTATGTAAGTAACAGTGCGGTTCAGAGCTTATAAACCTTTCGGAACACAAGAACAAATATTTAAAAAAAAATACATTAAAAACTAGTTATTTAAAATAGAATTATAAAAAAGGGGAGTCATATGGTTGTCTACATACTCTCATCGATTCCCGAAACCGAATATGAGATTTTAAAACTGAACGCAAGTTCAGGCGCATGCGCAGTCTGTGTCTTGACATTTCCTACTCAGCTGGGAGCCGTGGAACGTTCTGTCGCTAGACTCGCGTATCCGGAAAACCCTTGATCAATGTTATTCATTCCTGTATTGTAACTCTTTTCTACCACTTCGTTAGCCTATCATAACTCGACAGCGGATCGCCACGTAATTCAAAGTCTACGTTTTCCATCATTGCACAAGAACGGAAAATTTTGTCTGCGAGGTTTCTGTTTCAAAAGTTTCTGTTTTTTTTGTTTAAGTTTCTGGTTAATTCACCGCTAAATGAAAATCTCGCCAAGAACTTTTGTTTCCTGTCCTACAAAAGTAAGAAAGAAATTTTATTCGAAAATTATTATGTTTTTCGGGGCTTTATTTTGATTAAATCAAGTTGTTGGTCGTTTGTGTTCCTGGGAGGTGAGATTTTTTGTGATTTTGTAAAAAACCTGCCCTTGTGACCTAACCTAACCCCTAAAACCCCTTTTGTTTACCAGCCGAATGCTTGTTTTTGCATGAAGTTACCATTACCTTAAGTGTTATTTTGTTATAGAATAAAATTTAGTCTAAAAAAACATTCCCAGCTTGAGATGAGTACCTCAAGCTGATAACGTTTTTTTTTTTTTTTTTGGAGTGGGACATAAACGAATTTAAAAAATAAGTTTAATAATAAAATAGCGCAAGTAAAAATGATAAGAAAGTTTGAAGGCCAGCTATTTTTTATGTTTAATAATAAAATAATGTAAGTAAAAAATAAATATTATTAGTATTTCGTGTTAAAAATACAGCTATTTTTTTATGATTTTTGTAACATTTCTCAAAGTAAAAATATTTTTATTTGGTAATAACTTTTTAAAGAATAACCCCAAACAAGAATTTCTGAAAACTGTTTTAAAATCGTCTCTTTTCTTCCTCGCTTAGAACTATGATTATGGTGTTTAGTACAATATTTTTTATTTTTTGTTAGTTTTAAAATTGAATAAGGGATGCATCCCAATGACTGAGCTGCTTTGGTTTGACCCACTGAGAATAGTACGGCTTATCATTCCTGCTCGATTTTTAGGAATCCCATTATTCATAGCTGTAGACGGTATACTAGTTTACAGTATACTAGTTTTTCCACAATAATACTGTACAAACTAGTTTGATGGAGCAAATAATTTGCTCTGTTTTGAGTACAGATAGTAGAACAATTTAATTTAAATTTGGTGTTTATTTTCCAATTTCTTTTTTTAGGTTTCAGTGACTCACCGAGACCATAAGGCTCGACACATTTTGGAAGTTAAAATCTATACTGCAATCTTTTCCTGACAGTCAACTAACTTATTTGATCTGTGCCACAGTGATAAGCAATAATAGGACCAAATGGTGCTTGCTGTAATTACTTATCATTACTTACCATTAATTTTCAAATACACTTCATGGTTAAAGGGTTTTTTTTACGGTATTTTTTTTACTGTATTTAAGTAAAGTTTCTGACTGCAAAAAAATAGTTATTATAAATTTTATAGTTATATAAGAATAAATATGCTACATGTCTGAGTTTTCAAGATAAGGGGACTTGTGGATGTTTTCTATTTTGTGGAGCCCCCTTTCAGGAATTCAATTAACAGAAAGTCATCAGACCATTACATGATTATGATATGAAAACTGATGTGATGATTGAATCAGAACTGAATATATGTTTAATATTGCTAATTATAACAAGTTCTAAGTTATATCTAACAAATCTAAAACTTGTTTGATAATATATATTTTTCGTATAATTCTTGATTGTTCCATTAATACCACATTTTTTTGCAAGTATACCTCAGGTACCTGGTTAAGAACTACAAAATTCATTTATTTCATATGAAAACATGTGGATGGAAAAGCATCATACCTCCACCTTTTCTCACTGAAGGTTCTCCCACTAATGCAATGATGAATTGGATTTTCCCCAAGTGCAAATTGCTTTTTATTAAATTAATCTGACGTGATGGGTCATCTACAATGAATTCAGTGATTTAGTTTATGTCATTTTATTAAACGAAATTCAGGACAGCAAACAAGCAGTACAACGTTATCTTTAATTGTATAATAAAAAAAACTATTAATAAAAAATACAAATTACGTATCCAGTCGGCGGTCGCCAAACGTAGACTGCCATATAGCACCCCTGCACATTCGGTTTTTCAACAATGGTTACCAGTTTATAACGGAAACGAACCGTTAACTCGATGTTCGTTCCTATATTGTAGCTGATTCGTACCACGGAAACGAACCGGTAACTCGATGGCCGTTCCTATATTGTAGCTGATCCGTACCACGTGTGTGCTCCCCTCAAGACTGGTTGCTTATTGATAGTGACTGGTTGCTGATTTGTTTGTTATCTTTACCTTATTTACCTGATCCTGGCGAGATTGCCAAATATGAAGCGATAAACATTGCCAACCTGGCATTCCTGAGACCTAAGTCATCCCCAAAACAAGCTTCAGCTCGGGTTTTCGGACGAAATAATCCATTTCATTCAAGTCAGTGACAACAGCAACTGCGCTTTCCGTAACCGCAACTATTTTTTTTTTATTGAAAACTGTTTGTTTATGTTTCGCTGAATTTTAGCCAGGCCATTTGAATGATTTGACCAATAATCAATATCAAATAATTGCTCCTCTGTTTTTGAACCAAGCAGCAAAAAGTAAATATGCTTGCATTTTGATTTTCTTAAAAAATGGCGGGGGTATAAAAAATTGATTGTGACTAAAGTGCTCTCTCGGTGTTTGCACATCATGTGTGTACATGCTTGCTTTTGTTTTAATCCAGGCGGAATAATATCTGTCTTATAAAAACTTATCTTTTTTTTGCATCCCACATTTGAGCAATATTTGTCTTTTATTTATTTTTTTCTGTGAAAAAAGGTTCGTCACTAGCATATTCATTTTCAGAAAATCATTTCAGTATCCGAATTATTACCACTATTACTACATAGTAATTGTCATCAGCGTTAACCTAAATGAGCATGTCCGTCAATTTGTCGCCAAATATGGAATACTAATGGTGATATATGGGTAATGGAAATACTAAAATGGTGATATTATGGCAACCCTTGGCTACTTTGTTTATAAGTTTACTATTTACTTTCATTGTATAAGAATTCTATACAACGCGCGGCAAGGTTAACTCATAAAGATTATTCATTATTCTCGACAAGGTTAACTTATAAACAAAGTAATAATAAATAGTGCTTATACATTTAAAATTATGTCAATCATAAATTATTTAAAGAACTCGTTTCGTAAATTATTTTTTGTGCACTATGTTTCGAAAGTGCAGCCAACTATTAAGTTCTCATTTTCTTATTTTAAAATATTGCTACGATCGCAATGTCATGATAATTTTTAGTACGGAAATCTTTCATGTTTTTCAGCAGACATTTTCAGTTTTGAGCAGTATAAATAATGCTCAAAACTCAAAATGTCTGCTTTTTTAAGAAAGAATTTGTTGTCATTTCAAGATGACAACAGACTTGGTAAAACGTCACTTAACTTGTCATTTTGACTTGGCAACATTTTTCTAATTGGCTCCAAAATGATTGGATTCCTCGAGCAAAGTCATTAGGTTTTTTTTTTTTTAAATTTAACAATGGCCAAATTATAAAAATGCTGGTTTAATTTAAAGATTAAAAGATCTGATTCAATTAAAATATTTAATTTACTTTAACCGTAATATAGTGTTGAAGTGTATAGTGTCATGCTGCAAAGAATGTTTTTAACAAAAAGAAATCGGTTTGTACTCATCATCATAAGTAAGTATAATTTAATTGTGATAATACTTATCGCTTATTAATTGGCAACTGTGGATAAGATCACTTGTTAAATCTTGTTCATCTTGTTAAACAAAAAATTTGTAAGTTTATTCTAATGTGTGATGATGACTATTTTAATGTTTAGCATGGATGATGAAGCAGAATGCTATAAGATGTGGAGGATTAGAAGAACTATTATGCAGGTAAATTTGAGAAAATGTTGTAAAGTGTTGCTTCGTGTTGAATATTTTCTATTCTGGACAGTGTTCTAATCAAATCAAAGAATAGTGTTACATTTTTACTTTTTGTTTTTATACAGACTTTTTTGTACACAAAACTAGTGATACAAAAATCATGTGAAAGATATTTAAAAAATGTTGCCATCGTAAAACCAATAATAATTGGGTAAGGATTTCAAATCAATTTTGGGCTAGGGGTAGGCTAAATCAGTAAATCAGTTAAGATTGCTGGTTTCAGAATCAGGATTAAAATTGCTGCATAATTATAATTTTAGTGCAAATTTGCCGATTTCTCTACAGTTTCCAAAATTGAAATTTTCTGTAAAAATTGAAAGATGTTTTTTTTTTGTAATTTTCTGTCTAAGCATGAAAAGTGTATCATATGTGTCTGTCATAATTCCATAGAAATCGGCAAACTAGGAAACTGAATCTACACTAGGAACACTGAAAGTGAAATTCTGCAGAAATTTTAATCGGGAGGAATCTTTGGAGATGCTAAGATCACAATTTCTTCTCAACTCGACTTATATACACAGATGCAGTTTAGTTCTCAATTATTTTCTCAATATAAATACCAAATATGGTTTTGGATGGAATAAAGTCATTCCATGAGAGTTATTAAAATCCTTTAACATTCCAATTGTTTTTTCTAGCTTTGTCATGACCGTGGATATTTAGTCACCCAAGAAGAGTTGGATCAAACAATAAGCGAATTCAAAGCCCAGTACGGTGACAAACCTAGGTAGGAATAAAAATCCATTTATAAATGGTCCTCTCTACTACCTTTTAATATTGTATCTTTTCAATGTTTCCAACAACCAATTTTTAGCCTACTTTTCTTTTTTTAATTCGAAAGAATTAAAAAAAAATGAAAAAGTATTGACATGCGGTCGATGTCCGTCCGTCTATCCGTACCCACCCTTCCAAAATCGGTTCTATACATCTGATCTTAAATTTTGTTTTTTTGTTAGAAAGATATGACCTCAGGGACCCAACTATTGATACATTTTGTCCGCCTGTCTGTACGTCCGGACGGACATAAATTTACTATCTGTCGGCGAATTTCCCATTGAATTAGCATTGGAATTCAATTTTGAGTCATTTAAATCACTGTTGCCAAATCAACAATGGCATGAGAAACTTTATTTAAAAATATTTGAAGCAAAATAATTTTTTCATGAATCAGTTTGCAATGACGTCATAAAATGTAGCACAATGTGATTCTTTGATTGTTCATTAATTGTTTACCAAGAAAGCGGCAAGGCATATTTTTTGCATACAATTATGCTTTGTTTTAATTTACATTTCGTATTTTTTAATACAGTTTGGAGTAGTTTCATTACTTTTGTTATTAATAAATATTTAATTATTCTTCGAACTACAAATAAATCAAGCAGACGATAAATAATATTAAGTTAATTTGCAAAAGAATATTAAGGAAAATAGTTGATTTTGGCTTTTAGAAGTTTATGTTATAGCTGGATACTGTGTTTAGCGATTTTTTTTCTAATGTGTATAAATCTAGTGTAAAAACGGTTGTTGATGATATTTACTGTTAAGAACCTAGTTGTTTCCCGATTAGAATTTCAGTAAGTATTTAAGTAAGAGGAAAGTAGGCTATTTTAGTTCTTCAAGAACTTCTTGTTTGCCATTAAATTCTAGAAAAAGTTATGTTTTAAACTTTTGTTTAAAACCTTTTTTTTATTTCTGTTTAGTTTGAATGTATAACAATAATAGTAAAATAATTTTTCTTTATTGCCACAAATTTATTGTGTTAAAGGAACCTTAGGATGAACCTCTTTAATTTTTAAAAAATTTCCTTACATTTTATTTTGCATTTGTTTTCTATTTTAGTGAGAGAAAACCCCAACGAAGTGATCTTATTGTTCTTGTAGCTCATAACGATGATCCTACAGGTAACTTTAGATAACTAGATTATGTCATTTTTTTAATTCGAAATTTCATGGTTTAACAACTTTAATCAGAATTTAAAAATCTCAAAACTTAACATTCACATCAAACAGTTTAACGTGTATTAGTTATATTTAGGTATATTGTCAAGATAGAAAATCTTTGTAAATAAAAGCTTAAATTTCTTTCTGCTAAGTATTTAGTTGTGATTGTATAATTGTTTAAATATGCTACACATTGAAGGGGGGGGGGGGGGGTATCGGGGTTTATTTATAGTTTCAATTGAAGAGTAAATGAAATTGAAATGTAGTTAATAATGGTATCTAATACAAAGTGAATTAAAATATTATATGTTGAAGTTCGGATTTATTTTTAAGTGAGAACATGAAATATTATAAAGGTTTCAAAGTTATATCCCTGTTATCCCTTTTATGTGGGTACTATGTGGGTTAAAATGGTTAAAGAGACAAGTCTTAAATATAAATTTTTAAAATTATATTGTCGTTTTAATATTTGCTCTATAAAAATTTCTAACAACTCACAGATAGTGTAATGTAAAAGAACCATTACTAAATTTAACATTCTCTAAATACTTTTTGAACTGTAGGTTAACAAAGTTTTTAAAAAAAAAAGCTGAACCACTTTACCCCACATTTGAAATAAGTCCTTTTACAGATCAGATGTTCGTCTTCTTTCCCGATGAGGCCAAGATCGGCATCAAAACTATCAAGACCTACTGCCAGAGAATGCAGGAAGAGAACATTTCGAGGGCCATCATCGTCGTTCAGCATGGAATGACGCCTTCTGCAAAACAGGTCATTGAAAATACTCTGCACTCGCTTTTTAACCAAACCATTCGAAATTCAATAGCTTGGTTAGTAAACGGGTGGTGAGGCAGTTAACCAAGGGAATAAACTACTTCATTTTGGCAGGTGTCTGCTCGTCACTTCACTGTGGTTCTAAAATATGACGCCAATAGCCCTCGTGTCTCAAGTGCAACGATAATTCAAACTAAACTAAACTTCATTTTGGTGTTTGTTTTTTCATTTTTGATTGAATTCAAGCCTGTTGAAGAAAAATATATATAACTTGTGCTGGTTTATTCAAGTTGTTTGTCTCATAAGAAACTAGTTTAAGGTATGTTATATTAACAACACGTCAGTCAGGGTTGTTTAAAAACCCGTTTTTTTTCATGAAAAACCCAACCCAGGGGATTTTTTTCATGGTGTTTTGGGTTTTTTATAATTAAAAAAACTGAGAATTCCATATAATTGCAAAATAAATGTAAATTTAAATTAATAAATGTGTTGTCTAGAACCAAGTATTGTTTGCGTATGTGTAAAATTGTATGACCCGGAATTGCCCACTTGGGTTTTTTTAAGGGTTTTTTCAAGTGGTTTAAAAAAAAACCACCCGGGTCGGATAAAATCGGGTTTTTCGTTTTCGGGTCAGATAAAATTGTAACAACCTTGAAGTCGGTTGATCACAAGGGTTGTTTTTCTTCTCTAAAAAGATGTTGCTTTTCTGGATTATGCATGGATATTAATGTCACGATAATAATTTGTTAATTGTTTGTAAAAAAGTTTTGAAATTTTTAAAAATAGCTTTATACATAAAAAAGAACTGCTTTTCTTTTACAATATATATCTATACCAATTGTGTTTACTAATTATCGTTCCATGGTTTTAATGAAAAGTGTAAAGCGATGTCGTTAATAAGTTTTTGTTGGACTAATTTGCTGTGCTAAAAATAGTTTACAACTTATTTTTCTCTGTTTTAGTTGTCAGTCTAATTTTGTGCTTTTCAGGCCCTCGTTGACATGGCCCCGAAGTACATATTGGAATACTTTCTGGAGTCAGAGTTGCTAATCAACATCACTGAACATGAGGTGAAAAATATTTTCTTTTCACAATTTTATTTGTCCTCCTTTGTCAAAGGCTTTCATAATTTTAAACTAGGGGGCACTTTCAATTACCCCCCAATAAATCAACACATTTAAATGTAATTGAGGGTATATATAAGGTCATTTCCAGGGCCGGTAGTAGGCTGTAGCCTAGAGCGGCGAATTTTTGGGGCAGCAAATTTTACAACCCATTAAAGCAGCATTCGGCATAAAAATATTATTATAAAGATACGAATATTTAAGAAAGTAAAAAAAACATTAATGCTTAAACCGTAAACGTATATATAATACTAGTATTACGTAGCAAACATGGTAGCTGCGAGGGCAATTGCACCTCTCCTCCCGGATTTCGAAGTTGAAAGAAAAATAGTCGAACAGTTTAAAAAAAATCGCCTATTTCGCTTTCGATTTGGCGTGTAAAGGTACATAGATGAGAGGCTTGTGTCAAAGGCAACTTAAAACTAGGGGGGCACTGTATGACTTTCAATTACCCCCCCCCCCAATAAATCAACACATTTAAAAGTAATTGAGGGTATATATAAGGTCATTTCCCGGACTTCTAAGTAGGCTGTAGCCTAGAGCGGCGAATTTTTGGGGGCGATAAATTTTACGACCCATTAAAGCAGCATTTCGGCATAAAAATATTATTATAAAGTTAATACGAATATTTTTAAGAAACAAAACAAATAATTTACATTAATGCGTAAACCGTAAATATTTCGTAGCAAACATGGTAGCTAATGGTAATTCTAATAATTTGGTAATGGTAATACTAATAATTTGGTAATGGTAATACTAATAATTTGGTAATGGTAATACTAATATGGTAATATTATTATTTCGTAGCAAACATGGTAGCTGCGAGGACAATTGCACCTCTCCTCCCGTATTTCGAAGTTGAAAGAAAAATAGTCGAACAGTTTAAAAAAATCGCCTATTTCGCTTTCGATTTGGCGTGTAAAGGTACATAGATGATTCTAATATGTGTCTATTTTAGCACATACCACCCTATTTTGCAGCTAACCAGCTACCTTTCCCCGAAGGGGGAGAATATTGTGACAGGGGCGGCAAATCAATCGTTGCCTACAAGCAGCAAATCTTTACATCCGGCCCTGGTCATTTCAATAACTTTAAAATATAAAAAAAAAATTCTATGGCAGCTACCAACAAGATTTTCTGGAATCCTTATTATGATGGTACAGGTGTTAGAAACTCTTGTACCAAATTTGAAGTCTGTAACTTTTTAGTTTGGACTATAGAGTGGTTTCAATCTGACAGGCGGACCAATGTTTAAACACCACTTTTCAAGAAGTTGTGGCCTCCAATATAAAGTCTCATTTCGGATTTTTGACCCCCATTGCAGTTCTTTCATTTCCTTATACGCATTTCATTATTTCATATTAGGTAATTGAAAGTTAAAAAATATAATTGAGTACCATCGAATTGGGTAGCTTTGACCCTGGTTTGGCTCAAGCATAAATTCTGGTACTGACTTTTTCCTTGATCATTATTTTACCGAGAGGTCTAGTCAGATTTGCCACGAATTAGAAATTCAAGCACATTTATAAAGCGTGTGTTTAAATTAGAAATTATTATCTTGAAAAGCTTAGGCCAACATTACCGAATTGGACGATGCTTAAGTTATTATTTTTATTTCTAGTTAGTACCAGAACATGTAGTGATGACACCTGAAGAGAAATCCGAACTTCTAAGCAGATAGTAAGTATTGCTCAATGTTGAATTAATATTGTAGTCCAGTGAATAGAGACTCAAAAAGGGGGTTTACCATACAAAAGGTCCGGTATCGCAGATTTTTTTATATGTTGTGTGTGACCCTTAGGTAGTAATAAATGTGAGTTTTCGTCATCCTCCTTCTATTGCTTTTTCCGCCATCTTGAAAAAACGTTCGAAATTTCGCCCATTTTCCAGTTTTTGGCCTATAACTTTTCTCTTAAGTATTTTTGAATAAAAGCTTTCGACACAAAGTTGTAGAAAACAAAATTTTCTTAAAAATCGGTATCAAAAGTGTTTTTCTACGACAAACAGTTAAAGAGCTACGAAGCAGCAAAAAGGGTGTAAAATCGAGTGTTTCGATTTTTTTTTACTTTTTTACGACTTTCTCTCACCGTAACTCACATAAAACTTCATTTTAGCAATAAAATATGATTTTACAAGTTGTAGGAAATTTAGTTTCCTATAAATACACGTATCAAAAATAATTTTCTTATAGATTCCATTAAGAAAAGGTTAAATTTACAGAAACACAAAAAAAGGGCTATTTTCGCCCGACGATACTATGTTTCATTATTTAACCTATAGCTCTTTCCCATTGTATTTTTTAGTGTTTTTGTGAATACAAAACTTGTTCACAATAATTTTTTCTACAAAATGTTTTTTTTGTGTGTGTTCCATACGAGGAAATGTAACAGAGCTACGTAGTACGAAAAGTGGCGTAAAATCTTGAATTCCGCCAAAAGAATTATTTACCACTAAAAATGCCAATATTTAAAAAAAATTATTGTTTTAGCGGATCGTAATTATTATGAAACTTGTAGATATCATCATTTCTTATATTAGTAATGTCTTAAAAGTAATTTTAGGTTCAATACCAAAGAATTTAGGTATATTTTTTGAAAACATAAGCAGAAGCCGTTACATGTTTTGCTAAAGACACAGAGTTGTCGAATGACATCTGTATACTTTCTTCAGATGGAATGCGGAAGGGAACTAAGTCTGCTCTGTACTCTGCGTTCACACCAGTTACAGATAGTTTTAAACTCCCTTCAAAAAGCATGGCTGTTATTGATGGTGGACATCTACTCCACAAAGTGGTGTGGAGTCAAAACGCGACGTTTTCTGAAATCTACACTGATTATCGGAAGTGCATTCTCAAGAATTATGGCTCTACGGTATTAGTTGTATTTGATGGCTAGCCCGATGACCTTCAGCGGAGTACTATAAGAGCGCTGAAAGATTAAGGAGGTGCAAGATTAATATCTCATCTGATGTGATATTTGACCGAACAACTGTAAATACAACCCCACAGGAGAAGTTTTTATCCAATGAAGAAACAAAAGACGGTTCGTAACTATACTTAGAAATGAACTTGAGGCTTCAGGCATAATTACCAAACAAGCAGACGAAGATGCTGACGTTCTAATCGTCAACACTGTCAAATCAATAGCTTCCCAATATGAGGCTGTTTTGATTGTGGGTGAAGATATTGACCTACTGGTGGTATTAACTGGTGCTCTTCCTGTTGTCAAAAATTTCTACCTTATAAAACCAGGGAAAAGCAATTCACCTGACATTGTCTACTTCTTCGTCACTTCTGAATGGTTCGTCAAAATATCTACTACTCCTTCATGCCATTAGCGTATGTGACACTACTTCCAACATTTTTGGATATGGAAAAGGCAAATTCTGCAATCTTTTCCAAAGGAATCCATATTTGTAGAAGTGGCAGATGTTTTCAATAACCATGATGCTACTGCGGCAGAAATTTCAAAGGCCGGAGAACAAATTTTAGTTTAATTGTGGAGACAAAGATCAGTCTCTCACAACTCTTCGCTTTTCAAAATTTCTTTCCACAGCCCCACAAAGCTTAATTTAGCTAAACTGCCACCAACCTCCGGCGCAGCATAATTTCATACACTGAGGACTTACCATCAAGTCATGGTCTGGAGAGGAATTCAAAAAAATCCGTTCGATTACGGATGGATGAAAGGGAGTCGAAGTTTGCTGCCTATTATGACAAAAAAGGACGCTGCGCCTACGGATTTATTGAAAACATTTAAATGTAAATGCATAAAGAGTTGTTTGGGTGCATGCATTCGCAGAAAATCTGGCTTGTATTGCTCTTACGTTTGTAAGCACTGCTGTGGGCTGTCCTGCGACAATAGCGCACTGTTCATCGACGAAGATGATATTGATCTAGACACAATTTCAAACTATGAAGATGAATCAGTTGAAACTCTTCTTTATATACCACACAAACGAGCCCGATTGATAACATAATTGACTCACTTGACAGATATATACTTGTACCATTTCATTTGTACCATTGTGGTTCTAAAATACGACGCCCGTCGCCAATAGCCCTCGTGTAGCTCTAGTGCGACGATAATTCAAACTAACCTAACTATCCATTTGTACCATTTCAATTATCTATAGAGCTAGTTCTGATATAACTTGTTAGGCATGATAAATGCCGCTTGGAATATTGTTTGGGTTTTTTTAATATGTGTATCACTTTAAGCATAAATTTTTTCTTTAAAATAACTCATTGAAAAATTGAAAAAAAAAATCACATTTTTCCATTGTTCTATTGGTACGATGTTAAACGAAACTTTAACGAAAAACCTAAACGATACCTTAAACGAAAAGGACATAAAATAGTTTATATTTTTTATTTAAATTCTTCATTGAAAGGAAAATTTTACTTCAGTCTCATGTAAATTGAAATCTTTTACCAAATCAAACGTTCATTTATATTCAAATGAAAAATACAATCTTCATTTTTTTAAATGTATCTAAATTCTTTGGTATTGAACCTATAACTATTAAGACCTTACTAATATAAGAAATTATGATATCTACAAGTTTCATTATAATTATGATAACAATGATTTCTTTTATTTATTGGGATATTAAGTGGTAAAAAAGTCTTTTGAAGGAATTCAAGATTTTACGCCACTTTTCGTACTACGTAGCTATGTTACATTTCCTTGTATGGA
Source organism: Oedothorax gibbosus (assembly GCA_019343175.1). Classification (NCBI taxonomy): domain Eukaryota; kingdom Metazoa; phylum Arthropoda; class Arachnida; order Araneae; family Linyphiidae; genus Oedothorax; species Oedothorax gibbosus. The sequence continues at coordinate 1,765,904 of CM033274.1, forward strand.
ACACAAAAAGAACCATTTTATAGAAAAAAATATTTTGAACAAGTTTTGTATTTACAAAAACACTAAAAAATACACTGGGAAAGAGTTTTGTGTTAAATAATGAAACATTGTATCGTCGAGCAAAAATAGCCCTTTTTTTGTGTTTCTGTAAATTTAACCTTTCTTAACGGAATCTATAAGAAACTTATTTTTGATACGTGTATTTTATAGGAAATTAAATTTCCTACACTTTGTAAAATAAAATTTTATTGCTAAAATGAAGTTTTATGTGAGTTACGGTGATAGAAAGTCTTGAAAAGTAAAAAAAAATCGAAACACTCGATTTTACACCCGTTTTGCTGCTTCATAGCTCTTTAACTGTTTGTCGTAGAAAAACACTTTTGATGCCGATTTTGAAGAAAATTTTGTTTTCTACAACTTTGTGTCGAAAAGTTCAATTTAAAAATGCTTAGGAGAAAAGTTACGGGTCAAAAACTGGAAAATGGGTGAAATTTCGAACGTTTTTTTCAAGATGGCGGAAAAAGCAATGAAGCGAGGATGACGAAAACTCACATTTATTACTACCTAGGGGTCACATAAAACATATAAAAAAATCAGCGATACCGGACCTTTTGTATGGTAAAACTCCTTTATTCACTGGACTATTGTTCGTGTATGTTTAGTTTTTCTATTGTATACTACAGGGTGAGGCAAAGAAAAGTGGCACTGGTCTAGAGATAGGAATACGTTGAAATGCTTGGCTCTTGAAGCCGCCTGAAAGCTTTCAAGTGGAAATAAAAGATTATTCAAGCGTGCAATGGTTTCACTTGACAAACCTCTTTTTGCATTGGTTGGATTGGATTAGCATCACATTAGAGCTACTCGTGGACTATTGGCCAGTTCAGATCGTAGTGCGTCTGTCTGAGTTGCGCCTGTGTGAGTGTAAGTTGATCAATTCACAGGTGAAGATGAAACTCACAGTACAGCAGAGAGTGTTCATTGTAGAAAATTTTATTAAAACTAATTCGTAGAAAAAATGTGACAAGTTGTTTGTTGAAGAATTTAAATGTGTAAAAGTGCCAAAAAAGAGTACTAGGCAGCGATCAGTTACGAAATGTGAGCTGTCAATAAGTTCAAAAACATTCCGAAGCGGGTCTGAACACCAGATTCTGGGTCTTGCAATCAATTTAGAATGTTTTGGTTTTGTATTAACAAAAACAGAAAGGTCCGATTCTCTACGATAAATTTTTAATACGATAAATTAATAATTACGATAATTTTTTTTGTATTGGGAACTTTTTTTGATCAGCTCTACAAAACTTGTTTATATTTCATTTCAACTAGATTTTAAAACCATAGCGTTGTTGCCGGCAAATAAGTCGCCAAGCGTTTGTTTGGGCTTAATTTTGTAGCGACCAATGGCTTCATGTTAGCAAACCTGATTTTGCATTGGTTTTTGACTTTGGCAACATTTCTGTCGTATTCTTATCTCCACGTTGGGGCCACTTTTATTTGCCTGTACTATTGTTCCAGTATTGTCTTAGTATCTTGTTCAATTGAAGAGCTTTAAGGCTGAACTTGCCATGTCGTGACATTTTTGAAAAAATTTAGATTTTTGTGTCAATCAACAATACATGTTATTCCTTCCTTTGAAGAGGAAAAAGTGTCAAATTTTTTTCAAAAACTTAAGTACATTTTTTACTGTTCCCAAGTTCCGTTTTTAATGGGTCTAATGCAAACTGAAAGCCCTCACATTTTTCACCTTTTTGTCTCATCTTCCACTAAGCTCTTCGTTTGGCTGCATTTTTTTGCTCATATGTTTGTTCTATCACATGGAAAACACAACGAATTCGGTTTCGTCCACAAATTTCAAGTTCTAAGAAAAATTTCAATTTAACAATCTAACTTTTTTCAAATATTAAATATCCATTAATTAACAAAATTTGTATTTAATTTGAAAAGAGTCATTTCAAAGCTCTGTGAAGAGCGGTGTGCGAATCAACAGAAGTCGTTACCGCTAAAACTAATTTACAGTTACTTTTTGAAAAATCTAATGGCGTTACCTAAAAAAAAAGTAACTGTTACGTTACAAGTTACTCCGATCCTTGCAATATATGCTTGTATGGGTCCCTCGCAGAGTCTTCAAAATGTAAATATCAATGTAAATTGTTTCATTTGCCCATTTAACTTACTTGGTGTGTCCAATAATTGTTCAGACTTGGCTCACTTTTATTTCTTTTGTGTTTCTAGCTATTTTATCATGTCTTTATACAATATACATAGTCAGTTTCTTTGCATTTTATTTTTGAGCCAAATAAACCAACCTATTTTTTTTCTCTTTTGGTTAGTTGATTGACTGAGATGGTAAATGAAACTGGTTGATTATTAGGATTTAAGTTGATTTGCAAAATGGTGCTCAGGGGCTAGGGAGCCCAGTCGGTTAGGCATTTGCCTAGCATGCGGAAGGTCCCAGGTTCGGGCATCGCCCAAATTACTGCCGACCTATAAACGGCCCGTGCAGCCAAAATGTCCGCCGAATAATATGTTTACTATTAGATACTCAACTTATGATATAGTCTAATGGTATAAACTTCACCTCCTAATTTGAATGGCATGCCATATAAAGTTTAATTAATTTATTGTTAAGTTATTAAGTAATTTATTGTTAAGTTATTATTTATTTAAATTTTATTAAGTTTTATGGTACATTCGGTAGCTTAAGTTTATTATGCACAATTTGCCTTTTTTTTTAAAGTGTCATTTTTCTTGCAGCAAACTGAAAGAAAACCAGTTGATGAGAATCCAGGCTGGGGATCCTGTCGCTCGATATTACGGTCTGAAGAGAGGACAAGTAAGGATGCGTTATTTATCACTTTTAAAACTACCCATTTTGTTTAATCAAAAATATATTATTCTTTGAATATATAAAAGTACTTATGAAACAGGGCTCGAAAAACAGGGCCCGTCCTCGGCGGTCAAAAATTCCCTGAGGACAACGAATTTCTCGAATCCGACGTCCTCGTGGACGGCCATTTCCCCGTTTCCAGATAACTTAGCCTTTACCATTTAAATTATTTTGTAATTGAAATACTAGCTAGGTTACCATTATTAGTAACCTAGTATTTCTTTTATTAATGTTTGTAATAAGAGAAAATTATATTTTAATTTATTTAGAAGTTATATATATTTATATAATTAGAGTGACGGGTTAGTTTTAAAGCAGGACGGGTAAATTGTTAGATAAGCCGTCCACTGGGACGGGTAAAATTTCCGTTTTTTTTCGAGTTTCCGTTTTTTTTCCCTGTTCTGAATATATAAAAGTATATATTCGTTTGCAGGGATTTGCAGGATTCGTTTACAGGATAATTAAATAACTGGTATTGTTATAATTCTTCCATTAACATTATAAGATTTTTAAAACGTTTTTGTGTATTCTTCTGGCTAGTTTTAGATGTTCTGGGTAAAAACACTTCATCATTAACTCAGTGATTCCAAAATTTTAATAAAATAAATTTCCAGGAACTTCTATTTAGAATACAATATAATTCCCCAAAATCGGCCACCTCTTCTAAATTTTGTTTTTTGGTTGTTAGTAGTGAAATTAATTGTTTATAGTTAAAATTAGTTTATTTAATATAATCAGTACAAGTCAGAATTTCAGTTTAAATATGCATAAATAATGTTTTTAGTTTAAAATGGTTAGGTTAATTCAACACAATAGAGGATAGCAATATATTCAACACAAGCATGTTGTAGGATAGTTAAAATATTTAGATTGATGTAATATTTGAACATTTAAATAATTCTATTTAATAGTGATTTTGTCACTTATTCTGAAATTTTTTTTTAGGCAGTCAAAATCATTAGGAACAGTGAAACTGCTGTGTGGAAGATATATATCTTATCGCCTTGTTGTGTAAGGTTATATTACAATTTGTAATTTTAAAAAAAAAATAACAATAAACATTGTACATACCCGCAACTGTCTTTTAAAATGATTATCAACTTGTTTTTCAATAGAAGTAGTAATTCAATTTTACTCATTGGAAATTATATGAATCAGAGAAATGACTTTTGAAAGGAAACTTATTTCTAAAATACATATTTTATTATATCTTAAATTGCACTTAATATCGTTAATACCTAAGAACAGTACATGTTGGATGTGAATACATAAACATTGAAACAGCTACAACTGTTTCTCAAAAATAATTCCCTATAGAAAAGTGCTTGTTTGAACTATAAATAGTTGAAAGTATTCGATTTCAAACACATTTGGAGGCTGGACTTCTATAATTAACCTAAGATTCAAACAGTTGATTTAGCAAGAAGATTTTTTCCTTTTTTTCTAAATTTTCGAATTGTATAAATAAAAAAATCTAACTATAATAGAAAAATTAATATTCACTAACAAGCTAAAGATTTTCAGTAATAGATTTTGTCTTAAAATTAATCTAATGTGATATTGTAAGGCTAGCCCATCTATTATTGCCAATAATATGGGGTGGATTTTCAAGTAGTATAACTAGTTGCTGCTTAGGTATTTACAGAAGTCCAGCTATCATTTTATGGAATGCAAAATATATACGACATCAGACAAGTTTTATAAGATTATAAAGCTATATAAAGTGAAAAAAAACCCTTCACAAATAGCCTTAATAAATGATCACAATTTACATATTTAATAATACGTTAATAATCTGTGGTATTAAATAAATATTCAGGTTTCTAATATCACACGTAACCACATTTGTTCTGTAAATTGTGTAAATAAATACTATTTTCTTTTATAAATATTAATAATCGAGTTGTATAATACATATGGGGGGTCTAGTTGCAAAACTCTTTCTCTAAAGTAAAACTAAGATACGGGGGTCCGGTCTATTTATTGGCGACTTTTGACAAATGTGAAAGATAAAAATAGGCTTGCAATACCTATCGAGTTGGCTTTTCTCAATAAATATCGCCAAAGCCTTTTTTATATAAAACTCAATAACATAACAAAAATAATCTGATTTTTTCCCCTGCTACTAATTTTAACGATACATCTCAGTCTGTGTGATTTGTTATTTAACCAATAAAAAAGTTGGTAATGGAAAAAAAAATTTAATATAAAATGAAGATTTATATAATATATAAATTATTGCTTAAATAAGCTAGTAGTTTTTAAGGCTCTTTAAATGGTGCACTTCCGAGTGTTCCAAATAAGCAAGTGCTTCTATAAAGCATTTAACTGATCTACTGTATGAACCAAAACTAAAATAATATCAGTAGCCCAGGTACAATCTTGCTGACGAAGCTACTATTATAAGCTAATAAAATTTTTAATCTAAAACTACATCTGCATTTTTGAAGGCCAACTAACTGCAAACTAGAGTGCAGATTATAGCCAAAATTAACTATTTACTTTTTCTCATAAAATATCATCGTAATTGTAAATATATATAAGCCGACCCGGTAGCACAACGGTTAGGGAGCTAGCCTTTGGAGCTTACGGGTTCGAATCCCGGTAAAGGCATGGGAGTTTGCGTCCGTCAATAAATGTTGTTATTTATCTATGTGTCGTCTCTGTGTGCCTGTGGGGGTTGAGTACAATAGACTTGAGGTCGCAGTGCTTGGCGAACATGCCCCCCACCAAGAAAGTCATAAATATATATAATATGAAATTTATAAAGAAAGGCATCTAGATACGCAATGCATTGTATCTTGGCACATTAAAACAAAATTCACAACACTCAACTATATCAATCACACATTGCATTCCTCTACAGTTCTAAATTCTAAATGAAGTTTCGTCATCCTCAATTATTTTCAAGAACATTTTGGCATGGATACTACATTCCTTTTAATCATTTAACTATATAGAAAGTATCAACTGTTAGTTAAATAACATGAAAATACTTTAGATAAGAAATCCATTAGTAATATAATATAAATAATTTATGTTTCTTTTCTTGTCTTTAAGTCTTATATTTAAGCAAGTATATAACAAACATTCATTTATAACATTAATTCCACATTAACATTCCACATTAACAAACGATTAATAGACTTTTTAAAACAGGTTAATTTATACAACATTAAAACCAATTATCTTTAAATTTTCCTTTAAATGTAGAAATGAGCTATGGAAGTAGCCATATAACTTTTTTTTCTTCTTGTAGCGTATTAAATGATATATATTGTTCAACCACAAGTTTTTTTATATTAAAATAATTAAATCCAAAATACTATTACAAAAATTAAGTATTGAAATACTTTTCTATTTGCCAAGCAGAGAAAAGTTTACTGATAAAATACTTTGCCTAAAAACGAATAATTATTAAAGTATTTTTTAAATATTTTGTATTGCTTAAACAGTATATCTTATAGTTAAATTAGTCTAGTATACTTTACTAACAATATCAGTGTATTGAAAAATATCTTTAATTTATAATTCATATTTCAGAACGATAATTGATTCAGAAATAGACTTAGGGTCGGACTTCAAATTTAAAAAAAGGTTAACGTTTTTTATACTTTTTTCATTTAAGTATTTTTAAGCACTTTTACAAGACGTCCTCTGATTTTTTTTTAGATTTCGTTGGCAAAATGTTTAAGTTTTATAAAACATGTGATATACAATGACTGATATTACTAATTTTGAGGAAATATTTAATTGTGTTGTCGAAATATTAATAAATATGTAAATCTTTAATAAAACAAGAGTTTGCGAACAATGGATATGACAAGATTTTTAATTTTAAGGACAGTCAAAGAGTTTGGGATTTAAAAGGTCAATTAATTTTTACATCAAGGAGAAAGACAACTATTTGTAGACAAAAAGATTCTGAGGAAAGATTGAAAGAATCAGATTTGAAAGAATTTTTTAAAAAAATCTAACTGGATCTCCATTCTAAATTAAAAAGTAATTCATAGTTATACAAACTATCCCTGATTTTAGAACTCGTTGAATGCAGTATTTATAGCTGTATTTATTTCCTTGTACGAAAAAGCTTTTTCAGACTTTTTTTGTTGCCTAAAGTTTCTAATATAATGGTTATTATAATATAAAATAACAAGAAAAACAAACAAAATGAAAATTAAACAAAAATACTGTATATCAGAAATATATAAATAACAGAATCTTGGAAAAGTATTATTACAAAGCACAAAAAAACATAGATCAATCCTTATTTTCCCATACACATCTTTCAAGCTCTTTCAAGTAACAACATTCTTATAATAGGCTTCTTGTTTTAATAGAGGGTTATAGAACCAGGTTTACAAATTTCTAGAAAAGGAACAGGTGCATAAAACTTTATTATGTTCCTGTTTATGCCAGAACCAAAGCAATTTTGTTGGGAAATTAAACATTCACAAGACATACAAATACCTTACGGAAGGTTATATATTTTTTTTTAAAAAAAGAGATAGTTTTTTAATTTCAAGAGGTTAAACGAATTGTTAATTTTGTTTTTAAAACTGAAATATAAATTTGAAAATGGCTGTTCAAAAAGGAAGAAAGCTATAACCGAGTCGGACTATATTATAAAAGTCAGAGATTTAGCTTCAATGTTTCTTATCAAGCAACCCAAATTAATAAATGAAATAATCTGACAAAGAAATACCTGACAATAATGTTAATGACAAAGAAAAACAACAGTAACAAACAATTTCCAAGCAACCCATGTTTAATGTCTTAATAACGTAACGACTTTTCTTGTTACCAAAAGCTTTTAAAGCATCAGCAACCGTCATTGCTACAAGTCTTTACTGTTTCTTAACACTGAGAGTGTTTTTATAGATAAGACAAAAAATAATATCAAGAATTTTCAAGGAGACTTTTTAAAAGTTGAACCCATTGTAACTAATGAACAGATATGAATAAGTGATCCCATACCTATTTACTACTAGACTATCTAAAAAAAATTCATAAACGCTTTAAATATGCTGTTTTGAAAACGGTTGGATTGCAAACACAACAGGAACAATATTTTTAATATTGATAGATGTAATAACAAAAACAATACTTTCAAGGGTGTTTTTTTAAATATATTCGGTTAAATCCTAGTTTCGGTATACAGCGACTTTTTCGGAATGTTGACGACAAAAAAAAGTCGTTAAATAATTCCAATCTGGCAACACAGTTGTTTGACTTCGCGGTTTCCGAGTAGCATCGTCCGATCACGCGTTGCTACGCTATGTTTTCTCGCCAACAAGTTTGGCGAGAAATAAAAAAACGCTGTATACCAAAACTAGGAATTAACCATATCCTCTAGAATTTCATAAACCTGGTGTTGAAACATAAAGATAGAGCAACTTTGATTTTAATAACATGTTTGTTAAAATACAACTTGAAACATGTAAATATAACACAACTATTGATAAATCTTTCAGTTAACCTTCATACCACCAGCAACACAATCTTACAAATAAAATAATCAAAAACTCAAAAACAATTGTTGATATTTACAACTTGTGACAACAGCAATGAGCAAACAAATTCATAATGACCATCATGCAATAAATATATAAAAAGTGGTGAAACACAGAGATAAAAGATAACTTTTGAAATGTAAAATTGATTTGTGTGAAATGTTTGGCTGATATATGTAAAATTGATATTCTCTCACTGGAATCAAATGTTCTTCGTATTTTCTTTTTTGTCCTTTTTACTAATGAAATAAAACATAGTTCTAAAGTCACAGTCAAGACACAATTTAAACTTGAAATATGTTTTTTTTTAATTAGTTATAACTAATTTTATACACTAAAAATACATATTTTGCTTGATTGAAATTTTTAAATAAATACTCTACACACTTAAATTGTATAACTTAAAATAAATGATTTAAATTAATTTTTATTTAAAAAATAAAATCATTCTCTTTTTTGCAAGCTTAAATAATATAGAATTTAACAAAAGAAACATTAACATATTAAAAAAAATCAGGGATTTAATATTTCATTTTTTTTAAACTATAGTTTTATCCCAAAGCAGTCTTAACGACACTTAATATTAAACAATGTAAACAAAACTTGAATTAAAATCTAATGTAACATAAAATGTAGGGATGCACTGAATACCAAATTTGGCCGAATAACGAATATTCGGCCACAGTCTAAGCCGAATATTCGTCTGAATACCGAAATCTTTTAGTGAAAAACTTACCATTGTTATATATATAGTAATTATTGTTTTTTTTAAAGCCCACTCATTGTAACTGTTAACTTAAAGCGACATGTTTATTTACTATAACTTGAGTAAAGCTTGATTTAACATTATAAATAACTAAAACTTTAAAATTTGAGTCTATTATAAAAGAAAACAAGTCCTGTTTGGGAATTTTTCGACGTTTTATAAGATAACTTGAAGAAATTTGGAAATTTTTAAATTTCACTATTCAGCTGACTATTCGGTCGAATAGTTAAGCTATTCAGCCAAACCGAATATTCGGCTAAAGTGGCAGAATAGGCCAAATACCGAATAGTAACCGAATATTCGGTGCATCCCTAATAAAATGACAATCAATTAAATTATTCTTAATTTGAATAGGTTTATCTTCTAGTAAATATACAATAAAGTAGTTACATTTTTTTTACTGAGTATATAAAAAGAAAATGATTTATTTACATGATAGCTTATTGAATAAAGCCAAAATTGCTATTTCAATACAGTGCTGCTTCAATTTTTTTTTCAGAGTACAGATACAATCAAAAGTTAATACTTACGTAGGACTTCTAAATTTATCTAGTGAATCAATTGAAGGTGCTATGGACAATGCAGTAGATTTTACGCCTTCTCGCTACAAAATAATAATAAATATACTGCACATTATTTTCCACACAAAAAAAAAAAAAATTAAAAATTCAAGTTGACTGGAAAAATTCCTAATCGCTGAAAATGAAGTATTGTTTGAAAAATATCAAACAAAGTATATAAAAAACTAAAATTATCAATTCTATTATATATAAACTAGATTACTGTATTCTATCCTATTTTGTTCAGAATCTTTTTTGCCATATGGATCTTATAAATTTTTTAAAAATTGAAACAAAGAATAAAGATTAATTTAACACATAGTAAAAATATGCGACTTGTGTACTTGTAGTTTAATAGTTTTTAATAGTCCGTAAATTAATAGTTTACTATTAAACTACAAATTTATTAAATATGATGGTCCTAATAGTAATATAATGTATAAATATTCAAAGGAAATTTTTTTTGATGTTATGAAATGAATTACTTTTAAAATTCTGTGAACATCTATTCATTATCTAAAGTGGATTTTAGCTTCCACACTATGTTTATAACGTAAAAAGTGGAAGGTATATAATCGTTCAGTCTGTCTGTCTGTCACCCACTTTCATAGCCCAAACTACAAATGCTACAGACAAGTGTGATACGCCAAAAAATTCAGCGCATCGAAATTAGAATACATTGAAAATTTCAGAAAAGAATTCGCATTCAAAGTACTTCAATTATTTAAAAAACTGCAAAACTGAATGCTCATTTAAAAAGCATAGGAAGCTATTTTTATTAGAATTTAATCACTATTGCCATTCGCAACAATCGCTCGAGAAACTTTAATTCTTTTAGACAATAAATTAAAATAAATTTATTTTTGCGACATCAATCAGTTTGAAATGACGTCAAATATATTTCACTACAAGATTCTTTGTACGTTGATATAAAAAGTTTTCACTCTATTTAAAAGCAAGGAATATTACATATTAATTCTTTGAAATATAAATTAATTTTTTCAAACGATAAGTAATAATATTGAATTTTCGAAATAAAATAAATGAAACTATCCAAATTTAGCATGTAAATGTTTAATATAGAATATTAATGCTGTGTTTGTCGCCTTTTTACCTGTTAAACACAACTGTTGTGTGGAAGCTGGTTAAGTGACAGATTCTGTTACAAACCTACTTGATTTTTTTTTTTAAATTGACATTTACAATTTGAAAAAGCTGGATGACCGTAGCCAACATCAGCCAAATTGATAGCATTTGTGTATTTAAAATGGTTAATTATACCAGTAAATTGCATACAAGCTTTTTTTATATTTAAAAAAAAAATTGCAAAAGCACTTGATTTTACATCATTGGCTCCCATGGCATCAAAGAGATAAGATTAGAGCACTTTTTTCAATCTTAAATTTGGCATATTAAAACATAAGATACTAAAAAAAAATTATAAAAAAAACATTTTGTGAAATATATACTACTCAAACTACACCAGATAAATAATATTTAAATTTAATAATACTTTTTTCGAGTGTGGCTACAACAGAATAAATACCTGTCGATGTCGTCTTAATATCAAGTAGCATTGCTCGAGGCTTTGGACCGTTGCTGATGAGATTGCCTTAAGTAATAGTAACCTCTGGAGAGAAAAAAAAATAGTATTTTTAACAAAAAATACTTACAAAAATGCTAATATTTAAGAGGGATTGTCAGTCCCATAGAGCTAATGCATTAGTTTTGAAATCGCAACTTCCGCAGAAGTATTGCTTTGCCATGTTAGCCCTTTTTCCCCAGGTATGAGAATCAACATGCCATTGAAATGAAAGAAATTTGAAACAAAATTGTTATCAAGTCATTTAAATATATATTTTTGAAGCTTTAAAATGCCAAAAATATACAGCAGATGGCGATACTATTTTATAACTTAATCATTTAATAATTACATAGCTGGATGTTATTTTCTTTTCAATTTTGTTTTAAATTGATGTTATGATGATTCCCGTACCTGTTGAAAATGGGATAACATGGCAAAGCAATTCTTTTGCAAAGGTTGTGATTTCAGAACTAATGCATTAGCTCTATAGGGCTGACAGTCCCTCTTAAGATAAATTTCTTTCACATACTTACATTATCTGAACACTTTAAATGGGGACCAGTGTAAGGTAAATCCTAGAAGAATGTAAAAATACTTTAACTCTATACTCTAAATGAAAATTAAAATGCAAGTTTAAATAGTTCAGTAAATCATAATTATAAATTTATAAGATAAATAGTACTTACCAAATAAATTTTGCTCAAAACTCTTTTTAAAAATTAATATAAATAAAATTAGTAATTTCTAAATTTTGATTAAGATTAAAGTTTTTGAAATTCGCAAATCAAGGTTAAAATGATATAAAATTAAACAATTAGAATTCTACTTATTTATATATTTTTAGTTTTATATTTAATAAAAAAAATCAAGTATAACAAGTAAAATTTTAACACACAGTCAATTTTAAGTACTAAAAATTCCTACACAATATTTATCCATATATTGAGAAATATAGAAATAATTAAGTGGCTATATAAATAAAGCTTGAGTAACAAAGTCTACTTGGTTTTCAACAACATTTGAAAATTTTATTTTGTGCTTTAGAATAAAATATTAAACTTGTTTTGAGGAGTTGGCTTTCTTTTTGGCTCATATGACAAATTACCACAAATATCAATGAGTTATTACTGAGGAATTATTGGGGTTATAAACATGATATTATAACATTAAGGTCTTCAACATTAGAACATTTATGGAATTATAAACAAGTTGCCCTTAATGCAAATCAATCACAGCAGCGCACATCACTCAAATTCATTTCATACCTCCATACACTTTGTTAAAACAAAGCACAAAAAGTAAAGGAAAAGTACTTAAAAAGTGAAGGAAAGGTATTTTTCATTACTTAGTTACCACCAGGGACGGATTTCTAAATAGGCTAAGTAGGCTGTAGCCTAGGGCGGCGAATTTCGGTGTGGTGGCAAATTTTACGACCAATTAAAAGCAGCATTCATCATAAAAAAGTAATAATTTAAAGATACGAATATTCTTAAGTAAGAAACAAATAATTTACATTAATGCATTAACCGTAAACATATATATATATAGTACTAATATTTAGTCGACCACCCTAACTAGATTAAGGACAGGCCACTTCAAAGGTATGGAAATCCCAAAAGATGGAACTAGAAAATACTCCAGCTGCAGAAACTGCCCCGACTCGGAACTGGATCCAAAACATCTTTTCTCTTGTCCAGCCATCCTGGCAAAATTGCAGCAAATTACCAACTCGCCCTACGAAGACCTTTATGAGGACCACTGTCTGCAGATCGCTGGGGCGGTCTATGAGACCTTTGGTCCTATATAGTCTCTATCCATGGACACGACATCATCATCACTAATATTTAGTAGCAAACATGGTAGCTGCGAGGGCAATTGCACCATCTCCTCCCATATTTGGAAGTTGAAATAAAAAATCATAAAACAGTTTAAAAATTCGTTTATTATTTTGCTATCGATTTAGAGTGTAAAGGTACATATATGATTCTAATATGTAAAAAAAAATAGTCAAGAAAACTATATCTAGGATATCTTACAACAGAAGTGGGGGTAGCAAAAACACCATTCTGACGCTGAACAAAAAAAAAAAGAACACCAAATAAATTCGATCGTAGCCTACAAGCGGGGTAAATCTTTAAATCCGGCCCTGGTTACCACTAACGGTAAATAAGTTACAGTTACTTTCTGAAAAATCTAAAGCCGCTACCTTAAAAAAGTAACTGTTACAATTAACACATCAATATATTAAATACGAAACCATAACAATAAATTCAAATAAACCGATTTCATACCTCTATCGACTTCGTTAAAACCTTTTGGCACTGCACCGCATGCGTGACCGATTCGTTGATTTCCAGGATGGAATCCTTACGCGTGACAACGGGTTTCCCGGCGCCCAGGGGAGCTTCCTTCGTTTTCTCGGGGCTGGTTTGGTGCTCCTCGGTCGTTTGGCAGAGAGCGAAGCTGTTCGGAACCCCAGAAGGGTCACCTTTAAAGACCTGCCCCAACATAGAAAAAATTAAGAAAACATTCATGGTCAGGGTGTCTACCAGATTTGCTAAATCTAATTGACTTTTTCTTGACCTTATAAAAAAAAATTTGATGCTTTTCAGAAAATCTTACAACCGTTTAAATGATTAATCCGTTAAAAAAAATTACAAAGACAAACCATAAAATAATACTTGATGCAATACAAGCCGCTATTGCATGGTTCATATGCTTGTTAGGGGGAAATAACAGTTTACATATATATATTTTTAAACTAATATCTGTAAAAAATATTTTTTTTAAAATTGCATTTCTAACAATTGTTTAATATAAATTAACTTTACTTAAACTAGACTAACCTTAAATAAAATTGAATTTTTTTTGCCAAGCAATTTAATGGCTCAATAAAAATAGAAGCGATTTTTTTTCCCTTTCGCCTCATGAAGGAAAGTCTGGTCTATTTCAGGAATTAGGACTAATGCATTTTAATAACTTGAATTAGGGATCTAGAAATGCATTTTTATAACTTTTAAGTATTTTTTAAAAATTATTTTTATAACTTTAATGTATTCTTGGAGACTTACTTACACATTCTTTTGATTAAAACAGATAAAAACAAGAACTTTAAACATGAACACATTAACTTTAATTTAATAAATTGTTAAATAGAGATGTTAAGCCAAAAGAATGTACATAAACACTTGTGTGCGTACATCTGGTGAGGTGCTGGCATCAATAACGGTTCTCAGCTTGTCCACCCAGACTTGGCGTTCTCTTGCATCATTCGCTAAATAATTTGAAAGTAATTATTAACTGCTTTAACTATACATACATTGAAAAATCTCTTATTTTTAAAACATGTCCTTTTTTCTTCTAAAAATTACATTGAATGAAAAAGCATTCAATAATTATATTTATATATAAATCCAGAGGATAAAGCTTTCAAAACTTTGAAAGAAAAGTTATATAAAGTGAAATGTATTTACTTTTTAATTCAAGCCTTGGTGGTAAAAATATATAGACTTGAGTATAACTAAAGATATATTTTAAAACAAAATATCACAGTAGTATTTAATTTAACAAGAATAAGTCTTCTTAATGTCCTTTCTTATAAGGATAAAATAACAAACCAATTATCTAAACTTGATATAATTGTTTAAGATCTTTATATATACTTTTTATATATAGATTAAAACTTTAAAGTGAAAATTGTGTAAAACAATAACTAATTTTTGAATTCAAAATGACAACAGTTTATATATAGAAGTGTTTATACATAAAAGTGTATATTTAAATAAACACTGGCACTAAAAATACATATAATAAAAATAAAATTGCAATTAATAACAGTTCAACACTCTTCAAACCTTTTTTTTTAACAACCTTTTAAAAGTACATTTAGCAATTTACTGTAATTAATATAATGAAGTGTGTACAAATTAACAGTGTTCTACAATTTAACTTTAAAAACCAACAATTTGACTTTTAAAAGTACATTTAGCAATTTACTGTAATTAATATAATGAAGTGTGTACAAATTAACAGTGTTCTACAATTTTAATACACAAAAACTACCTTTCAATTTGTACAGTTCTCCACAAGTGGCAGTAACAGCAAAGGATTGACTGTCATCTTCACTGGGGGTTACCACAGCTCCCTACAAAAGGATGCCACTCATTATAAAAAAAATCTTGAATTCAAATAAAAATTGCAGTCAAACCTCGATAACTCGACTTCCAATAAGTGGAATAATCCGCTAACTCGAACTTTTGATCAAGTCCCGAATCATTTCTATACTTTTCTATAAAAAAACTAGCTCGATAACTCGAAGTAAACATCTTCTAAGTCGAAGTTTTTGTGATAGATTTCCCCTACAAAAATACGATTCAGTTCAAAACTTCAAAAATTAGGTGACTTTGTGAATACCAACAACCTTAAAAAATACAAACAAGAAATATCTGTTTTTTTTCCAAATGATATTTACATGGTATGTATACTAATTAATAAGTAATGAGGCCAAATTTTGTTAAAGTTGAGTTTTAATAAACCTTTTGACCCCATTCTTCTCTTGTTGTTTACATAGGCTATTAAAAAAATTGAAATGCTTACAACTATAGTATTATGGCACCTATCAAACCATGTCGACTCATCCTAAGTACCAGTAGAGAGGAATGGGAAGTAACTTCGATAACTCGAACTTTGCATAAGTCGAATATTTTTGGGGGTCCCCTGTGACTTCGAGTTATCGAGTATTGACTGTATATGGACACTCATTCCTTCAACGTAACCCTCAACACAACTTGATCTTCAACTTTTAAATCAATTTTGACTTCACATTGGACGTAGGGTGGAACGATTGAATGAACAGTTTGCTCGCATATTCTATTTTCGGGCAGTCACTTTACATCCTTATTTTTGCAGCAAAATTTATGTTTGTTCATTAATGTTGGCTGAATGAAATTGTTGAATTGAAGATATGCTATTGATAAAGGAGCAGCATAGAGTCGTCAACTTTATAATGGCATCAGGGCCGGATTTCTAAAATAGGCTAAGTAGGCTGTAGCCTAGAGTGGCGAATATTTTGGGGCGACAAATTTTACGACCCATTGAAGCGGCATTCGGCATAAAAAAATTATTATAAAGATATGAATATTTTTAGAAAGAAAGCAAATAATTTACATTAATGCGTAAACCGTAAACATAAATATAGTACTAATATTTTGTAGCAAACATGGTCGCTGCGAGGGCAAATGCACCCCCTCCTCCCGGATTTCGAAGTTCAAAGAAAAATAGTAGAACAGTTTTAAAAAAATTCGTCTATTTTGCTGAATGTGTAAAGGTACATAGGTGATTCTAATATGTGTATCTATTTTAAACAGCAAATACCACCCTATTTTGCAGCTAACCAGCTACCTTTCCCTGAAGGGGGAGAATATTGTGACTTGGGCAGCAAATCGTAGCCTACAGGCGGCAAATCTTTAAATCCGACCCTGGGCATAGTATCTCTTCGCTGTGATGAAAGCAGTAATTTATGCAGCTGATTGACCAAATACTAGATTTTATCAACCAGGTCGTGTGTAGCTGATGAAGTTATACAACCTCAACTTCCATAGCAGACGACAAATTGCATCCTACTTTCGAATTTCGGGTTGAAGATATGGTTGAGTTGAGAATTTTCACTTGCCCTAAACCAGGGGTTCCCAACCGGTGGTACGCGTACCACTGGTGGTACGCAAGAAATTTTCAGGTGGTACGCATGAGTGATGTGAGCAACATGATGCTATTAATAGCTTCTGTACGCATGAGCAGTGAGCACTCAAACATATTACTCATTATTACACGTTAAAATTATTGAAAGAGAAATCTTTAACTTCTGGATCGGATGTAAAACCTAGTACCCTTTGACCTTCCGGCAATCTATGCTATTTTTGATGTCATTTGTTACATGTTACTTGTGTAAGAGTGGATTTTCTGAACTCTTGTACATAAAAAATATAGATCTATAGGTTATAAATAAAACTGTTAATTAATACCATTTTAATCTTTTTATTTCTCCTTTATTATAAGCATGTTAAATAAATAAACAAATATTTAACCATTAAATATGAAGTTTTCTCAGGAATTTAAATCAAAAAGCAGTTGAAGACTTTAAGAAGAGTAAAAATTATACGTTTATTAAAATATATAGGCCTGGTGGCACGCCAAAATTTCTCAAAAAGTCAAGTGGTAGGCAGGTGCAAAAAGGTTGGGAACCCTTGCCCTAAACATCATCGAAATTACAACAGAAAAGGCATGCATAGATTAAATTAATAGGGCACACTGTTTAAACAATTTATGTGAAACACCTTTGTAAATATAAGCAATAAATAGGTAAATTAACTTTAATGAACAGGTTAAATATTTATTATAAGTTTTGTAATATTCCTTAATGGGAAAAGGAATCATACCGACAAGTTCAAAGCTCCTCGAGGTTTGCTTTTTCTTCTTTCATCTAACTAAAAAAGAAGAAATACTTTTAATAAAAGTAATGTTATTTATATTACATTTAAAATTCATTAGCATAAAGCAAAACAAACAAGATCATTAAATCAAATTTCATACTTGTTTGGGGGTACAACCTTAATGTTCATTGGCGATTGTAAAAACTGATATACGTCAGTACAATTAATGAGTATTAGGGATGCACCGAATATTCGGTTACTATTCGGTATTCGGCCACTTTAGCCGAATATTCAGTTTGGCCAAATAGCTTAACTATTCAGCCGAATAGTGAAATTTAAAATTTTCTGAATTTCTTCAAGTTATCTTATAAAACATTGAAAAATTCCCAAACAGGACTTTTTATCTTTTACAATCGACTCAAATTCTTAAGTTTTGGTTATTTATAATGTTAAACCAAGCTTTACTTAAATTATATTAAATAAACATGTCTCTTTAAGTTAACAGTTACAATGAGTGGGCTTTAAAAAAACAACAATAATTACTATATATATATCACAATTGTAATTTTTTCACTAAAAGATAAAAACAATTAATTTTAATTGTATAATAAAATCGTAAGCCATGGTTTTATTATTTTTTTCTGATTTTCATTCTACACTGGATCCACCTACTTCTGTTTTGGTTTTCATACTTCCGTTTTCGTGTTGTGATTTTACCAATTTACACTTTCTAAAAGGCTTGTTTTAAAAACAAACGAGTACTACTTTATTCTGTGTTGCTTCAATTAAAAATTTAATAGCTATATTGTATTAAAATTATTGTGTGATTGTGTACTTATATGTTTGTTTAATTGAAATTGATGAATAATAAATACAACTTACTTAGATCCGACAAAAAATAAAAATTGGTTTAGGTAGGCCGAATATTCGGCTTAGACTTTGGCCGAATATTCGTTATTCGGCCAAAGTTGGTATTCGGTGCATCCCTAATGAGTATTAACTCATTAACTGAGGATGATTTATTGCTGCCATATTGATTACCAAATAATTTCATTTGCAAAAAAAACTATTTGGTAACAAACAGAAATATCTAAATCGAGATTGACCCAGAGCTGTTATTCATTTATTCATTTTTTTATAGTTTCATTTATTTTTTAATTTAAAATGAAATAATTTAAAATATTACTAGCATTTGATAAAAGTTTTTTTTTTTAAATATTGGAAGTTTACCATATAATACTCGAGCGTCCCTGTGTCAGGAGTAACTACGAACCACCGGTATTGCCATCCTTTCATTACATTGGTGTACTTGTACAACTGCCCCTCTAAAATCTGCCTACAATTGAACAACAAAATTCCTAGTTTCGGTATACAGCGACTTTTTATTTCTCCCCAAACTTGTTGGCGAGAAAACACCGCGTAGCGACGCGTGATTGGACGATGAGACTCGGAAACCGCGAAGTCACAACCGTGAAACTATAAACATCGCAGGAGGAATTTCTGAACATGGTTGACAGATTGGAATTATTTATCGCATTTTTTTGTCGCCAACCTTCCGAAAAAGTCACTGTATACCGAAACTAGGATTTAACCCAACAAAAAGTTGGGAAAACATGAAAAAGTATAGATAAAATAAAGAGACACAATTCTAAAATATTATGAAACAGAACAAAGGTTAAAAAAAATTAAATTAGGGACATTTCACATTGAGGAGGATTATATTAATATAATAGAGAGTAATATCTAGATTATCAGCTGAAATTTTTTTTCCCCAATTTTTTTTTAGCATACCTTTGCAACTTTAAAATTGTTGTACTTGTATGCTACATAAGTTATTTTGTTGCACATTATTAGGTCGTAACTCCAAGAATTGAAAAGTGCAAAAATGTTGAGAGTTTGCAAGGAGGTATAGTTTATAATTTCTCTTTTCTCAGTCGGTTCTGTATACATGCAAGAAGTTAGCATTAGAAAATTGTGCTCAGGCAAGTAAAATATAGTAGGGATTTTTTCCAACACTCAAAAATTTTAACATACTTTTTTTAAATAATTAATTTATTAGATACAAATAAACCAAAAGTCAGGGGATTACCTGATTTTTTGTGCTTCTTCAGCTTCAAATTCCTGTAAAAAAACATTATTAGAAGGCGTAAGAAATTAAAGCAATGAAAACAAACGTTAGATTCAAACTACCAATTATTAAAAAGTGATTAAGGTGCAACGATTAAAAGAAGCAGTTCTGACCAGAGCTTTTTGCATGACGATTTCGAGTTTTTTCTTCTCTTCTTCCGTGAGATCAGGCACATCATCTGTTAAAGAGTAATACACACTTCTGGACGCCCCTAAAGCAGGAGAGTTACTGGCTTCAGCCATTCTCATTTGAATATTGATGCATTAGATAAGATAAGCCGCCGTGTAATGATTAGTAGCGAATCGCGGCATAGTTTTGAAAAAAAAGTCTTAAACCGATCAAAAATAATGTTTTGATTTGCTTTGTCAAGATTTTTTTTTATCATATGATTCTGAAACTTGTGGATACAGTTAATGGAATCTGTATTTGAAATATTATGATAATGTAGAACTGTAAAAAGACGTAGAAACTGTTAGGTGTGTCAATCGGGAGAAAAAAGATTCCTCAAAACGAGATAAGTTTAGGGATGGAAAACCAGAAATGAAAAACCGGTTGCAATTTAACCGCTAATTAAAAAGAAAAACGGTTAATTTTCCAAAACCGAACATCCCCCGAAAAGGCCATAACCCCTTTACCATAAAACGACGCCAAATATTCGCCAAGCAAGTGACGAATGTTCTGCTATAATTAAGAAACTGCTACCTGCCGTAGGATAATAGGCTTAATTAACTGCACGTCCCAGATACCTACTTCTATGATCAGATACAATGCGTCAGGTCGTGATCTTCTACAATAAAGGAACGGCTACCATACTGCGAGTCACGTGGTACGATCAGTTTCTATTCAGGCGAGAAATTTACTAAAGATACGCTAGCTGTTACCCTTTACTGATTACCCGCATTACTGATTTCAAAAGTGCCATAACGAAACAAGTATTTTTACTCTAGTTTTTATTTAAATTAGGTAATTTAATACATGTGATGTCAATAAAATCGTGGGATTGAAATTTTGGTTTTGTGGCTAAATTATTTTTTTGTTTCGAATTATTATTTTTATTTCGCTCAGTATTTGTTGCAAGAAATTAACATCAGTAATTTAATACTATGCGCAGTTTTTTTTTTGCAATGTTCAGACCGAAACTTACCACATATGATGAAGGAGGCTAGAAATAGGCAGCCGGAAACAATGACCTTACTTACCACAAATGAGAAGTTTTGTTTATTAATACTGAGAACAGCACATCAAAAAAGGAACAACCTCTTTGTTGGTTTTCTGATCAGCTAGTACTTTTTTTTGTGAACATAATTCCAGGATGATTCTGTCCCTTGGGCGATTTCGATTGCGATAATTTTTTTTGGAACTTGTCCTGTCTGACTCGACTTGAAGATTCAATTCTATGACTCGCACATACGTTTCGCAACCCTATCGACGTTGTTGAGTTTCTGAATATTCCATACATTCTTTAAATCGTGGTTTTAAAAGTCAAATATGACTTTGGATTTGGATAGTTCGCCAGGGCCCGACATAAATCTCTACCTTTTCCAGTTTCTTGAAAAATATTTAAAAAATAGTAAACTATGATTGTTTCATTAATAATTTTTTATGTATGTGTGTGTATGTACACATTTTGATATAGATGCTTTCACTATACCTTTTTGATAATTTTCTTTTAAAAATTACATATCTATAGGCAGAATGTTTTCATGTAGGAGGAACCAGGGACACATGACCCAACTTGTAGTCTTTGGCTTGTAATCTTTTGAAAAATACTATGGATGTGCAAATGCAGTCAATTTATACTTTATAAAGTATTACACAATATATACTGGTATTTTTCTGAAGTATTAAATGCAATAGTAGTAAAATTTAAATTATTTAAAACTTTAGTTTTGGGTCATGTATTCCAATATATAGCGCATGACCCGACCATTAGCGATATGTGACCTGACACATATATTTGGTAAAATGACTAAAAATTATCGAAATACTTTAACATTATAACAAAACTAACATCATATAAAATTTATATACATATTTTTCATTTTTGTCAGACAAAATTATTACTTATATTTTTAACCCATTAATTATTTTTATATTAACGAATTATTCAATTTTAAACGTTAAATCTTTTTTGAATACATAACTGGAGATTCTTTTATTTTGCAAAGAAAACAAATGTGGTTGAGTAATCGCCTCTGTTTAATCAATATCAACTTGCGATATATTATCCATCAAACAGAATTCCAAGCGCATCAGAATTTTTTTTCTTGTACCATCCCAACAAATCTCCTTATGTTTCATTTTCCAAAAATATTTGGTAAGAACCCAGTCATTTACTTCTGGCGTATCATTTCATTCGCGTGATTTTTGAAAAATTTACTTGGTCTGCTTCTGTATACTTTTTGCATTGTTTACTTGGGTCACATATCCTTAATTGGCTTGGATCAAGTATCCTTAGTTGCACTTTTTTTTGCTTAACCCCAAAACAAAGTATTTTGCAAATAAATACATTGAAACCATTAAGCACGTAATCATAGCTAAAAGCATAAACAAAACAAGTAACTTATGGGAAAAAATATTTCCTTTACTAAAAAAATGTAGACCCAAAAATCTTATGGCACCAAAACTTTACTTTCAGTGCATGAAAACACATTTCTTCGTAGAGCTAAACACGTACGCAATGATTCAGCTGTTTTTTTTCACCATGTGATCAGCTTGCTGAAAGGAAAAAAGAGATGCACTTACAACTCACAAAACTTTACCATTACTGAGGAAAAGGCCTTGGATCATGTATTATTATGGATCAAATGTCCCTAGCTCCCCCTACACATAATGTTTATAACGAATAACTTTACAAGGAAAATCACAGCTATTCAAAAACTTAATTCATACAGTCACAAAAGTAAATTGTTAAAGGTTAATGCTCAAATAAAAAACCGCTTAATAGTATTACAACTTGATTAACTAATCCTAGTATTAGCAATTCTATGAATTATTAAACAAGTTGAAAACAGAAAAATATTACAAAAACAAAAGTCACTCTGATTATTAATCTTTATTTCAATAAAGTTACACTTAATAAATTGCAATGCACAAATAAGATATCAGAACAGAACTTCTACAATAATTTTATAACAAAATACTTTCACTAAACCATTTTGAAGATACGATCTTCGTATTGCATTTCTCCTGAACGGATTGCTCTTTCTGTTTTATCCTGGAGGAGAAAAAGTTTTTTACAACACATTTAAAATGCTACATTTAATAAAAACTAATATGTCCATGTGTTTGAATCTGTTTTTTTTAATGATTCCCTTGAAAAATGTTATGATACACACAATATTTTCAAAATTAAAAATGGATCTATTTAAACATCCCCAAAACATATTATAATGTCTGCTGTTTGAGACTAAACAGATAGCGCCTTCGAGAACAGTTTATTCTATAGTTCATACATGATAACAAGAATGATTTAAAATTAAGTATTTCAGACTTCAAATAATTTAAGGAAACTGTAAATTCTATATGGGGCACGTTGTTTATCATGGGAAGTTTATATTTTTTAAATTAGTGCAGAGGGCAGAAAAATAAGATATCAGTAAAGAACTGGTACAATTAATTTTATATAAAATACTTACAATAAAATTTTGAAGTGTGTTGTTTAGAATTTTCTAACGATTGCTCTTTCCTGTTACCTGGAGGGGGAAAAAGTTTTTACAGCACATTTAACATTTCTTCATTTAAATAAAAAACTAATAATTTTCCATTTTTGAATAGTATGTTTTTTTTAAAATATCCCTTGAAAAAGTCTTAATGATACATATAATATTTCGTAAAATTAAAAATGGATTATTAAACATCCCGAAAAAATAATACATAATAATTCTCCCTGTTCGATGACTAAACGATACGCCTTACTAGACACATTTATTCTATATTCATACATGATAACAAGAATATAAAAAAGTCATTTCAACTTCAAAGTAATTTAGGAAACTGTAAATTCTATATGGGGCACGTTGATTTTATCATGTTGGAAAGTTTGTATATTTTTTACATGATAATAAGTCGTGGCAAGGGGCAGATTCAAAATTTCATAAAGAAACAACTTAAAGAATGGTAACTAATTCAATTCTTAGTATTATAATTGGAATAGTAAATAAATACATTTTGTGTTTGTTGTGTTAACAACAGGAATTAAATAAAGGAATTTACATTCTAAAAGTGATTTGCACATTCATGGTTTTGTTATGTGACTGATGATATTACTTGAAATCAGCACAATTTTATAAATATAACACATGACTTAAGGCTGGCTTAGCTAGCACATAGACTTGGAAATGGGCGCGCTGGATCGCAGGTCTCCAAACTCAAGTGCCTCAGTGTTAATCCAATGGAAAAAAACCTATTTTCTCTACCACATTTCTTCGGCTGTATTGAATATTCTTACAAACAGTTTTTTTAAAATAATAAATGTAGATAACTTACAGGTCTCTATCTTCCCACTTTTTGAAATTGCTTCGAATATTTTGTGTAAAATTATTTATTGAAAATTTAAAAAAAATATATTCGAACCCATTTCAAAAAGTGGGAAGGTCGGAACCTGTAAGTCAGCTACATTTATCATACAAAAAAATCCGCTTGCAAAAAAATTCAATACAGCCGGAGAAATGTGGTAGAGAAAATATTTGTTTTCCATAGGATTAGCACTGATGCTGATTTGGAGAACCCCGGTCCAGCGCACCCATTCCCCCTTAAGTCGGCCACATACACTTAAGCCTGACCCTGGACTAGTAAAAACTAAGTTACACTTCATAATTATCCAAATTAATTGTAATTACTTTCACAAGATATCATTATATCTCATACGCAGTGTGTAAAATCTCTTTTATAAAATGCTGATTTCAAGTAATAAACATATTATGAATTAGTACATCAGGTCAAATGACATACCTACAAATGTGCAAATTCAAGGGATTGGCGGTTTGTGAAAACTGTTGGCTTATCAGTATCCAGTTTTCTATTCCTGTGGTTTTGCACCATAGATATCATAGTTAAAGTATTATATTGGCAGATCACGTGACCTCCAATGCTGACGACGGGACGCGCATGGAGGCCAAAATAAGAGGGCAAAATGGCCTGTGTTGCTGCCACTTTAAGGAGAAAAATACTTCTAAAAATACCATTTAATTCTAAAATTACAAAAAAAATACTAGAAAAGGATTTAAAGTCACTAAAAAGATTCCAAAATGCAGCTAATATTTTTACAATATTTTTTTGTAATTTCAGAATTAAATGGTATTTTTTCGTCGTATTTTTCTCCTTAAAGTGGCAGCAACACTGGCCATTTTGCCCTCCATGCGCGTCCCGTCGTTAGCATTGGAGGTCACGTGATCTGCCAATCTAATACTTTAACAGTGACATCTATGTTTTGCACATACATTCATTTGCCACCAACGATATAATTGTTGACTTCTGTCATAAAAGAATAACAGCTACAACTAAACATAACTAAAAATATTTTTTAACAATGCCTACTTATATTGCTGTACATGTGTAAAAGTGTATAAAAGTATAAAAAAATCTCTTATTAATAAGATTTTTGAAGATTTTAATAAACAGTGATTTGGGTGTGAAGAAATATAAATAATAAATAAGAAGATGCTCACCCTTTTATATTTGACAATTTTTGCAAATACAAGTATTGGTATTACCATGGAGAACATGTAAGTGCACCAGTTTTTGAAGGTCGGTATAAATCTCTCAGAAATGGTGTTGTGCATGGCATAGTGTCTCTGGATCTGGGGATCAAACTGAAAAAGAAAACGTGTTCAGAAAAGCAATCGGTTAGCTTTAAAAAAAAAACCCACATAATGCAGTAGACAAGAGTCCTGCATAACCCTTTAAGACCGAGCTATCACGATCGTGCGGGTAAAAAAGAATGTTCAAGCTTTTCCAAAATATCAATACCGAAGCAGCTGACTTGTACCATTCGTTATTTGTATAAAAAATGACTTTGTTTAAGGAGTTGCTGGCATTGATGCTGTTAAGGCATTTTTTCGATAAAACTCTACAATTTAGTCTCATAAAGTTAAATCAGCGCCATCTGATGGCCGGTCTTATCGAAAAGGTATGGGACTGGAACACTTTCGGTTAATCGAGATTCCATAGGAATTTTCGGATAATCGGGAATCATCCACCTCACGCCTAGAAAAATGACCAGTAACCCGGAACAAAAACGAACCAGATAATGAAGATGAGCCCGATTCTAACAAGTGCAGCATTTCACATACGGAAGTCACAAAAATCTTAGATCAGGCCCTTAGATACATAGAAGCGTTTTTGTGAAGTCACTACTTCAGACGTTCTCTTGTTTAAAAGATGGCAGGTTAGGGCTGTTTTAAAACGAACCAAAATTTAGCAGTAAAAAAAATTACTGCATATTTTGAGAAATAAATCCGACTTTGTAAGTACGAATTTATTTTATTTATTTAGACGTTTATGCGTACATTTCATATTTTAGCAAAAACAAATACCGAAGCCTTTCGGTTAAGCCGAATTTCGGATAACCGGGACTCTACTGTATAGGCTATCCAGGGTTCATACTCAATTTTTAATAGTGAAATTCAGGAGTTTTACGGAGTTATTTTAGGAATAAAATACCATAAATTCAGGATATAACAAATATAAAAGTACTTATAGCAACAATATGATTAAAAGTAAAACAAAAAAAAAAGATCAACAAATTGTGGTGCCTTGAAAATCAAAAAACAATAATATCAACTAATTTTGCCCACGAGCAACAATTAAAAAATGTGAAACTTTAAGACTTGCAAAATCTCAAAAAATTAACTGACAATTTCTAAACAAAAATTAATGTAAAACCTCAAGTTTTTTAAAAACTGGATCTTTCAAATCCACTGAAAACTATTTTCTCTTATAAATAGATAATTTTTCAGGAAACTATACTTTAAATATAAATTACAGGAGTTCTAAGGGCACTTAGACAAAATATTTGAAATTCAGGAATTTTTCAGGATTTTCAGAGTACGAACCCTGACTATGATTCATTGCAAATAATGATTGATACTTTTGGCCTAACTCATAATTGCTGTTTAGTGTATACACGCACAAACTTACATATACAAACAATATAAATTTCACATTACAGTATAAGTATGTGATTTAGTATATCTTACATAAGCGATTTGGACAGACCCTAGACACACTAAAGGGTCTGCCGAAATAAATTGTGTGGGCAATTTCAGTAAAATTTAAAACATTTATGTAAGTTTTATGGTTTATGATGATTTTAAACACATACATCCATCAGTTTGTTTTCAAATGCAAACTTATACAGTTATAAAAAAAAATGAGTAACAGATCAGCAGATTTAAGAGATTGTAATGAACGTAAACTCATTGAGCTAGAAGAAACGTGGAGTGAGGTGTGTGACTCACTGAACAGGGCAGCAAACGAGCCGGTTCAATAACGAAACGCGAAGGAATACACAGCACTGCAGCAGAAACGAACCGGGCAGAAAACCTAGAAACTTGCCTATTTCGCTATTAGGTTCGTCTTCACTGGTTCTCAGTTAGTGATCCACATTCTTAAAAAAGTTGGAATTTAAAGTTAAAGAAAGTTAATTTCTTTCAAACTAAAAATGTTAAAATACATTTAGGAGCCCAAGTCAATATGATAGAGGGGTCTCATACGCATTGCATACAAATGTAGGGAAAATAGTCCTTTCCTGCCCTGTTCGCTCAAAAGGGTGCGAGTGGGTTTTCGGCTCACTGACACCTCACTCCAGTTTCCCTTCTAGCTCAATGCGTATACTAAACTAAGCCCTAATTATCTATTAGCATTTCATGACAAAGAAAACAAAATTGAAAACAAGGCATGCTGTAAATCACTGCATGTCCAACACAAACTTTTTATCGTTGCACAATTTCTAAACAATATTTATTTGTTTGCTATATCAACAAATAGTCAGCTAAAAGATATGCAAGAAATACAAAATTATAATGAAAGTGCCTCTAAAACACATAGTGCAGTTGTTTATAGACATTGCTTTATTAAATAATTATTTTAAAGTGATTTATCTCCATTCTAATTTATTATGTAACTTTTCTTCTAGAAGTATTATCAGAAATAAAATTTTTGGTATGTTGTTCCCATTTGAAGAAAGAAAACCCCTTCAGTGCGTAAGCATCTTCTGCGACAGAAAACCCTCTTGCTTCTTGTACAAACGTGAGACTCGAGTCCACTGATCTCTCACATGAATCAGGGTTGCCGCAACAGAAAAACAAAGTAAGAAACCTGTTTCCTTACACCAGTTTAGGCGGCGACCTGATATTGTCTAAAAAGAGGTCTGATACAGACAGATTGCTATGCAATGAAGGGTTTTTTCCAATGTACTCCTTATTTATTTTCAAAACCTTACCCATAGTAGAACTTTTTCTTCCTTAAGTGAGTAAATTTTGTATTTTGGAAGAGTTGGTCATCAACCTCATCCATCAAACTTTAAAAATCTACAGGGTGAAGCAAATAAAAGCGGCCCCAACGTGGAGATAAGAATACGACAGAAAATGTTGCCAAGTCAAAAACCAATACAAAAACAGGTTTGCTAACATGAAGCCATTGATCAATTCAATATTAAGCCCAAACGCTTGGCTGCAACCGCAACATTTGCCGGCAACTACGCTATGGTTTGAAAAGCTAGTTGAAATGAAATATAAACAAGGTTTGTAGAGATCTGATCAAAAAAAGTTCCCACTAGTGATTATTTCGGTTGTTATTTATCGTAGAGAATCGGACCTTTTTGTTTTTGTTACTACAAAACATTCTAAATTGATTGCAAGACAAAAAAAATCTGTATAAGAAGCCGTCTTCATACAATACACACTACGATCTGAACTGGTCAATAGTCCATGAGTAGCTCTGTGATGCTAATCCAATCCAACCAATGCAAAAACAGGTTTGTCAAGTGAAACCATTGCACGCTTGAATAATCTTTTATTTCCACTTGAAAGCTTTCAGGCGGCTTCCAAGAGTTTTTCTCGCCAAGCATTTCAACGTATTCCTATATCTAGACTGGGGCCGCTTTTATTTGCCTGTACAAGCACTTACGACGATAGGGTCGGTCGTGTGTGGGTCGGAGAATTTCCTCAAGAACTCGGCCTTCAAGGCATTCTTCAGCTTGAGGCGCTTTTTCACAAGTTCCACGTACTCCGGGGGAGCATCAGGGGCATGGAACACATCTTGGCTGGAGTGGGTGGAGGCTGGAAGGAAAACACAGCAATCAACCAACGTAACAACAATAAAAATACATCAATTAACAAAAACAGTCATTTTTCGTTAAACACTCAACTATACCTAGAAATCGCCGGATCAGATTTACTGTACGGTCCCCCTTGGCACGATCTTTTCGGATTTGGCGAAAAATAAATTTTTAGGCAACCTGTCTGACTGCGACTGATGATTCGAATTCTATGACTTCGCACCGATGACGTTTTCCGGCAACCCTATTTTTAAAAAAAAAAGTCGCCAAAATACTGACTTTTGGCGTGATTTTGGAAAGTTCGCCAAGGGGGACCGTACAGTAAATCTCTACCAAATCGCCAAATAAGTGTAAAACGAAATATAACTAGGGTTCCACTTCACTAAAACAAAACACTGCAACACCTCTATTTGATGTTCTTTTAATCGGTGGTTCAAATCAAACTGATATACAAACATAGTGTGAAAAGAAATCATTAATCCCCACGAGCGTGGGAAAAGAAATGCACATTAGCCATACAAATGGTAAGGAGAAAAGGGATTACGTAATAACCAGCGCTTGGAGGGGAAAAATACTACACAATTTCGCCAAATAAGTGAAGCAATAAAGCCTGATCATCTTTATAAACATTTGATTCATTTTTTATTGAGTGTGAACAATTTAATCGAGTGTGACTCGTTTCAACTTCACTTTTACGAATTCTGAAAATTAAAATACTTAAAATGTCGGCTCAATAGAGATAATTTGTAACAGTTATTTTTCTTTTTTTAATCCTGTATTTTTGGTGTCTCCAGTGTTTTTTTTTAAGGTAAATAAAGTGGGGAGTTCGATATACTAGTCGCCATTTTGACTTACAGTCCCTGGACAAATTATTAGATGCACTGTATTTTTTTTAGTAATTTTATGTTTCTTAATAGTTTTTATGCAATAATGGTATATTTAAACTACAATATTATTGATTTTTATTTAAAAGAATTGTTGTAGACTACATATTTATATTTATTTTAAGATAATTACGATTAAGATTAATTTATATTAATTATTTATTATAAGATTATTTATGTGTGGAATCATCATCCTCAAATGCAAGAGACAGTACAGTCTTGCATTGATAGCATGCCGCGCAGAATTAAAGCTTTGCTAGCGGCTAAAGGTGGCTCTACTAAATATTGACTTTTACTAACATTCATTTCACTTTTCTTTAAAACTAAATAAACTTAAATGCTTTTCTAAATTAATGCACTTTTATTTATGTCAAATAAATCGGTAATTGATTGGATAATATAAAAAAAAAATCCATTTAAAATAATAAAACGGTACAATATCACCCAGTAATTAATATTTTACATGAAATCTTGCAGTGCGTCGTAACAATTTTTTTCAGGGACTGTACTATATGCATCAGGCAGTTAGAGATGTTATTTTTAAAGTAAGTAAAAAGATGCGTTTTCCAAAACTCCAAGCCTTTTCTAAAATTTAGACTTAAACGTAGCTTCATTAGATGATAATGCGACTCCAATTTGAACTTGCAGAAAGCACTGCAATCAATGACACCAACTCACAAAAACAGAAAAATTCTGCTAAACACTAACTGGGAAAGGTTTAGCAATAAAGCATCTTTATAAACATTTGATTCATTTGCGAAAATTTATTGCCGACGTGCGTCTGCAATTTAGAACCACAATCAAGTGACGCGTCGACATCTGAGCAACTTTATAATGACAACATCATATACAGTTTTGGGACTTGGGATCATATTTAACATATACTCCCTCTACACAGGGATTCGCAAGATATTTTTGGCTGCATGGGCTGTTTATAGATCAGCAGTTATTTTGCCGAAGCCCAGACTTGAGCCTGGGACCTACATGCCCACTGGGCCCAGCCCCCTGATTCAGTAGGAAAAGAACAGGAGGCGCACTGGCTGACAGACAGGCTCAAATGGCTGCCTCAAGAGGGCATCGGTTAAATCCTAGTTTCGGTATACGTCGACTTTTTCGGAACGTTGACGACAAAAAAAGGCGATAAATAATTCCCATCTGGCAACAGTTGCTTGACTTCGCGGTTTCCAAGTAGCATCGTCTAATTACGCGCCGCTTCGTTTTCTCTCCATCAAGTTTGGTGAGAAATAAAAAGTCGCCGTATACCCAAACTAGGAATTAACCTCTGGGGTTAGCCATTAGTATCAGATCAAGATAGACAAAAATTACCAAATTTACCAAGACCAGACGAAATGTAATGTTTCAACTTTTGACTCCAAATAAATACTCTTTAAAAAGGAAGAAAATTAATAGTCTTATTTGGCTGAATTTTAAAGGTTATTATGGTGAAATTGGTAAATAATTGTTACAAAATTTTAAAAAATAGAAATATGTTTGTATAAAAGAATATAGAAGTAAGAAGATAGAAGTAAAAAATACACGCACCTAATCGTAAAACACTTGATCTGCCGATATGAAGGAAGTTGGAAGGAGTGACTTTAAGTAATTTATACATAATTTTAATACTTAAAAATAGAAATTAAATTTTGAATACTTAAAAAGCAATACTCATAACAGTTCAAATCGAATTATGGATTGTCCTCTAAATTTATTTGTTTACTTTTTGCTTCGGAACAATGCCATTCTCAACATGAGCGTAACAAAAAATTAATTTGTGAAGTGTACAAAAAAATAGTGATGTGAATCAGAAAAAATATCGAAATATATCCAAGATTATTTGAAAATTGAAATTATTAAAATGCAGTTTGAAAATTCATTAAAATAAAATTTCGAATGCAACAAGACTTGGCAGAGTCAGCCACATGCTATTGCATCGCTTGGCTCTCAGCCAACATATGCGCATGCGCGCGACCTTCGGTGTTTGCTTATTCCAGGAAATTGAGCCCCCCCCCCCCCTCACTTCACGGGCTAGTTGTAGCATCCTTCTTTATCAGCCAACATATGCGCATGCGCGCTCTCTTCGGTGTTTGCTTATTCCAGGAAATTGGGCCTCCTCACTTCACGGGCTAGTTGTAGCAACCCTCCATATCTACCAGATATGCGCATGTGTCAAGCTACGATGTTTCAGGAAATGACTTCCTCACTTCACAAGCCTAGTTCTAGCATCCCTTCCTATCCTATCCGCAAAATATGCGCATGCGTGCGAACCGATGCGTTGACGCTTTTGCACGTGTGTTTGTTGTTTATTTATAATATCATTAATCAATTATGGCTGAGTTTGTGACATTCATTGGAAAATTTTGTGTCAGTTTTGAGAGAACATGAAGTTAAAACGTTCTCTAAGTTCGTCTGCGACAAGTCTTTCACCGAAACCAAATGTAAGTAAGCTCTTTTTTTAAATGTACTGTTAGATTGATAATAATTTTTAATCCCTCTTCATCTGTCACAAAATATCATGATTCAATGTAGTCCTATGTAGTACCAATGTTCCTCCTTCTCCTATGTCAAATGGAACGGATTCCGGCGGATTTATTATACGGTCACCCATTGGCAAGATTTTTTCACATTTGGCGATTAATAAATTTTCTGGCAACCCCTTTCTGGCCTAGTCGCTATTTTCTTTTAATCGTGGTTCAAAAGTCGCCAAGTACCGACTTTTGGAAAATTCGCCAAAAGTACTGTAAATTTTTACCGAAAAGTGGAATGAAATGGAAAAGTGTATTAATATAGCATATAAAAAAATAAGCTTTGTAGAACAATGTTGTTCAACTCAAATTTTCTTATCAAGATGAATAAATATCTGGAATCTGTGGAACCATATTTACCTCTTACATTTAACATGAAAACTAGTATATATCAAGGTTCACCAAATTGAACAGTAATTTTTTGCTTGATGTTTAAGGTTGATATCATTTCTTATGTTCCAGAAAATATTATATATGCGGTGTCACATTTCTCGGAACTCCCTCCGAGAAATTTGACACCGCATATATAATATTTGTGACCTACCTGCCATTTTCGTATCACTGCAGCATGAATCCCTCTTGACTTTACAGCATGACATTGTTTACAAACGGCATTTGTCAATGTATAAATATTTGTTACCTGTGTGCGTGTTGGAGCTACTTTTGTTATTTTTCTCTCCCTTGATTTGTAAGTAAGACACAACACACTGCTGTTAATAGTAAAAATACGGCAGTATTTTAATTTTTTAACCAAAATAAAAGACAGACGTCTTAGTTTTGGGGAGATAAAGGTAAATCTGAAATTACTTTTCTATTTAGGTAGATGTTCATTATTGTGTTTAACGCTTCTTCTTTACGCCCAGTGCGAATGTGTTTTGAACATAATTTAATTCTATCATAAGAAATCAAAATGCACATGCACAGGGCAACTTTTTTTTTGTTTACCGTAAGCATACACATTTTTGAACATAATTTAATTCCATCATAAGAAGTCAAAATGCACATGCATAAAGCGCCATTTCTAATAAGAAATAGATCCTATTAAATAGGGCTCGAAAAAACGCTGTCCTTGGCGGTCATGAATTCTAATTACAAAGTGCAAACTTCTAATTACATTTGTAACCTTTCTTTAGCTATGAATTAGCTCACTGAATGAAATTTGTAATAATTTATTTAGTTTGCAAGCAAGAGTTTTTGCTTTTAAGCACTGTTATTATGTATGTTTTAGTTACACCAAAAGAGAGTATGAAAGTGCATTGGAATGGTGATACACCACATTTTCACATTGGACAAAGAGTGTATGCTTGCCATCAGGGTAAAGACCAAACCCTGTATCAGAAGAAACGGTATGCAGAGAAAAGGGCGTTAAAGGTTTGTCAAAGTGGAGTTTTTAAAAATGTCTTATGTCCTCAGTTGATATTTTCTTCACAATTATTTCCCTTTATTATTCTCCTTATTTTTGCTGAATGAAAGTATTTAATGTAAAACTCAATTAGTATCTATCAGTAATGAAACTTTTCTGGGGGGTGCTATAGAATTTCAGGATATCGTTTTATCTTCACAGAATTCCGGGTTTCATAAAAATCATTCATTCAAGAGATTTTTTAAAAAATTGCAGTTTTTAAATTACTACTGCATGAGAATCGCGCTTTTCACAAACAAAATCTGATCACCTGACTTTGTGACATCATCATAGTCTTACGGTGTAAGCAAAGAAGGCGATTCTTTCCTCCCTGTGTTTGCCATTCAGCCAGTGTTTTTCTGAATGCCGACTTGGCAAGGATGAATCAATAAGGGCTAGACCAATGTATCAGTGCCAATTGCTTTTAAAATTATTCATTGTCCTTGGCCTTTATGATGCATCCTAATGTGTGCTTTGATGTATTTTCAAGCTTTACAACA
Organism: Oedothorax gibbosus; assembly: GCA_019343175.1. NCBI lineage: Eukaryota > Metazoa > Arthropoda > Arachnida > Araneae > Linyphiidae > Oedothorax > Oedothorax gibbosus. The sequence goes on from CM033274.1 coordinate 1,800,356, forward strand.
TCCTGAAAATAATGTAATTTCAGAATGTGGCATCTGTCAACGGTTTTTGTTGACAACCCTAAAACTTGTAGAATGCTTGCAGCCATAGCTTTAGTTCCATTTCGTTGGTTTACTGAACAGGGCTGCTAGATATAGTTAGATAATAGATATTGTTCTCTGATTAATGGCCCAATTGAATGCCCCTACATGGGGCTATTTTATCAGAAATTAGATATTTATTTTCCGACATAAAAATTACGTTCCATTCCCTCCATATCCATACAAGAAGAGGATTTTTTTTTAAAAATCATTTTCCCCTTTTGCTGCATGTTAACTTCCAGGAAAAAGCCATAATCTTTACAGCCCTGGTTTCAATAGTATTAACTAAGGCAGTTATGTTTGTGGATGTAACAATTATTAGTTTAAAAAATAGTTTTTAAATATAAATTTGCTATTTTAGGCTTGTGAAGACTATCGTGCCCGGCTCACTAAAAAGCTTGATTGTCCAGTTGTTATACATGTGTCTCGATTGCTAACTTTGCCAAACTTCAAGGTATGTCACCATATTTTACTAATTTATGTCATTTTATTCAATGTTTATTCAATTCAATCCAACACCAGTAACCCATATTTTAAAAATTAAACTTGCTGGAAACCCAAAATTCAACATGAAGCGGGGGAGGGGAGCTATTCTTCAGAAACAACATACTGGTGCTGATTACATAGCATGCAATGATGCATTTGATTTAGTATTAAAAATGGTTGCTTTTAAAATTTTAACATAAATGAATTTAAACAAACTTTAATAAATACTAAAATCGCCTTGAAAAGCAGATTCATAAGATTTAAAATTAGGAATACCAACTGCTTATCTTTTTAATTTAATGATAAAATAATCTAAAGTAAAGTGACTTGGAAATTTAAATTTTCTTTTCTTTTAAAGGTTAACAAACTTACAAGATGGGAAAAAAATAAGATGGCGAATTTAATTAAGAGTAAGATTAAGAAGGGAGAAGAGCTTGCTGGAGAAATTGTGTACAGATATAACTTGCCCAACCAGGAAAGCCACAGGAATCATGTTTGTGGAGCAGATGAAAATGTGGTTAGCATCCATCAAGCCCCCATCCCATCTACAGTAGAAGAAATTCTGCCTTCTTCATTCTTACCTGAAGATGTTCTCAAGAGCCCATCACCCTCCCCTGACAAACAGCTTCCAGCTACAGCTTTTGTTTTTAAGCTTTCCAGCTCAAAAGCAAAATACAACAATCCAAAACATTCCAAAGACAAAACCCAACTTGTAAGAGAGAGCCTTGAAGTGACAACTGAAAAGTGTGGTGCGATGCTGTATCCCCTAGTTGAATCCTGCTTGCCGGAAGAACTGTTAAGTTCTAGAAGTTCGCAATATGTGGCTGGAACTGATACTAAGAAACGACTTGAAGGTCTTTTGAAATTCTTGAAGTCAGAAGTAGAGTCTGAAGAGAGGATAAGCCTGGCTATGTCTGGTTTCGGACTCAAACCCAAGGTTAAAAGAAGCAATATTATACAGCTCCTGATTCTATACCGACAGCTGCAGGTCTGTTGACTACTAGCAACACTAACCAAGATAATAAAGGTTGTTCCTTTTGTTCGAAGCAACGTGACACAATGAATTGCTTTAGTGCTCAGAAGATGACATTGAGTGAAAAACAGAAAATCCTCAAGGATAAAGGTTGCTGCTTCAGATGTTTATCTAGAGGTCACTGTAGAAATCAATGCAACAGCAAGTGTGAAGATGCGATGTTGTTTTATCAATATTAAATATAACTTATTTATATCTTTACTGTAAAAAAGATTAAATTTAAAAATATAATTTCAAATAGTTGAACATTTTCTGTAATGAATTTGGAATTTTGTTATTACCTGTATTTGTTATTTACTGTAGTGTCTAGTTACTGTATTTTGTTAATTACCAGTGTTTGTTACCATGCTGTATTTTTTTAATAATTAACAAAATAAATTACCTGTAATTCATATCAACAATTAAAAATAATTTTTTATTGTTATAAAATAAGTCGACAAACAACCATTAAAATCCAAATAGATCAATGATGAGACTGATTTGTATACATGATAAAAGTCCAGTAGTTTATTTGTTTATAATAATAATATATAATACAATAATAGATTATTATATTTTATAATGAATCTATTATTGCGAAAGCTGCAATTTTCTGATTCTTGAAAGGGAATAAATATATCTTATAACTTGAATCGAAATTTGAAGAGCTTCGCTAAACAGCCTCAACCTAGCATTCCATACGCTTAAAGAAATCATCTCGAAAACGGGTATCAGCGCGGGATATAGGGTAGATAATCCATTAAATTGAGATCAATGGCTAGTTTTAGCATCCTTTCTTATCTTTATTGTTATCCACGTTACGGTGTTTGCTTATTTCAGGAAATTGACCCTCGTCACGGGCTGGTTGTAGCACTCCTCCCATGTCCACAATATGCACATGCGTGCGTTATACTTCTGGTCCTGGAACACGAGCTAGTTGTAGCATCCTTCCACCCAACCCTTACATATGCGCATGCGTGCTCCTTTCACGTTACGATGTTTGCTTATTTCAGGAAATTGAGCCCCCTCACTTCACGGGCTAGTTGTAGCAACCCTCCATGTCCGCCAAATATGCGCATGCGTGTGGTGTTTGCTTATTTCAGGAATTCACTTTCATTCCATTATTCAGGTGGTGTTTGCTCATTTCAAGAAACCCTCGGTTGATGCCCAGATTCTGACGTCACACGTTCCTGGGGGGGTTGTTGTGAATGATACTTATCGCTAAACTTGGCACATTTTTTCAATTTTTTTATTTGTTTACATATTTCTTATCACGTGTACCACTTTCTTTCAGCTTTCACATGCACCGAATTTTCTAACTATTTTTCTATTTTGACTAGAACAAAATAAAGGAAACATGGTTCGACACTTTTTGTCTTCACAAAAGGCATTAATTGCGCTAAATATTACGCATCTTGCTTCGTCCTTAAAAGAACGAAAAAAGAAACTTTGGCTCCGAAAATTTTCATGTATGTAGTTATTTTTAATGTCCGTTTTGAATGAAGAAGATCTTTTGGATCATACAGAAATTTATGTTTTCATCACTTCTTCTATCAAATCAACTTCCAAGGCACCAGGCCATATGATTTTTTTTTGCTAGACTTGCATACGTTAGAAATTTGTGAAAATGCATTGTGCTTGCATTTGTTAGAAAAATTTCAGAGTTGAGCGCGTGAGCGTAAAGTACTAACTACAAAATATCAACATTGGCTCATTGGCAAGTATAAACTAGATTTTTCCATTTGGCAAACTCGATTTCGCCAACAAGACGCTAGAACCAACAAGACAAGACGTTTGATGCTGATTGGCTACCTATATCTCGCCGCATAACTTTTTCGTACTTGCACAAAATTCCCCACACCGGTTCTCCATGTTATTCCTATGGAAGTTCCGTGCAGAAGGAATACCGTGTAAAATGGGCTTAAGAGTAGATGCCTGCGCCACCTGCAGGGCAAATGGTAATTGAATTGTGTGGAAACAGGAAACATTGCACTAACTTCTGTTTGTTTCTCATTAGAGGCGCGTTCCTACAAGTATATTTTTTCATATTTTATGGACGGTGTTTAAATAAAATATTCTGAAAAGTGAAAAGAGTAAATCCACCTCCTTGTTAGGATGCACAAATACGCATGCAAAATATTTCAAAGATAAATTTAATATTCCTTCTTTAATTCCCTTAATCCCTTCTGAACATCGCTTTGTAAGGTCGCAGAAATAAATGGATCGCTGCTGTGAATCATTTAATAAAAATAATTTATTTAAAATATAGCTTCCGAAATTCCATAGAATAAGATCCTGTCATCTTTGTTGTTATTACTCACTTAATTCTCTGTACAGGGTTGGCCGATGGCTTAAACATGGCTGAAAACTGTCACGTCAAAGACTAATAAAAAAGAACAATATAAAATATATGTTTATTTTTCAATTAAAAGTTTAAAGAAGTAATAAAGAATCTATTATTCAAATAATCACCACTATCAAAAGCTATAACATGTATGAATGTCATGTTTGTTTATGAATGCATTTTTCAAAACTAATCATTAATGAGTTTGTAGAGTAAGAAAGAATTAAAATATACTTTTTCTTTAAAAACATTCGTTTCAGAAAACCATGCAATGAATGTTGTTTAATTTATAATGTAATGGATTTATTTGTCTAAGGCAACCATAATTCTGTTTCGATATACAATAACATTTATAAATTTGAAACTTAAAGAATTTTTAATTTTTGAAAAAAAATTAAAGATAACAAGAAGTTCTAAAGAACAAAAATAGCGTACTTTCCTGTTATTTAACTACTTACTAATATTCTAATCAAAAGACAAATTGTTTTGTAAATGCCACTTCCCAGGTAGCACAACAATGTTGGCCGACATTCTACCGACATCGGCCAACATTGCGAAAGTCGAGGAATGTTGAACGTTGTAATCGCGACATCTGTCAACATTCGCAGGCATTGGGAATTTTTAAAATTAGTATGACTTTAAATTAATTTTATTTTGATGTTGGAAGAATGAAACAATAATGTTAATAATAATGCAGACAAGTTTTAGTCATTATTTAAAAAAATAATAATTTTTGAAAATATTCGAATATTGTGGGAACATCTGGCGACATTGTGGATACAACGTCGATAAAACAACATTGGCCAACATTGATCGATGTTTACTAGGTACTAGATTCACGTGAGTGTTAAGCCTATTAAGAAAGTGGTGCTTTAGGGATGTGAGGTTTTTAAAAAACGGGTTTTTAGGCCATAAGATGTGGTCGGCTTTCGTTCAAGTTCGTAGTTTTCATTGATATTAAAAAAATAGAAAATATTATCGAGAGTAAAAAAATTCAATGTTCTGCTTTCTACATGTGCACGTTAATTAGTTATGACAAAAAACAATAGCAGAATTTTAGAATTTTTTAAGCGAATGACATTTCAGAAAAGCGAGAACGGCACTTTCGTGTAACCAATTAAAAGCGAGCAGGTGAGCAGAAATTATTTGTTTACGTTTTGCGGCGAGCCGGTGACGACGAAAAGACATGCTTCGTAATTGACATATTTCGCATTTATTTTATTTTACTTTTATGAGAGGTGAAGAATTATCGTAAAGAAAAGTTATTTGCATATTTTATAACGTCCTTACAATGGAATGTAGTATTCACGTTCTCAAAAACTGTACGGATAATTTACAACGATGTTCCAGAACAAGTTTGGAAAAACTAAAACACTGTGCCACTGAGTGGCTTTCAACAGACGATGTTGGAAAAGATATAGCTAAAAAACTCAAAGGGGATATTGAAGATCAAGATGCTCTATCTAGAATTAACTTTCATAGAAAATGCTATATGAAATTTACAGACAAGAATCGAATATCTTCTGCCAGCAAACGCAAACTCAAGGGTACAAAAAGTCAAGCACACGCAACAACCGATGGTGCAAAAAACGTTAAAGAACACAAGGAAACCCTTTCCAAACCCTTACTCCGCAGTAATGTGGTTTCAGTTCCTAAAACATCCAAAAATGTGCTGCCAAAAATCTGCATTATTTGTAGGAAAAATAAATTTAAATTTGAGAAACATTCTGGTAACCTGTCTAATAATGTGAGGGTTATTTAGGTAAGCATGCGTAAAATATAAATACCTTTCCTTTCCAAAAAATTCTCGCCCTGCAAACAAATTGATGTTGAGAAGCTTTGGGGTACATATACTATACCATTTCTATTTTTACAAAACCGGTAGAATCCAAGACATTAGAAGGCTTTATCAAAGAACTCGACAAGACAAGTGTATATGAAGGAGTTGGAACTGTAAATTTAGCTCCGATATTCTAGATGGAAACATTGAAATTGACGGAGAGGTCCTTCGCTTCAAAAAGTGCAAAGGGACAGTAGAAAGTGAAGGGAAGTTTTGCTACTTCAGTAGACTTTATTTCATATTTGTATGACTGGGAAATCCATGCTCTTAATGAAGTTGGTTTTATTATCAACAGTTTTACCACTTGTCTAGTATTTGACCAAACGTTTAGATTTCAAATATCTTATGACTTCAGGTATAAGTCAAGATAAAATTGAAAGTTTATTTGCAGTGATTCGTCAATGTAAAGGCTGCAACGATTATCTCGCATCCTTTGAGTTTTTGACAATTGTAGAATGTCTAGGTTTTTACAATTTAGCATGGCCACCTAAAGGATACTTAAGGTAGAAAACAATATGATTAATTCTTTATTAACAGCACGGGATATCAAACTGTAAGTAGCAACACAAGGCGTCTAGCAATAATTAATTTGGAAAATAAAGATATTGCTGATCATCAGACCATAGTTACACAAAATAGTGATGAGCGTTTGAGAGGACACGGGGACCAGTCTAATAATGTGTGGGTTATTTAGGTAAGCAGGAGCTTAAAATACAAATACCTTTCCTTTAATTTACTCATAAATCAAAAATAATTTTCAAAATAAAACGGTTAAACAATAATTATAACCATTGTTAAATGAGAAAATAATTTCGAAACCAAAATCTTGTAATTTAATTATAATATTTTTTATTTTTAAGCAATAATCTTAAGCTAATTTCTATTTTGAGGTTGTGCTGAATATTGGAATGAAAACTATACTCAAATAATGTCTAAAATAATATAAATACTTCTAACGTGGTTATATATTCATGTAAAAATAAACTTTAAGAAAAGTACAAATATTGTGTGTGCAAATTTCAAAACGGATATTTTAAAAATTTCTTAAGCTCCTACTTTCCTGTATAAGTATTATCATTAACATTTAACATATGGTTTATAAAGTGCAAAAAATTCATAATGATAAACCTTAGTAAAGATTGTTCAGATAATGTTGGATTAATTTTTTTAATAATATGTATTATTTCATAATTGTGTAAGATGTTTTAGTGAATTATCAGGCATAAAAATTAATGATGGACTATTTGATCAATTTTATTCTTGGTAAAGTGTAAATATCAAATCCCACATATTGTATTCAGTGCTATAGTAATAGAGACTTGAATAAATATATAACAGTCTAATTAGTTATTAATTTTATGATTTGTTTTTTGTGAAACATTTCGTACAGAAGCTTTAGCAATATTTCTAAAGCTTCTGTATGAATTAATAATTATTTTTTTAATGTATTAAAGTAGAAAATACATAACTATCTAAAACATGAAATTTAATAAAGTTGCCATGTAAAAAATATTTTAATTGAAGTTTGTGCATAAGATTTACAGATTTTGACAAGAATTTAAAAAGTTTTCTCTACACTTAAATTATTTGAAATAAAACCTATAGTATACAAAAGTAGTATACAAATGGAGGTTACGTAAATATATTTTTATTCAACTCTACATACAATAATTTTTCTTCTTTTAATGGTATCGACCATCCCTATATAAATGCATCCAGAGATGTTGTGCAGTTAACTTTAAACAATCTGGGAAAATATGTGCTATGTATCATATATTTAATATATGAATAATAATACGTAAAATTGGTTTTAATTTGACTCTGAAGCAGTATAGAAAAAAATAGCTATGTCGTGTGTGTTTTATATAGCTGTCTGAATTACTAGTTTTTAAAATTACAATAGGTACTAATAATACAATATTTCTTGATTAATTTTGATTTATTTAACCTATTGTTAATTGTTTTACAACATAGCATATTGACATTGGCCAACATAAAAATGACACCCTTGCGAATATTGTACAACATCGGTTTACAACATTGATCAACATTAGTCGTACAACATTCACGGGCATTCTTTTACAGTACTTCTCAATTATACATTTTTCCATTCCCTTCGCATAACTTTTTTTAAATCTGTTCGTTGAGTAGAAAAAAATTTTACAAAGGTAATTTTCTTTATATTTATCTAATTAACAAAAATTTTGTTAATTAGATAAATATAAAGAAAATTACCTTTGTAAATAATTTTTTTTTACTCAACGAACAGATTAGTTTTAAAAAGTTATGAGAAGGGAATGGAAAAATGTTTTATTGGAAAAGTAATGTAAAAGCCCATGAATGTGGTACGACTAATGTTGATCAATGTCGTAAACCGATGTTGTACAATATTCCCAAGGGTGTCATTTTATGTCGGCCAATGTCGATATGCGACATTGTACGACGTTGATAAATGTTGGCCAATGTCGTTAAAACGACGTCGTACAATATTTGCTAGGGGGGTCCATTTTTATGTCGGCCAATGTCAATATGCGATGTTGACCAATGTCGTGAACCGATGTAGTACAATATCGGCAAGGGTGTCATTTTATGTCGGCCAATGTCGTATGCGACATTGTACGACGTTGATAAATGTTGGCCAATGTCGTAAAACGACGTCGTACAATATTGACTGGGGGGTCCATTTTTAGTCGGCCAATATGACACCGTCGGCCAAAATTTTTTTTTAATATTGGCCCACTTTTGGGGTGTACCTGGGTTTTACCCCCTTTTCCTCATGTTTACACAGACCATTTAAAAAAAAAATTCCCCAAACCCCCGGGATCCAGCCCCAATTTTTTAAATTTTTTTAAAACCAATTCAGGGTTCCCCCTGGCTATAAAAAGAAAAAATTTAAAACGACTATTTTAAGGGGGGGGACTATGGAATTTTTTAAAAAAAAAAAGTGCCAAAAAAAAGATTTTTTTTAAAACATTTTGGGGCTTTTACAATTTTTTTAAATTTCCCGATATATTTTATTTTTTGGAGAACAAAAGTGGGGGAAAAAAATTTTTTTGTTGACAGTAAAAGTATGTGGTCACAGGGCCATCCCCCTTTGGGGTTTTTTACTGACTTTAGGAGAAAAAAAAATTTACGGGTTTTTTTTCCCCTTTGTTTTATAAAAAATTTTTTTTTTTTTTCTAATTTTTTTGGGTTTTTTTGGGGACTATTTTTTTTAATTATTTTTTTTGGGGGTTTTTTGGCCCCAACCCCAAAAAAACCCTTTTTTTTAAAAAAAAAAATTCCCCCCCGGCAACCCGGGAAAAAATTTTTTAAAAAATTATTCCAAATTTTTAAAATTTTCCCCCCCAACAAATAAAAAAAAGTTTCCCCCCCCCCCGGAAAAGGGAAAAAAACCCCCCGGGGAAAAAAAATTTTAAAAATTTTTTGGGCCCCCCCCTTTTTTCCCCCCAAAAAAAAAAAAAAAAAAATTTTTTTTTTATCCCCCCCCCAAAAGAAAAAAAAAATTTTGGGGGGGGCCCCCCGGAACCCCCCCAGAGGGCCAAAACCCAAAAAACAAAAATTTTCCCCAAAAACCTATACTTTTTTTTAAAATTTTTTTTTTAAAATTTCCTTTTGGGGAAAGGGGGAAAAAAAAAAAAAAAAAAAAAAAGGCCTTTTAAAAAATTTTTTTGGAAAAATTTTTTTTTTTAGTTTCCCCAATTTTCCCTTTTTTTTTAAATAAATTTTTTCCCCAAAAAAAATTAATTTTTGGTTTCCCCAAAAAAAAGTTTTTTTTTTTTCCCCCTAGGCCCCTTTTAAATTTTTTTTTAAAAAAAAGGGTTTTTTTTGGGAAATTTTTTTTAAAAAAATTTTCCTTTTTTTGGGGGGAAAAAACCCCAACCCCAAAACCCCCTTAAAAAAAAGGGCCCCTTTTTTTTTTCCCAAGGTTTTTTTGGGAATTTTTCCCCCCCAAGAAAAACCAAAATTTTTCCCTTTTTTTTTTGCTTAATTTTAAAAACCCCGAAAAAAAAACCCCCGCCCCCGGTTTTTTTTGGCCCTTTTTTTAAAAGGGCCCCCTTGGGGTTTTTTTTTCTCCTTTTTTAAAAGAGTATGAAATTTTCCAAATTTTTTAATTTTAAAAAGGGGGAAAAAAATTTTAAAAAAAAAAAAAACTAAATCCCCCCCGGGGGGCCCAAAAAGGGGGGCCCTTTCCCCCGCGCCAAAAAAAATTTTTTTTTCCAAAACCTTTAGGGGCCTTTTGGGGGGTTTTCCCCAAAAACCCAAAAATTTTACCGGGGGGGCCAAAAGCCCCCCCCCCTATAAAAAACCCCCCCCCCAAGTCCGGGGGAAACCTTTGGGGAAAAAGGGGGGGTGAGGAAAAAAATTTTAAAATTGGAATTTTGGGCCCCCGGCCCCCCAAAAAAACCCAAAAAGTTTTGGGGAACCCCCGGGTTTTTTTTTTACCCCCATTCCCCTTTTTTAAAATTGGTTGGAAAAAAAAATTTTTTTTGGGTTTTTAAAATTTTTTAAAAAAATTTTTTTTTTTTTTTAAAATTTTTTTTAAAAGCAACCCCAAATTTTTTGGCCCTTTTTTTTTTTTTTCTCAAAACCCCCCCCAAAGTAAAAGGGGGAAAAAAAACGGTGGGTTTTTTCCATAAAGGGAAAAATTCCCCCCGGAAAATTTTGGAAAAAAAGGGGGTTTTTTTTAAAATTTTTTCCTTTTTTTTTTGGGGGAAAAAATTTTTAAAAATCTTTGGGGAATTTTCCCCCTTTTTTTTTTAAATTCCCTTTTTCCCCCAAAGGCCAATTTTAATTTTTTTTTTTTTTTTTTTTTTTCCCCCCCCCAAATTTTTTGTTTAAAAAACCCCTTTTTTTTTTTTTTTTTCTATCTTAAAATTTTTTTTTTTTTTTCATTTTTTTTTTGGGGGAATTTTTTTTTTTTTTAATTAATTTTTTTTTTTTTTAATTAAAAAATTTTTTTTGGAAAAAAAAAAATTTTTTTTTTTTAAAACCCCCATTGCCAATTAAAAATTTTAAAAATTTTTTTTTAAAAAAAATTTTTTTTTGGTTTTTAAATTTTTTAAAAGGGGGCCCCCTTTTTAATTTTTTTAAAATTTTTTTTTTTTTTCAAAATTTAAAAAGGGTTTTTTATTAAGGGAAAGGGGTTTTCTTAACGAACCCCTTTTTAATAATGTTTGGGGTTTTTTTTTTTTTTCTTTAAAAAACCCAAAACTTTTTTTTTTAAAAAAAAGGGGCCTTTAACAAGGTTCTCATTTTTTAAAAAATTTCTTCTTGTTTTTTAAACTCCCGAAAAAAAATTTTTTAAGGTGATTTTTTTAATGAAAAAAATTTTTTTAAAAACTTTTTTTTTTTAAATTAAAAAAAAAAAAAAAACTAAAATTTCATGAAAATTTTTTTTTTAAAAAATGTGCGGGGTTTTTTTTTTTTTAAAAATTTTTAAAATTTTTAAAAAAATTTTAATTTTTTTCATTTTTAAAAATTTTGAAAAATTTTTGCACAAACCCCAAAAATTTTTTTAAGAAAAATTTTTTTAAAAATTTTAAAAAAGGTTTTTATGGTTTTTTTTTGGCAAAAATATTGCTTGGGAAGAAACAAAATAAAAAAAGAAATATTTTTTTATTATTGGGGACCAAGGGGTTTTCCCCAAATAGCCCCCCGGAAACCCTAAAACACCGCAAAAAAAAATTTTTTATAAAATTTTTTTGACCATTTCCCCCAAAGATGGCGCAACCCAAAAAACTTTTTTTGGGAAAACCCGGGGAATTTTTTTTTTTGATTTTTCGCGGCATTCTTTTAGGAGGCTTTTTTGGGGGGCCCCCATAATAAATGTCTATGTTCAGGGGCCGACTGGGTTCCCCCATTGGTCAGATTTTTATATACTTATGGGCTTTTTTTAAAGATACATTTTTTTTTTTGTAGCCCAATTTTTATTTTCCCCCCGTTTTGGGGGATTTTTGGGAAAAATTGGGGCAGGAAAACTTAGCCCCAAACTTGGGTTTTTAGGGGTTTTTTTTTTTCATATTTTTTTTTTTTGGGCCCCTGAAGCCCCCCGAAGCAAGTGTTTGAGAAAATAAAAAAACAAAAAAGGTTTTCCCCCCTTCCCCGGTTTTTCATCGTCATCAAAACCTCCTAAAAAGAAAACCGCGGGTTTCTCGAGAAAAAAATGGATTCACAGGCTGTCCTAAAAAATTTTTTCGGGTTTGGGCCATCTTTGGGTTTTTCAAAACGCATTTTTTAAAATAGGAATGTTTTCGGGGTAAAAAAAGGGTCCAGCGGTCTATTTCGAATACCGTTCGGTCCGAGTAACATCAAAATTTTAAAATGAGATAGATCATTTATATCTCAACTATAAAATGCATTTAAAGTATTAGAATTTATGCGGATATAGATATTGAAAAGTTTTTTTTCAAAACTTATTAATTCAAAAACACATATATTAGAAAACAGAATGCCCGAACTAAAATGAATATAAATCTAGATAAAACAAAAGTAAATATGTGTTTAAACTATATATTATGAGGGAAAAAACAAAAAATAATAATTAATGCATTACGAAAAGATTCAAGAATAAAAATAATTCGAAATTTTCACAAAGAATAATTTTAAAAACTCCTTACCTTCCATTTCGTAGGAATTCCTATATGGAAACACCGTGTTCTTTCCTTGACTTATAGGATAGTATAGTATGATGCAAAAAAATAGCCATTATTTGTTGCATTTACAAAAGTTTACAACAAAAAAAAATTATAAATTTCGAACTCTGTAACCAAAATTTCTTATCACAATCACAGCGAACTGGGTGTAAACAAACAACACATGTCACCGAGCACATTGTTTGTCGCGCCATGGCACCATCTATTGATAGCTTTCTCACGACTTCCAATTTTGATCGAGCTTGGACGGCATTATATGTAGGGGGCTATGGTTTACATACAAGCCATTAACCCAAAAATAGTGCCAAAATTTTGAGTCTTAGCCAAATCTAGCAATTGTTAATTATCACCAATAGGAGGACCCAGCCGGTCATGTTCCTAGACTGTTGTCGGATTGTCACCGTGACTATAAGTCAGTTTCATTATAGTAACCATTTTCTATTCCGTTTCGGTCTCGCGTATATTCTAGAAGATCACAACGTGACGTTCCTTTGTTATAGCTTGATCCTTACGTATGACTTGGTCTTGAATTTGCAGGTTTTTTTTTATTTGTAGAGAGCGTGGTGAGATTCGGCATCAAAAAATATTTCCAATTTGCAAGCCTACGGAAAAACTTGAGTAAACCGTTCCTTTATTGTCGAGGATCCGAATATCAAAACTGAACCGATGTTTACTTTTTACATGAGTGACAGTGAGTAGGAGTAGGATCGGAGATGATCGTGTATTTTGTCGTCGTTGTCACTTAAATAAAAATCTAAAAAGTACTTTATCACTCGACTGTTACTTTAATATACCTATGTATATATATTAAATGTGTAAAATTTTAGTTTGAAAATGTGGAGTTTCTTTTCAAGAGATGCAGCTAAAGACTTTGGTTACGAATTGTTAAATCAAGTTGAAATTTCTCAAGAGTTTTCTATCTGGAAAATTCACAATGGAAAGAAAAAGGTGAGTTTATTGCTTTTTCGGTCTACTTTTAAAAAATTGTATATTTCTTTAAAAAGCGATAAGAAACTTCGTTTTGGAAGTAATATTTGGTGTTTCTTGTTGTGTACTATAGCTTGTGGTTTCTTTAATTGCCAAGTTGTATTATTTTAGGTTTCTGGTGAACCTGTCACTATATTTGTATTTGAAGCAGCTTCAGTGGAGACACAGACTTTGGTAAGCAAAGTTTAATATTATCAGATAGAAGGAAGTGTTATTTTTTCATTGGTCGTTAAAGGTAATTTGTTTTAAATATTATTTTAACACCTTATAAACCAACACCTTATCTTATAAAATGTGTATTTAAATGTGTGATGAGCACTTTGATTATTTTTCTCTAATTAGTATGATTAATAGTATATATTCTAAACTACAGCCGGTTGGTCTGTTCATTGGCGAGGTTGAAAATTTAAACGTAGGGCTGCTATATACCTATCGATTTGGATAAAATATGAAGTGAATTGTTTATCATATTTGAAGATTTTCGTTGCTTGTAACGAAAGTCGCCAAATCGAGACTGGCCATTATATCATAGTATGATATGTACCTTCTCTAATTATTGTGATTTAAAAATGGCTGTGGATTGTGTCCCCAGCCAGTGCTGGATTTAAGGGTATGCCGCCTATAGGAATCATTTAATGTAAGTTTGCTGAAGACCTCCACTATTTAAAAATCGCTGTGGATTGTGTCCCCAGCCAGAGCTGGATTTAAGAGTAATTATGCCGCCTATAGGAATAATTTAATGTAAATTTGCTGAAGATCGCTAATCAATATTTAAATTTTCAATAGTTCAATTTTATTTTAACTATAAGAAATTGCCAATTTGCCGCTGCAGCCTACTTTGCCTGATTGTTGCAAATCTCTGTTGACACATGCCTATTTTTTAAGTTGGAAATTGCCAAATCTGCAGTAAAGAGACTCAAGACTCTTCGACATCCAAGTATACTGACTTATGTGGATAGTTTAGAGGTATGTTTTTATTATATGATATGTATACAATAAACTAGACAATTCATTACAATGAGACACTTTTAAAAATTAAATTTGCTTTTAAAATTTAATTGATATATATATATATATATATATAATGGTTTCAATGCCACTTGACTTCAAACTTTTATGGAGAAATTGAACTGTAGTTGTAGGTTAATGAAAAACCATGCTGTAAAAAAACCCCTTAAATATTCACTTAAACAACGATACTTCCTCAGCTTGTATATCTCAATAATTTTTGACTTATCATAAGAAATATATTAAATTATTTTAATGTGATATATAGTTTTAAATATTCTAATTTTATTGTTAATGTTGTTTCCATGTTCAATTCTACTTCTATATCTTATTTGTGGTAAACATCACTCATGAAAAATTGCTTTATGCATCTTAAGCTTCCACACTACGTTTATAACGTAAAAAGTGGAAGGTATTATAATCGTTCAGTCTGTCTGTCACCCACTTTCGTAGCCCAAACTACAAATGCTACGGACAAGTGTGATACATCAAAAAATTCAGCACATCGAAAATAGAATACATAGAAAATTTCAGAAAAGAATTTGAATTCGAAGTACTTTAATTATTTAAAAAAAATGCGAAATTGAATGCTCATTTAAAAACCATAGGAAGCTATTTTTTTATAAGAATTAAATCACCATTGCCATTCGCAACAATCGCTCGAGAAACTTTAATTCTTTTAGACAATAAATTAAAATAAATTTATTTTTGCAACATCGATCAGTTTGAAATGACGTCAAATATATTTCACTACGAGATTCTTTGTATGTTGATATGAAATGTTTTCATTCTATTTAAAAGCGAGGAATATTACATATTTATTCTTTGAAATATACATTAATTTTTGCAAACGATAAATAATAATTATTGAATTTTCGAAATAAAATAAAAGAAACTAGCCACATTTAGCATGTAAATGTTTAATATAGAATTAATGTTGTGTTTGTTGCCTTTTGTGTTTGTTAAACACATTTGTTGTGTGGAAGCGGGTTAAGTGACAGATTCTGTTACAAACCTACTGGTTTTTCATTACGGAGCAAAATTGGAAGCTTTTTTTAAAAAAAAAAAATCTATGAGGGAGAGCAAATTATTAAATATATTCTTTAGTTTGAAGGTAATTTTTATTCAATTATGTTTTTCAGACGGATAAACTTGTGTACTTAGTGGTGGAACCTGTTGAGCCTTTAGATGTGTTCCTCTCCAAGAACACATACACTCCAGACCAGAAAAGCCTTGCACTCTCCTGGGGCTTGCATCAAGTAGCTGTATGTCATTTATAGGATTCTTGTATTTCTTCTTTACTTAATGAAATACTTTATCCCTTGTTTTTTGTAGATTAAATCTGTATTTCGTCTTAAAACTTTTTTAAAGATGGGATTGTGTGTAAGCCAAACAAAAATGTTTGGTTGTCCAATTATAAAACTTAGTGGACAAGTAGCAAAAAAAATATTTATAAAAATTCAAATTACATTGATTCCATCCAATATCAATTCCTTTCAAAAAATTTAATTTTACTATCTCACAAACCAAAAAAATACTGTCCCAAATAGCTAAATTAGGTTTTTGCAATGCTATTATATCCAATTAAAAATCCACAGAACTAATTAATCATATATAACCAATTGACTGTATTATTATTTTTTTTATCAGAAACACATTTAGTTCTTATGGATTAAGATATTCAATTAATCAATCGCTCATCAATGAGTTATAATAAAGTAGTACTAATAAATTATGTATATAATGTAAGTTATAATAAATATGTATGTTTAATATTCATGTGAACAGTAATATTAATAAAGTAAATTGTTATTCTGATGCAATAATATTTCCAATCCGGAAACTGGCCTTTGTAGATCAGCTACAAAGTTCAAATTTGACACACAAAAAAAGAACCATTTAGCATCCTTTTGATGATTTCCAGTTTACTTGTTTGTTTGAAGCTTGTCTTTTTACAAATTATAATTGTGTTTTTATCTTTAGTTATTTGTGTGAATTGTAATTATGATTTTTTGGTGTTAATTGTACATTGATTCAAGCATCTTAATCACATAAATTGTTATTCTGATCCAATTATTTTTAACGTCCATGTACGAAATAACCTTAATAAAACAAAACATGTTAACAACAAAATAATGTTAACAAAAATACGCTAATATTTTCAGTCTGGGCTGGCGTTCCTCAACAAGGACTGCAGCCTGTCCCACAACAACATCTGTCGCTCCTCTGTCTTCGTGGACCGCGCTGGGGAGTGGCGTCTCTTTGGGCTGGAGTACGTGGCCCCTTCTAAAGAGGCCTTCCCCGTCAAAGTCCTGCCCGCACTCAGGATTTACAATCCACCGGAAGCAGATACTTCCAGGACAGAGGAACACCCCCCTTGGTGAGATGACAGATTTGTTTTTAACAAAAGCAATTTTTTTTAATAAAATCAATTATTAATCAGACACTGTGCCAACTATCTGGATTTTACCGGATTAGGTTAGATTGAATTATCGTCGCACTAGGGCTATTGGCGACAGGCGTCGTATTTCTTTATCCCCCCCACCCCTCTATTTACTATGTAAAGCTATACTTGCGGTAAATGGTGTAAAAAAAAAAGAAAAACTAAGAAAATACCAAGTTGCTGCTGCGTTTCGGTGTGAATAATCAAATTAATTTATGTTTTACATTCAATAATAACCTTTCTTGTTAATGTGTTAATTAATAAATTTTTGTTACAAGCGTTGAATAAGGTGCTATTTATTTAGCCCAGCATTCGCACACGCTTGTACAAATATGAACTACAATTGCAAATCCTGTTCTATTGTTAGTTAGGAATAGTGTACGTTTAGGACAAATGAATTGTGCAGGTCCCTTGTGATTAACTACAATTGCAAATCCTTTTCTATTGTAGTTACGAATGCTCAGGAAGAATTTTTGCCCATGTAGCACCTTTGGACCTTTGATGTGCATTTAAACACAGTTGTTGCAATAACAAACCAAACTTTTTAAATGTTACTGCTCTGTCAACTGATAAATAATTGAGAGGCGGCAAAATTTCTAGACTTAGCCGTAGTTTTGTGAAATTATAATTTTTAAAACAAAATATCTTCTTATTTTAGGGCTTACGACAGTTGGGGTCTTGGATGTTTGATTTGGGAAGCGTTCAACGTAACTTTATACAAAGTTTCAGCGCTGAAAAATACTGGAAAAGTAGAATATTTTTGTTATGTTTTAAATAAGCAATTTGCATATTTTGAATACCTGAAATAGTTATCTCATAGCAAATGTACACATAGTTTAATATTAAAGTTTGTATAGAATTTTTTTTTAACGGTGCTAATATCAAAATACTCTTAAAACCAATCACAGAGGGATCGTATGTTGTGGAATATTTATGTATGAATTAAAAGTCTTGAAAAAAATCTGTGTAAATGCATTAATATATTAATTAATATTGGGAAATAATTTCTTTTAATTACCAAAAAGAATGTTTAAAGCTTTGTATTAAGCTCCAAAACAGTAACTTTTAAGCATCAATACAACTGTTAACTTTAAATTTGTATGAAAAAAATGGTTAATTACCTATAGCATTAAAAATATTCATTGAGGCCTTAGTCCATTTCTATCTTTAACTCCATACTATGAGAATTTAGGGTTAAATTTATGGTTAAAGACATTTGCTCCCTAAAAAATCATTTTTAATGACAAAAACAACAAAATATGTATTAATGAAATATTAAGTATTAAATTTGTATTATTTCTGTACCAGACTTGATCTTATATTTATGAATGAATTGCATTAAAAGGATTTCTTTCAGATCCCATCCAACTTGTCCCCTTCCTACTGTGAACTGGTGTGTGCCAACCCAAAATCCAGACCCAGCTCGATTACGTTTTTAAAAAAGGCTTCCAAAGGAAGTGGATACTTTAAGAACAAGTTTGTAGATACTATGCTCTTCCTAAGGGAAATACATGTAAGTTTGCTATTTAGTTTTCTTGAATAGTTATGTTTTTCCCTCCTACCGACTTTTAGAAAATGTTCACTATTTTTTTTTAATCTTCATACCTATCTGCAACATTTAAAAGTGCAATTTTTCACAAATACAAACTTAAAATGACAGAAAACATTTTTTTAATAAATATTTTTCTACGCATCATCTTTTTATTAATCGTTATTTATGCAACAAGTGTGTAAAGAGGATAATTATGTTTATCCTGTTTAGTATTGTAAGCACCCATGTTTATTTAGAATTTTGTTTGTTATTATAATAATCCATTATGTTTAGCTTATTTGCCTGTGTGTGAATAATTTTCCTGTGTTCAATAAATTAAATTTTTTGCATGCTTTTGTTTGTGTTGCAACAATTTGTATTATATAGTGTTAAAAAAGGCCTAATGTGTATATGACTTTTAGACACTGAAGCTTAAAATTCACTTAACTGAAACATCAATTATTATGATATCAAAATGTGTTTTAGTTTCCACACTACGTTTGTAACGTAAAAAGTGGAAGGTATTATAATCGTTCAGTCCGTCCATCACCCACTTTCACAAATTGAACTGCTAGTCTCACAAACAAGTGGGATACGTCATTTTGAAGCAAAAAATCAGACTAGGCTACATTCCAAATTTCATTAAAAAATTTAATTTAGAAGTTAATTTAAATAACGAAAAATTTAATCTACATTGAAATAACATGCAAATTCCATTTTTATTCAATATTTTCACTGTTGCCATTTCGTTAAACGTAAGAGAAACTTTATTAAAAATTAAAATAAAACTTGAAAGAATATTTATTCATGTGATATAATTCAGTTTGGATTGTTGTAATATCACAATAAAGTTATTTTGATGGTTCATCATATATGTATGAAGAAAGATGCATAGAGAATTCTAAATTTGCATAAAAAATGTGCTTTCGCTTTTATTTTTAAAGCACCAATTTTACTAATTATATATTGTTCGAACTGTAAATTAATTTAACAAACGATGTAAATGGGAAATTGTGGCGACTTAAAGATATTTATTAAAAAAGATAACATCATTATTCTTCGAACTTCAAACAAATTTAGCAAACGATAAAGTCTAATTATTAATTCTGAGAAAGAAGAATGAGCAGTGAAAATAGTTAATTTTGGCGTTTCAAAGTTTGAATTACAACTAGCTAAAGGCCCTGTTTGGCGAATTTCTTTCTGTGGTGTATAAATTGTTTGTTTCCTGTTGAGCACAAATGTTGTGTGGAAGCGGTTTAAGTGACAGATTCTGTAACAACCTACTTGTTTTTTTTTGTTTAGATCAAAGAAAATGACGAGAAGCTCAACTTCTTCAACAATTTGCCCTCGTCATTGGACACTTTTCCACAAGACATCTGCCTCTACAAAGTACTGCCTGAATTGGTGAATGCTTTTGAGTACGGGAATGCAGGCTCATCTGTACTCACGCCCATGTTCAAGGTAAGCCTAAGATCAATTTGCTTTGTTAAAAACCTTATTCTTTGAAAATGAATTGAAGCATTGAAATGTTTTGCCGAAAACCGATTTCACTAGTTGAATTAGATAACTTTACGCCAAGAAAGTTATTTAGTCCTAGTAGTGTGTAGTTAAATTTATATGAATTTAATTAATATTATTTTTACTATATTTTAGGACATTTTTATGATACTAATGTATTATTATTAATTAAATTATTATTACTATTAAATGAAAATGAAAGATATCTATCATGCTATGATCTTGCCAAAGGGAACATTTTTTCGTCCTGTTTTTTTTTTCAATTTAAATTCTTTGAAATGCTTTTCAAAACTCTTTTGTTCAATGACATCTTCCTTTTTCCCCAAGACCTTTTTTCTATCAAACTATTTCTGTAATAAAATCTATGAAAGAATGAATATTAAGGACGATTTTATCACCACTATTTTAGTGATTTTGATCTTTCCAAAGTAATATAAGATTTGCAATTCAATGAAATTTTATTTAATTAATATCAATACATATATTTTTAAGTTTAACCTAATTTTTGTTTTGGAAGGATATCACTAGTCAACAGTGAAAATGCAACTGAGATGAAAGTACCCAATTCTAAATGACTCTAACGTGCTAAACATGAATATCACCTTAAAAAATGTTTGTTAGCTCTGATTTTGAATTACAGTAATTTTGTTCATTACATAGGATACAGCGAAATGAATGGGCGCACCAAACACAAAATAAATTACAGTCAATTTTGTTCACAGAAACCCTTAGATTTGTGCTCATACAGGCTTTATTTCATATCAACATAAAGGTGGGAGGGGGATGATAAGTTTCAAGTTTTTTGCACCCATATTAGCAGCTTAATACCCCTTCGTTAAGTAGAATCGTTCTCAGGTCAAGAGATGCAGAATTTTTTTGGTGCAAACAAATTTGTTTGCATTTTGTTCTTGGTTGTTTTAGAAGCTGTAGAATATCAAAAATTAGTGTTAGTGATAAATCTATAACTGGTAATTCAGCCTTGTAAATGCATTAATAGAGCTAATAACTTCTGTTATATTTGTGGCCAAGTACCATTTTCTGCAAACAAAAAAGAAGCACCACTGCAAGTTAAGAAAGCATCCCATTTGTATTTAGCTTACAAGGTAGGGGAGCAGGAAAAATGCTGGACCCCTCAAGTATGTTGTTAGACTTGTGTAGCAAATTTGTGACTTTGGTTTCATGGGGGTAATGCCATTTTCTGGGAAGAAAAATGAATGTCATTTTATGGAAGGAAAGGGAATGCCATTTTACGATTAGGATGGAACCAATAACAAATCATGTCAATGACTAATTTCTTCATCTCATCAGTTAAAGGGGTTGTTATTTTTTTTAAAAAAAGTTAAATATAGCCTAACATTCCTTCAACTCTGCATGCGGTCCAATATGACAAAGAACTCCCTGCTCCCAAATCTCTAATATTTTTTTAGTTTTATTGTGGATAATAGCCATGCGTCTGCTAAACATGCTACAGCTTCTAAAAACAACCATGGACGAAATGAGAGGCATTTATTGCTCTTTTTTTTCTGCACCTCTTGACGCGAGAACGATTCTACTTAACGAAGGGGTATTAAAATGCAAATATGGGTGTAAAAACCTTAAAACTTAACATCCCCTCCCACTTTTATGTTGATAATATCAAATAAAGCCTGTATGAGCAAAAATTCGGAGGGTTTCTGCAAACAAAATTGACTGTAATTTATTTTGTGTTTGGTGCCCCCATTCATTTCGCCGTATCCTGTGTAATGAAAAAAACCCGACCATAACTCAAAAACTAGAGCTAACAAACATTTTTTAAGGTGATATTCGTGTTCAGCACGTTGAAATCATTCCGAATTGGGTACTTTCATATCAATTCCGAAATGTATTGTTAGACTTTTTTTTAATATAAAAGATTTTAAATATGGATTTGCAAACATGTAATATACAATTTTCTGCTAATTTGAATATCATAGTACATGTGACATGACAAAAATAAGTTATTTATTTTCCAGCTGGGGAAGCTGTTGCCAGAAGACGAGTACCAAAAGAGAATTGTGCCCTGTATTGTGAAAATGTTCTCATCCAAAGACAGAGCCACCAGAGCTAAACTTTTACAGCAAGTCAGTTTTTATTTTTTTTAATATTTATTGCAGTAACCCCTCGCTACTTGTTACATCACGCATTCGGGTATATCGCGCCTTGCATCATGTCTCCCAAAATCCCCCCCCCCCCCCCGTTTTTTTTCCAATATGTACTTTCCTTAAAATGGACATGGTTAAGATGGGAAGCAGTGGAAATGATGGAGAAAGCCTTATATTGCATTCGAAAGATGCACCTCATCTAATATTGGTTAGATGCATCAGTTAATAAACTTTCGTTCTTTGATTTTTTATGAGAAAAATCAAAGCAGCTAGCTTTAGATGGATTTTTTACTAGAAAATGAGTGAAATCTGTATAGTAATACCTGGGCAATAATGTGTAATGTTTATAGTAATTAATAATAATAAGTCCTTTTTTAAATTTTTTTTAGTAGTTATATTATTTAATATGATTTAGTTTTATCTTTCGAATACATACCTGTCCTTTAGTTTAAATACTTGATTGAGAGCATAAATACATTAAAAGTATAATATTTATCAATTTGCTCGTTATATCGAGTTTTTTTGCTTGCCTCCCCGAAAACGTGATATAACGAGGAGTTGCTTGTACTAAGATATATTTGTACTGTTACATATGTGTTATTCTGCTATAATTTGTATGTGAATCTGATAGATTAGTTAAATGGAAAAATACATTATATTATAGAAATGGAAAAAAATATGAAAAAAATCTTCATTTTGGGTTCATTACTTTTGTAAAATACCATTAAACTTTATTATTTTTTGCGTAATTTTAAATCTGCATGCACATTAGTTTATGATTGAATAAAATTTTAGTTTACTTGTGAATTTTTTTTCCGGCTATGCGCTCCTATTTATTAAACTCTTTAATGCTTGAATATTTAAGAAATTATCTTATTTTCAGAAACACTAAAATGTAGTTTTGAAATTGTTTCTGACTTGTATCACTCTTATGATAAATTTTCTACTTATTATTAATCACATAATTTGATAAGTATATTGTAAAAAAAATTGTCACTTTTATAACTATTTGTCAATGAGCCCAATCAGAAAATAATCTTACGCATTTTATAAATTATTTCAGATCGAACAATTTATCGATCACATCCAGCCTTCTGTCATAAATAATCAAATCTTTCCAAACGTTGCTCAGGGCTTTCTCGACACAAATCCTACCATCAGGGACCAAACAATAAAAGTGAGTGTGCTAAAAATAATAATTTTAAATAATAATGTGCTCAAATAAATAATTTTCAATAAGTGTATGTTATGCTAACTAAAAAATGATTATGCTAAATGTTATTTTAACTGAGTTATTAGGTCAGCTATAAATTGTGATTCAAAATTGTTAAATGAAAGTTTTAAAATTTATTAAATTTTAATGTATTTAAATATTTTTTAAACTAAATTTTAATCTATTTAAATACTTTTTAAACTAAATTTTAATCTATTTAAATACTTTTTAAACTAAATTTTAATCTATTTAAATTTTTTTAAACTAAATTTTAATCTATTTAAATTTTTTTAAACTAAATTTTAATCTATTTAAATTTTTTTTAAACTAAATTTTAATCTATTTAAATTTTTTAAAAACTAAATTTATTGTTTTATCATAGACTGAATTATACGTATTTAAGAAAAGCACACCAAGGATAACTTTTATTATAATGATTTAAGAATTGGTTTCATTTAAATTGTTCCCTTACTATTTCTGGTATTTCAAAGTCTTGTACCTTCTAATGGTTGACCAATAGAGCTTTATTTTTCGTTTTAAATTTTATTTTGTAAGGAAAATATATATATAATTTCTGTTGTCCATTTAGTTGAAGACAACAGCTGGATCACTTAGGACCTATTCTTTATGTGTTTCATTGTTTATTTAACACATTAAGTGTCATGTGGCTCTTTAGTTAGAAATTTTGAATATATTAAAAAAATCTGAATTAAATGAAATAATTAAGCTGTAAATATGTTTGTTCAAAAGAAACCCCCTCTTAAATCATTTATTTTAATATTAAGTATGCTTGTATGATCCCTCCCCATATTTATTTTTTATTTTCTACTGATTAATCTGATTTCTTTTGCATGTTTCTGCTTTCCAGTGTATGCTGTATCTTTCTCCTAAATTAAATTACCAAAACCTAAATGAAGAAATGCTAAAACATTTTGCAAGGCTTCAAGCAAAAGACGAACAGGTAAGAGGGGTCTCATTTATAGAGTATTTGATTAATTTGAAAATTGTCAGTGATAATTTTAATATATTGTCCAATTTGTTTAAAAAATCACTATCAATGTGAAATGTACTTTTTCTGATAAATTTGCAATAATAAGAGGATCAGGCTAGTTTTTAGCTCTAATATTGCAAGGTTTTTTTTTCTTAGGGATTTTAAAGACTACTTACTTTATGCATAAATATTTTGAAAAATTATTTTTCTAAAAATAAATATTAGTTCTATTTTTTTTCCTATTAGGGTGGTATTAGAACAAATACTACTGTTTGTCTTGGAAAAATTGCATCTTATTTACATCCACAAGTGAGTTTACTTATTGAATGTGTATACATTTATTGTGTGTGTTTAAATTGATTGTATTTACAAAAGTAACAGTAAATATTCTCAAAAACAATTTATTATATTTCCATAAAACTTTTTAGGCCATTAACTGGTTCAATAAATTTGTCAAAATTATAAATTTTCACAAACTCATTATATATTAACTTAAAAAAAAATTCTGACGGATTAGTAGCATATAAGTGATCTTTTTGTATGGAAGATTTATTTTTCTATACTTTTATAAAATTATATTGTTTTGTATTTTTAAATTTATTTTTGAAAGAAATGTTATGAATTTACTTTCCAAATAAAGTAAGAAAAGGGTGACTTGTTACAATATTTCATTAATTATGCTAAAAAGCACTTTACAAATTTTTAAAAAAATAATTTCATTAAGTTATGATTATCATTTTTAAAACTGCAGAACATATAAATTTAACAATAATATAAATATTTTATCTGTTATTGAAAACCTTTTTTATTATTTGTATTTATAATTCAAAAGTAGCTTTAACTTTTGGTATTGAGAACCGAAAGAAAGAGGAACAGTGTTAGGATAGATGCTTGTATATTATGTGGACCAACTACTTGTTATGTGGAGGATTCCTTTTGTTTTCCTTACTTTGAAATAAAAATTTCTCTAATACCAAAAATGACACTCCCACTCTTTCCAAAGTTCATAAGTTCATTCATTCGAATTAATTTTTTATAATTTAATAAATAATGAGTTTGTGAAAACTTTTTTTTATTTTTGTCAAATTTATTGAATTAATTAATGACTTTAGAAGTTTTATGGAAGTGTTATTGTTTTTGAAAATATTTACTCCTACTTTTGAAATTCACTCTTTCTTCAAAGATTATCAACTAAACACAATTAGTTAAGGAACACAGTTTACAAAATATTGATTGGCATATTTGATAACTGCTATTCTAATTCTCAAAATACTATCTTTTACACCACACTTTTTGCAATTCTTTGATTGCTTATTTTCATGCGTAGACAAGAAGGTCCTGATCAGTGCTTTTCTCCGAGCATTAAGAGGCCCTTTTCCACCGGCTCGGATAGCCGACATCCTCGCCTTATCTCTAGCTATAGTGCAGCGGTTCCCAACCTGGGGGCGATTTGTGTTTTCAAGGGGGCAAATATACTTGAGGGGCGATCAGGGGGCGATGAGTATTCAAAGGGGGAAAATTAAAATAATGTTGTACCTTTGTACAGTAAAACCATTCTCCAACCATAACCAAAAAAGCCAATTTTTACTTTAAACTCTCTTAAATTTTCTAGAAACGAGTAAAAGTATCTTAGTTATTTATTTCACTTTTTTTTTTTAAATTTGTTAAAAATATGTGTTTTATATTTTTTGTATTTTATTTAAAAGTGCTTCTTTTTTTGTTTTTATAAACGGTAGTAAGTGTTATAAAACTGTTTTATAGTTCCACTTTTACTGAAATTATGATTAGACATAACATGAAAATTAAAAGGGGGCGATGGATGTTAATCAACCTAAAATACGAGGCGATGGCCCAGAAAAGGTTGGGAACCACTGCTCTAGTGTGACAATAATTAAAACTAATCCTAACCTTTTGTGAAATTCCTTAACCCTCTGAGGGATATAGACATATAAACCAGTCACCTGACTGTTAGGTTTTCCAGCAACACACACAACTTTTTAAAATTTATAAATTTAATAGTTTTATTACATTTCAAAATTTAAAGTATGGAGAAGCGATTTATACATCTTCTACAGAAATACAATTTTTAAATAATTTAAGAAATTAACTTTTCCGTTAAATTTTTTTAATTTAAATCTCATTCGGGGAAAACAAGTATGCACTTCAAACCAATTTGCTTATTGCTCAGAGGATTAATTGTGTTTGTTTTGATGCATAGACAAGAAAGAAGGTGCTGATCAGTGCTTTTCTCCGAGCGTTGCGAGATCCATTTCCACCGGCTCGGACGGCTGCTATTCTTGCCTTATCTGCCACAGAACACTACTACAGCATAAACGACTGTGCTACGAAGGTCCTGCCTGCTCTGTGCCACTTCACGGTGGACCCGGAGAAGAGTATTAGAGAACAAGTGAGCACTTTTATCCATATTTTTTTCTTCCAACGGGGCCGCTTTATTGGCAGCCTTTGCAGACTCAGCATATTCCCCAGAACTGAGAGCCATTTTTCTGTGGTATCAACTAGACGGCTCTTGCTACCGATTTTGAAGCTCGGATTACGATGATGTGAGAGCTCTGTGGATGGTATAGTATGCCGAGTTTTAATTTTGCCGAAGAACCCAAGCCGAATGGGTACTCAAGGGATCTTTTATGTGCCACATAATCCTATGATATGCATGCCCGGGATTTTCCCATCCAGAAAATCGGATTACTCAGACGGGGTTCGAACCCGCAATCTTGGGCTTATGAGGCAGACGCATAATACCTCCATATTCAGGATTCTAGCAACTCAGTGGCTGATAGGTATTACGTGTGTCCGCCTCATAAGCCCAAGTGTGTGGATTCGAGCCCCGACTGAGTCGCCAGGTTTTCTGGATGGGAAAATCGTGGACACGCATGTCATATGATTATGCGGCATGTAAAAGATCCCTTGAATACATTTATTACATTAAAGTGTCTTTACATATTAAAAATAATTACATATTTTTGTTAGGTGCCATACTATTTGAGCAAACACTAAACCATTTTATGAAACAAATATTTTAATATTCATTAAATAATTATTTCCAAATTATATTCTAGGCCTTCAAAGCTATTAGTGGTTTTCTCTCTAAATTAGAACAAGTTTCTGAAGATCCAAGCTTGATTGAAAAGATGGGTAATGTATATTATCATATTATTTCATTGTTTTCTGATTTAGATTAAAGTTGGTATTTAATAATTTATTAATTTATAGTTTTCTTAATTTTATTTCATTGTCCTTTATTTTTTTAAAAAACAAAATATGCTTCAAATAAGGTATGATAGAGAAGTATTTGTAAGATTGCAACCATGATGCTATCTTCTTATTATCATGCAAAATATCATTTCAATATAGTAAATTATAAATGTTAATTAATTCTTGATTGTATATAACTTTTGGATTGAAGTATTTTACTTATCTAGTACTGTTTCAACCTTTTTAATTATATTACAATTTAAAGTTTGCTATATAATAAATTATAATAAATAAACTTTTAGGTATACAATTAAAAAGTTTTTTATTCACATATATCTTAAAATATCTATTTTTAATGAAATAATTTTAATGAATCTAATTTTTTTTATGAAAAAATTATTCATATTTTAGGCATTCACTTATTATAGGGGGAGGTGTTGTTCCTTTGACCACGTCATAAATTTTCAAATTTCTTGAGTATTAAAGCTAACTTCAATTATCTTATTTGATTCCAATCTGTATCATATGGTTTATCATACATAATTCTTCCATGGTTCTAGTTTTATTGTTTTTTATTTAATTAAAAAAATAATGAAACTGTGGTCAAAGGTACATATAGTTGTATCTTTAACCATGGGCTGTTGTGCCTTTGTTCAGGAAATCATGTTCAAAGGAACAGCAAATGATCATGGTCAGAGGTACAACACCATGTCAATGCAAATTAAAAAGCTTGCTGCAGTTTAAGGGTTAAAACAACCATTTTCAAAAGTTCCACAATATCTTTTTAAAGTGTATATCTACTATCTCAAATGATTTCTATCAACAAAAACATAGCATAAAAAATATTATTAGGCAAAACTTTATGAAAAAAAATAATTATATTTTTAGGATGGAAATGGATTGTTGTATTTTACAGGAATCTTCTTTGGCTTAAACATTAGGCCACAGAACCCTCCAGTGGAGAAACTATGTACTAATTAGACTAATTTTTATAAAATATTGCTGGAGGGCACTGCAGCCTAGATGGTCAAAGGAACAATATGGTCAGAGGTACAACACCTTCCCCTAAGTCAGAATTGGCAAAGTTATGTACTATTCCAGCGTTTCTTCAAGTTCATGTTAACGAGGTTTCGACTGCAAGTCTGCCTTTTTCTTTGTTTAATGGACCTCAATTTTCCCGAATAGAGGAAGAGCTTCAGTCCACCACCCCAGCTTCCATCGCAGCCAGTTGGACATCGTGGGCGGTGACGTCCATTGCTGACAAGCTTTATAAGTCCTCGGCTAAAGATCAGGTCCAAACGGCAAACCAAACCATATCTCCCTCAGCATCTCAAACAAATGGCAAGCTTATTTTTTTTTTATTTTTTTAAAAATTAGACTAATCAGTCTTATTATTTTACCATTCAGTTTAAAACAAAAGTGCCTTTTTTTAAAAGCAGTAATGGTTAAAAAATAAGTTCCAATGCTCAGTTTTATTTTCTAAGTATATTAATTATAGTATATTATATATTTCTATGTATATTTATATTTAAAAAAATAGAGTTCGTTATTAATAAAACCATATAAAATCTATATAAATAATAAAATCTATAGTTACAAAAATCTAAAGTTGTCTTAGATATTTTTACTTGATTTGTAATTTTTCACAAATATCTTGTGAATCTGTTAAATTTATTTTATATTTAGTTATCATAAACAATTCTCCTGTTTTGTGACATTTGTAAATGAAAAAGTTTTTAAAATAATTCAAAATGTAGATAGTTTGGTGCCAAGGCTTTTTTTTAAAAAAGAATTTGCAAATCTAAGGAAAAATCTACTATTTAGTTTTCAGTCGCTACTTCCCAGTTTTCAAACACAGTTTAAATTTGTAAAATGAAACTTTAGTTAAAAACATAAAGCATATATGTCCCCTTTCCTGATGATTCTTATCCCAACAATGTCCTTTAAACATAAACTCCAACTTTGACCTCAGAATCCTCTTTACAAATTATTAACTTATCCAGGACTTGTAATCACCGGAAAAAAAGAAATGTCTTGTAACTCAATACTTTCACTTTAATTAAAAGAGGAAATTACTCTTTACATGCATTGTTGTTAATTCATAATATTTTTTAATTGTGAATTCTGATACAAACTCTTAATTTGAATACATAATTGCCATCAAATAATGCTATTTGTTGCTTACAAATTAATGTAAATATTTGTAATAAGAAGTCACAATGTAAATATTTTTTATTTATATTATTATCGAAATAACACGTTAAAGTAAAGCAACTCTTTTTAAAAATTAATTAAGTTCTTTTTAAAGTTTTTTTTATTGATTTCAAACCTTTTCTTTTTCTTTGAAAAAATAATCACGAAAAAACGATCTCTCTTTCAGTTCCAAATGCAGCCAAGTCTGTGGAAAAATCCAACCCACCTGTAAAAGATTGTCTCGATTCCTGGAATGACGATTGGGGTGATGCACAAGAGGAGGTACTTCATTCTCTCATCGTACTTCAAAAAAGTTTCCACAAAAAACGTTTAGCAAATTTTCTCCAATGGGGCTGCAATATTGGCGGTCAAGCCTATGCAGACTCGGCATATTCCCCAGAACTGAGAGCCATTTTTTGTGGCACCATCTAGGCGACTCTCGCTACCCATTTTGACGCTCAGATGACAATGAATCTGAGCTCTCTGTGGATGTTTAAAGTATGCCGAGAATTTAGTTTCGCCGAGAGAACCCAAGCAAAATGCAAGCTCCAGGGATCTTTTACATGCCACGTTGACATGCGTGCCCAAGATTTTCCCATCTAGAAAATCCGACGACTCAGCCGGGACTCGAATCCGCGATCTTAAGCTTACGAGGCGGACACGTTAAACATCTCAGCCACTGAGCTGCTTTTAGTAAAATTTATGGCTATACAATATTTTTTACTACATAAGAGTCGTTGGTAGCATTGTTAACCCTTTCAGTCCCAACTTTTTATTTCTTTTGTCTAAAAATCTAAAATTTGTGAAATAGGCTCATTATGCATCCAGAATGAAATGGTAAAAAGCAGGGAAAGAAATCATAATTTTTGAATAAGTTATAACAATTATTTTTTCAAAACTTTATTTGTTAAAAATAGTTAAATTTCAATGTTTAAGCATTTAAAAATGCAAGCAGGAAGAATATATGACCAATTTATTTAATAAAATTGTTTCAGAATGAATTTTATCATGGGTGTTCATCTCATCTTTTCCTTGCAGTAAAGAGGGCTGGGGAGCCCAGTCGGCTAGGCATTCGCCTAGCATGCGGAAGGTCCCAGGCATCGCCAAAATAACTGCCGACCTATAAACGGCCCGTGCAGCCCAAAATGTCCGACGAATAATACCCTGTGTGGTGGGAGTGCACGTTAAATATCCTTCAAAGTCCTAACGCAGTGTACAATGTCGCCCTTAACGGTTGCGTTGGGTGCCTACTCAGGTGTCTAAAATACAACGCCCGTCGCCAATAGCTCTCGTGTAGCTCTAGTGTGACGATAATTCAAACTAACCTAACCTTTCAGTAAAAAAATATATTTAATTCTTCAAAAGACATGATTCTTCCATCTAACTAACTTCATCCATCCTAAAAGAAAATATAGCTTTGTTTTACCCTCTGAGGGACACAGGCGTATACCCTTCAATTTACTGTCAGGTTTTCCAGTGATGTACATAATTTTTTAAAAATTGTAAATTTAATAATTTTATTTAATTTTAAAATTTAAAGCATGGAAGAGCCATTTATAACCATCTACTACAGATATATAATTAAATTGTAAAAAATGTAAGAAATTAAATTTTCTGTTAAATTTTTTTTAATTTAAATATTGTGCAATGAAAAGAAGTTTACACTTCAGACAATTTGCAATTTTTGAATTTGCTGAAAGGTTTAATAATTATTTGATATTATAATTATGATTTAATATTTATAAGAAATAAGTGCGAGTTTAATTTACTGAGAAAAAAAAATCGCAAGTTTGATGATTCCAAATGGAATTATTGAGAATGAAAGGGAAAGGACAAAGCTAGTTGTGAAAAACTAAATTTATGAGTGGCTTTCGCGTTCTACATGTTGGCTACATGAAGAAAAAAAATCAATTTTATGTGTTTTTTTATCCGGTTTTTCTTTTAATGAATACTACTAAAAATAAAAGTTGAAATTGGAAATTTTCAAGCCTTCAAAAAGGTTGGCACTTTTTGGAAAATTAAAAATTTTGCTCTTTTAAGTTTTTCTTTTAAATAACATTAGCTTTTAATTTAACTATTAAATTTTGTTTGGGCCTTTACAAATCTGATTAATTTTTCAATAATGCATTTAACCTAATGATGGCTGTATGTTAATTGTTCATGTGTTGCTTCTAATTTCAGCTAACTGAGATCCCCCCTGAGAGAATGAGTCCTCCCAAAGACGAAAAAGACGATTGGGGCAGCTTTGAAACGGATACTGAATACTATGTAGGAAAGATTCGTGAGGAACATTTAGAAAATATGGAATTATTTCAAGTAAGTTCTGTTTTAAGGTAGAAGACAATTTTTTACTTTTCTAAAAAAAATTGTATGCATTGGTAAGGGGACGTACATAAAGTACATCACGCATAATTTTGACTTTTTTGACCCCTCCCTCCCCCTAAGTCAGGCTGCGTCACGTTTGATTGAACAATTCCCTCTAAAATTACGTCACGTTGTTGCACCCCCCCCCCCCAAAGAAAAAGTTTAATTTTAATATTTCCCTTTGTTACTGAAATTTGAAAAAAATGCATATTTTTATATTTAAAAAAAAATTAATTTTTCAAAGAAAAAAAATGTAATATTTATCTTGGTTAAATAATTTATTCATAGGAATATACCAACATTGTATTTCCATTGTCCAAGGTCTAACTAGCCATTGGCTAATGTCTGAGAGTAATCAGAACTGTCTAGTCTAGTTCTGGGTCTTTTGGTGTTCGTCCATGTAGCTGCCAGTCTTCTAATTGGTCAAGATCAGTGGTTCCCAACCTTTTCTAGACTATCGCCCCTTTCATTAGGTTGACTAACACATATCGCCCCCTTTTAATTTTCCTGTTTTGTCCAATTATAATTTGAGTTAAAGTGTAACTAATAAAGCAATTTTATCATTTTAAACACTAACTACCATATATAAAAACAACCAAAGCAGCTGTATCCGGTCACTTAAATACAATAGAAAGAAATAAAATTTTATATTTAACAGATTTTTTTAAAGAACAAAAGTGAAATAATTAACTAGATCTTTAAGCTGGATTCTGCAAAATTTAAGAGAGTTGACAATAAAAATTAAATAAAAAATTGAATGTTGAAAACTTTTTTATTATTTTATCTTTTGTCAAGTTCATGCGCAAGTCTTTGAGGCAAATGTCCAACTGATTTCTTTGTTTAGTAAGGAGCTGGGTGATAACAGAACCAAATCCTTTTTCAACTAAATATGTTGACGGGAACGAGATGAGAAGTAGTTCGGCTTTTTTACCACAGTTGTGGATAAGTGTAAATAAGTTTCACGCAGTCTAACTCATAACCTCTCTGCTTGAAAATGATTTTCGCCTCACAGTCATACTTCAGATCTACAAACTCCGTCTGCAAAGTGCAAAGAGTTATCAAGGTTATCCACAACCCACAGCTTCAAACGAGAATGGATCTACAATAGAATCAGGAATTTCTAACTTGGTCAAATCTTCAAATCTTGTAAGCATGTCAGTTTTTAACTTGTCAAGGTGATCAATAAAAATTAGAATGGTTTTACTGTACTACGGTACAGTATATTATTTTAATTTTCCACCTTCGAATACTCATCGCCCCCCCTATCGCCCCCAAACTATTTATTGCCCCCTTGATAACACAAATCGCCAACTTGGGGGCGATCGCCCCCAGGTTGGGAACCACTGGTCAAGATAGTGTCACCATTTTTGCGTGTTACGAAGTACCGTTACGAAAAGGTCTGTAAAATATAGGAGACTAATAATGCTGGCGTTGTTGCATATAATAATCTTCCCATCCTCAAATAAAGTGTTTCTTAAAAAAAAGATTTCAAATTTTTGTTTCTCAAAAACTTTATTTTATGTAAAACAGATATTCCTTGCAAAATTAGAAATGTTTGAATCGTTATGTCACGCAAGCGACTACCCCTACCCCCCTACATGTCACGATCCGTCACGTTGGCGCATACCCCTCCCTCCCCCCTCTGAGCGTCACGTAATTTATGTACGTCCCTTAAGCTTATATTTTACTCTATTTTCCAACACAATTCTCTTTGGTTTTGAGTCACTGGTCGTATCACACGACATACTTTCGCATAGGATTGTTGTAGATGTCTGATTTGACATCAACTGCAGCTCAAACATCTTAACCTCTTTAAACTCTTTCGACAGCATCCTGTGTAAAATGCATTTTTTTTTTGTTTGGCCCTTCATAAGAACCCTTCTTGGAGTTGGGGGGAAAGCCTTTTACTAGGATTAAATCATTCAGGGTCTGTCGATTCCAATCCCCCCCCATACTGCATTTTGTGTTGTGCAACGCAATTCCCCCCCCCCCCTAACTTTCGGAAACAAATCTTCAGTAATGGCTAAATGTTGTAGTGTTGTCTGCTTTATTTCTTATCGTATATGTACATTTCAAAATAACTAGGCCCTTTGATCAATATCCCTCGTGTAGCCCCAGCGCGATGCTGATTCAGCCAACCAACCACGATATTTACACCTGATCTGTAAATGGATTGGTAGACAGGGAAGTAGCAACAGGAAAATATTATTGCAAATAAGTATTACCTGAATAGAGTTTTTAAACATTTCATTTGATGAAAAATGTTATTGTCTGTATATATATGATTGTCTGTATATATATGTCTGTATATATATTGTCTGTATATATATGATTTGCAATCATTTCACGATTTAGTTAGGCTGCAATTTGTGCCGTTCAGGCCTTGGTCGATTTCTTGCTGTCTAATTCTTAATTCCATTTTTCATCCCTTACACAGCATACATCCTCTCAATTCGATCATCCACCACCAAGATGTACACTGTGTATGTCGTCCACTCTAAACAGCTCCGCTAGCCTAATTATAGGCTCTTACTCTATAAATAAAGGAGTGAAAAGTGTAGTACAGGGTGTCCGTAAAAGAATATCCGAGTTTTAATGGTATATTACAGGAGTTTATTTTATACTAAATATAACAAATCATACATGATATTGAAGGAAAATTAACCTAGTTTAAGTGCTCAATGTGTGCGCCTTTATTGATACGGCGCACATCCACACGAAAATGCAATTCTTCCCATACTGTCTGCAGCAAGTTCGGAGTAATGGAAATTGCAACTGTGAAAACGATGTAGCGGTACAAGCGCATGCGCTTATCTGAAACTGTTCTTTATTCGTCACCTTCAACCACATTACAATTACACTTCAACCACAATACTATTACAATTTGAAACTCGGACATTCTTTTACAGACACCCTGTCAGGGTTACACAGGGTTGTCAGGGTTTTACAGACACCCTGTCATGGTCGTACGCCTCCTGAAATTCCTGAAAAACTCCTGAATTTTATTTTTATTTTTTAAGGGCCCTTATAACTCTTGAAATTTGTGTATCATCTCCTGATATTCCCCTCCTCCCCTAAAAAAACTTGACGACATGAATCATTTTTCTCCTCTCTCAGTCGGTTTTCTCTCGTACTTTATCAGGATGTCTATCGGTCGAAAAAGTCATGAAATTAAAACAGTCACGAAAATTTAAAAAATCGCCAAAAAGGGCGATTTTTTCCCATAAAAAGGGGTTGGCTTTTACACCGAAGCCTCAAATTTTCCACAGCATTTACACCCCTTGTTTCCTTCATTCTCGGTCTGTCACTAGACCAATACAATAATAAACACGCATATTCAAATTTATTTCGTGATACCTCCTGAATTACATTGCTGCACTCCTGAAAAACTCCTTAGAAACTCCTGATTTTCACTATCATAAATAGAGTAAGAACCCTGCCTGTATAACAGAAAGGTGCACTCTAGAAGGGAAGCCCATTCCTCTATACGCATAGGATGACAAAAACATGTTAGCGGTCCATTTATTCAACACTTAATAAGCGGGGAAAGGCGATGATGATATGGGAGAGTGTCAATATTGCATGCCACCCCCAACGATATAGTAGACAGGCTACTATCCGTTTCGTTCCCCTGGGAAGGTCACTAGCTTTCTGCCACAGTGAAAGTCATAGGTTAGGGATCACATCTTTAGTCAGAGGGAGAATCCTGCATGGTAAAATAAACTATTCAAATGAAAATTGCAAAGTGAGTAAACATAACACAAGGTTAGAAAATAGCCCCTGTGAAAGACACATAGAGGGCCATGGACATAATGTATCAATCTTTCGTATTAAGAGACAAGATGCCTTGTGTAAATTTAATACCCAGTAATATCGGAAAGACCCCTATAAGAAAGGACTTGAAGTTGTTAAGGAAATATTTTTTGATTTCAGAAGGAGAAAGCCAAGAAGCAGCTGCAGAGCTACTTTCCGGGCGACCCAGAGGAAGACCCTTTCAGTCCTTTCGAGAAAAATTCTCAGAAAGCAGAGCCCACGGACTGGAACACAGACAACTGGGACTCTTGGGAATCGCCTGGAAAAAGTAAGCTGTGGCAAATCACTTTACTATTTTAGGAGGACGTCCCTGATAAAAATGAACGAGGAATACAGACGTATAAACCCGTCACCTGGCTGTCAGGTTTTCCAGCAACACACATAATTTTAAAATTTAAAGCATGGCGTAGCCATTTATAACCTTCTAATACTGAAACATATTTTTTTTAAAACTTAAGAAATAAAATTTTCAGTTTTTTATTTATTTTTATTTATTTAAATCTCATGCACTGAAAACAAGTTTAGACTTCAGCCAATATGCTTATCCCTCAAAGGGTTAAATGGGGGTCAACTTGTGCAGTGGGTTGAGTCATGAAGGATACCTTTCTGAGGTTGTGTCCTCTTCTTAGCCACCCTATAAACTAGTCATTAACATTTGCCTTACACACTTGGTTGATGGACAAAAGAAATTTAAATAATAAGCTGTAGAGATGATCGACTGAAGAGACAATGTAAAGATGATGTCTGAGTCACTACTGTAGATGGGGTGTCATATTGATATACATTGGTACACCAGACCTTTGCTTTCTAGCTACTTAGCTGTATGTCCACTCTTGAAATTACATTACAACTCTTCTTTATAAATAACAAAGTAGACATCAAAACATCAGAAACTTGAATTAATAATTTGGAATTATTAATTCATTTCTGGCATGGTTGGAGTGGTTAAGAAACAAGCCAGGCATATTAGCAAAATAAAAGTAATAGTGACCGATAGTTCAACTCATAGTTTCCTTGCACACAAGCCACGACCATGGGCGGAGCTATAAAACGCGCGGAGCAATCACATGAAGATGAAATTTCAGCCGTTTTATTTTGTCTTCATTTGATTGCTTTGCGCCTTTTATAGCTCTGCCCGTGGTCATGGCTTCTGTGCAAGGAAACTATGAGTTGAACTATAGTTAATTCTTTTCTGCTTTTTAGTTTATATAGTGCCTTGAATGAGATACCACTTGTTGGTCCCCTTGTATTGACACAATAGGACTGTACTGAGCGCAGTACAAATCTAAAATATAACTGGACATAGGGGGAATGGGTGCACATTAAATCTGTGGTTGTTAATGCTGTTTGATTACAATGTAGCTAAGGATCGGGTTGGGTGTCAGCACAAGTGTCATCCTCGTCACTTGACTGTTGTTCAACATCATGAAGCTATTAGCCCTTATTTAAGTTTAGTGAAATTTTCATCCAATTCAAGCTAACATTTAATTAAAGCAACCTTTTCCCAAAAAAATTCACTGTGTATTAATGAAAATTTGTATTGAGTGTTTACAATGGGGTTGTTTCACGGAGGATCTGGCAGTTTTGTTTCATGTCTCTCAAATTGCTTTTGTTGATATTCGAAATTGAGTTTTCTAAAGAATAAGTTATTTGAGTTTTTTTTAAATGACAACTTTTTGCTATGCTGTGGGTTGTTTTAATCAAAGAAAACTTGCATTGAAAGAAGTTGGAATTTAAAAAAATTAATTCGAGAGACATGAAAACAAAACTGCTGAGCTATTGCCAGGTCCTCGGTGAAACAACCCCATTAAAAATATTTAAAAACATGGATTTTTGTAGAATAATAAAACAGGTGTAAACTCATGAATATTGGTTAGGTAACACTACCTTTCATTTTTCTAAAAAAAAAAGTTATTAATTAAACTTTTATATGCACCAAACATAATGTAAGGGATAATGTTCAAGTTTTTTGTGTTGGCAAATATTTTTTTGCAATATTACTTTATCATTTTTATATATCCAAATAAAATGTGTACCTTTTCAGCATGCATAAAAATTGTTTTAAGTCAGCTAGACTTAGTATTTTTCTGACAAATCAATTGTTTGTTTCAGAATCTAATGCAGAAAAAGATTCCGAAACTCTTTTAAGCAAACAAGAAGCGAGTCGTTTGGCACGTGAAGAGAAGCGAAAACAAAGAATCAAAGAAAGAAGCTTAAATAAACCTAAGAAACTAGGAGCCCAGAAAATCTCATAATTTTTTTACGGCAATCGGCGGTTGTATGGCCTTGCAATCATGACAAGTGTGGAAAATTATTTTTTATGCGTTTGTATTTCTATCTAAGTCATTTCCTATTTATGTATTTTAATAAAATGGTCATTACAGGATGTAAAATTGTATTAAAATAAATATATACTTTTTTAATGTGTTGTATTTTTTATTTTTATTGTTTACTCTTTAAAGTTTTTTTTAAAAAACTTATTTATATTCTTATTACCAACACTAATCCAACCAATAATATGGCAAAAACATCTACATTTGTTAAAATACCTTTGGGTTTGGTTTTAAATGGAAGATTTTATTTATTTTTATCTGTCAAATTCGTTGGTCTCATTCATTTAATGTATTTAAGTATGTATGTTTAACATTTCTATTGGAAATTTTTCAATAATTACAAGTGTCGATAGAAAATGTTCTTTTTATAGGTGTTTGATAAAAAAATTATATAGTTCCATTATTATTCAAAACAAAAACTGTAGAAAATGTTTAACTGTACAGTAAGGATTGGACTAATGCTCACCTCGTAATTCCTTTAACAGTTGTTAATAAAGTCATAATACTTAGGTTAAAAAGACCAGACGAGCATACAAATAGTATAAAAGATTTTAGTTTCCGCTGACATAACTGTCGGTCTTGTTGACCTTCAATACATAATGCAGTATTTACAAACATTGTAAACTTTCTACAAAATAAATGTTAAGTTAACTTTACATCATATTTCAATTAACAGATGGCAGCACTGAAATTTGACTTAACTAATAGTTAACTGAATTCAACCAAGCCAATTTTAGTGCTGCCATCTGTTGACTTATATATGGTTTAAAAAAGTTACTGGACTATTTCATTTTCAAAGAAAATATCTAAGTTTGCGAAATTCATCGTTCTCGCCGAAACTCAAAAGCTTCCAGACGAAGTATTTTATAACGAAAATAAACCAAATTATTATTTGAATTTAATGTTACAATGCAAGTTCCAGTTTTTTGTTATTACAGGTGCACTGCACATTATTAAAACTTGTTTTTTACAAATTCAAGCAAGAGATTGTTTATTTTATTTCCAACTTATATTATACATTAGCAACCCTTTATTCTGTTTCATATTTTTGCAAAAAAACCTCTAATGTTTATGTTAAGTGTATTTTGTTTTGTTAATGTTTTTTTTTAAGGTGTTTCTATTTTCCTTAAAATCCCAAGAAAATGTAATTTATGTTATATTTAAGATAAATGATATCTATGTTTCAGAATATCTTTCATATCTAATCTTCGCCTTTCTTGGATCCAACAGTGGTGAAAAATTTGGAACCATGGGGTTGTTTCACAGATGATCTGGCAATAGCTCTGCGGTTTTGTTTTCATGTCTCTCATATTACTTTTGTTGATATTCGAATTTGAGTTTTCTAAGAATAAGTTATTTTAGTTATTATTTTTTAAAATTATAACTTCTTGCTGTGCTGTTGGTTGTTTTAATCATTTATCAAGAAAACTTCATTGAAAGAAGTTGGAATTTTAAAAAATTAACAACTGAAATATTATCTTCGAAAACTTACTCCCGAATACCAAAACAACAGTAATTCGGGAGACATGAAATTAAAACCGCAGAGCTATTGCCAGATCCTCCGGGAAACAACACCATTGTTAAAATGTATAAAAATCCCTTCCAGAAGAAGACGCTCAAACAAACCAAATCCCAATTGTAAAAGTTCAGTGCAATCCCGATAGATGGCGCGAGCTTCGCGAACTACAGCTGTTTTGCGACATGCGTATTGGCCTTGCAGGAAAGAAAATATAGCATAACACAGTCACAGTCTGGTTTTGGTGAATCAAATAACAAAATTCTCCCATCATTATGAAGAAGCGACCAAATTAAATCATGGATCCGATATGTGACAATCTAGAAATGCTCTTTTTCGATCTCTCGGATACCCATTCAGGTGCAATGATCAAGTAGCGAGTGTGTTTTGTGCGAAACTAAAACTTATTATTTCTGGGATTACCTATGGCGGATTATGAGTGCAGCGAGAAAATCGGAGAATATGAATACAACAGCAAGGACCTCATCGGGCATGGGGCCTTCGCTGTTGTGTTCAAAGGAAGACACCAAAAGGTAAAGCCATTTCATTTCCAAGTTGTTAAAATTGTATTTAGTGCGCACACGTCCTATGTTTATACTTCGCCAAGTTGAAGGGACGGTCAGCCAAGGATCGATATTTGTGTGCATTTAGTGAAAAATATATGAAGTTGCATCAGCTTAAAATGCCATTTATTCTAATGAATGTCGAATGAGTTTGAGTTTTTTAATATTTGTACATGTATTGATTGACTTTACAAGGGGTGGTTTAGGGTTAATGACTATGAGTCGTAATGTGGGGGTGGGAGACAATGTTTATAATCGAACTGGGTTGCAACCTTCAGAGTTTTGTTTATTTATTTTCAACGAAAGTTCGAAACCAACTTAAAATTGATTTGACTTTGTTAGGTTTTTTCACTCTAAGTGATCTTGTGGACATAAGTGAACAAATTAGCAAGATGCTATTATGTCATAGCAATTATCTATTTTGAAAAATACAATGCACCTAAACTGGTAGTTTCTGTTTCTTTCTTAAAAATATGATTGTTCACACTTTAAAGGCATCATACGATATTAATATTGGTAAAATCCTTTGCATACTGGAAATAAATAGTTTACAGATAATAAATACTTTACAGATTACATGACAAGTTGAAGTTTTAACAATTGCCAGCAAAATAATTATTATTATCTTTTTTTTAAAATCCAATATTAGAGTTATTTTCCATATTAAAAACAAATATCATTTCTGGTTGAAGGAATGGTTTTTAGAAACTTTTAATGGTAGGTACTTGGTATATTGCTTTTCCCGCATATTCATATTTTGAAATGTTTAATAAAGGGTTTGAATCAATGAGGACTCAACCATTAGATTTGGAGACCCCATGGATAGATTGCTGTCTTCATTGCTGCCACCCTTTAAATAGATTCCTACAGACAATTTTTTTTTGTAAAGGGACCTGGAGCACATTAAATCTGTTGAGGGCCTTCTCAGGTGTCAATGCAACCAGTTTTAGTGTGCAAGATCAAGCTTGATTTCCTGAGACGCCTTATTTATATATAACTAAGTTGGTTGTGATTTTGTAGATGGTTCATTGTTTCGTCAGAGGAACGCTTGTATCATCCATCCATGATCTGTAGTATTTTTAAACTTGCATCATACTTATTTGGCCTCTTAACACAGCCTATACACACTCTTTGAAACCATGGTCAAGTGATGAATTTGACAACTTCACAAGCCTAGTTGTTACCTTACTGTAATTGTCATCCTAAAGAATGTTATTACCTTTTTACAATTAAATCTGTAAAATACTTGGATGTGTTATATGTTTAAAAGCTTGAGCTGAGTGTCAAAGTTACTAGTTTTCATATTCATTGTTGTGCAGTATTTGAAAAGTTAAATATGTATGCTTGAGTAAAAAAAGGGGTTAAATGTTATTAGTTTTTAATTGGCCAATGGCCCTTTTCTATTTACAATTTACAAGAGTAAGACGTAAAGATGAAGTTTAATTATGTATAATTGTATAATTTAAACTTTCTGGGTTACTTCAATTTATGTAACTGCCTGGCCTTATAATCTGTGTTGAACCATATCAATAGAAAGTCAACTCTAGCTAGGTTTTTAGTACAGTCGAAATAGAGTTAGGAGTAGAAAAAATTGGAACATAAACTATTCTTGTTGCAAATGGTAGGTAACATGCTTCTAATGAACATACTAAAAATCGCAACCCGTACTGTCGCGACAAATGTTTTTTTGGACGCCATCTTGAAAAACGTCAAAGTTTTTTTAAAAAATCACAATAAACCATAATAAGTCGAGTTTGGTATCAAATTAAAGGAAATTTTATGCTGACAAAGAATATTATATTGGTTTCAAAACTAAAAATATTTACAAGCATGATTTTGGAAGTAAACGATGAGAAAACGCACGAAAAATATCACTGCAAGCGACGAAACCATCCCTTGTTATTATTGAGATGTCGAACAAAAGTTTGCTACTTTGCGACTCAAAGCCATGATTCAAAGAATTTAGTCCCTAATCATAAGCAATATTGAACAAACTCTCATAAAATGTACTAAAAGAATGGATAAAGAATGACTGAAAGTCAACATGGAACCTGGATTTTAAAACATTCGAAATGCAGTGAACTAACTTATGCAATGAGTTTGCTGACCAGTGTTTTCCGTTGATATAACTGATGCAAGGATGACGAAAGATTTTGTCAATTTTTTAGATCACAGTCCACTTACTAACTCTTCATGTGTTTTGTGGAATATATTTAAATAAAATAACAGATAGTGCAGACAAGGCCAACGTGACATGATTGGAAGAGATATTCAAAATAAACTAACAAACCTTTTAGAGATGGAACTTTATTGAAAACCGACTACGCAGTTACGATGAAACTATGGAAAAAAGACTAGTTTTTGCGGTGAAACTCATCGTATAAATTAGCAGAGAGGATGCCTGCTTGCATCTCCTTGGATAATATAGTACAAGAAAAAAAC
The DNA here is from genome assembly GCA_019343175.1 of Oedothorax gibbosus. NCBI lineage: Eukaryota > Metazoa > Arthropoda > Arachnida > Araneae > Linyphiidae > Oedothorax > Oedothorax gibbosus. The sequence goes on from CM033274.1 coordinate 1,843,020, forward strand.
GTTTTTCAATTACGAGTTATCTATGTATTACAAACTTCATTATTTGACCATAACACTCGGCAAATGAGGAAAACGGACAAATATTTTGCAAACTTATTAAATTCCATTGATACAATAAAATTCGACAGTCTCCTTGTGCCCAGCAAAGTACTTCCTACGTTCTTGATAATGGTGCATTAATTCACCTGGATCACTTCTACAACATTTGGGGATATCACAAGTCAATACTTGTATAATGTCAAAATAATTTATTAAAAAGTTGTAATAGTTTTTAATGGGTAGAAAAAACCAAACAAAATGTGTATGGTGCAGCCTCCTCCTAAAATTACGCGTAAAAAAGGCATACGTTGTAATTGTATTTGATGAAAAATCACCTATAAATGTGAAGAAATACATATTTATTTCCAATTGCTAAAACGACGCTTATGCAATACATTAGAGAAAGCTATTTGAAAGAAAGTGGTCATTCCGTTGTTCATGTAGAATGTGATACAAATACAGTAATCGTCAAGGAAGAATTAAAAAAGCACAAGAAAGGCAAGTAACTGTAGTAGCTTATGATGCGGATATTTTAATGCCACATTTCACCCATTCTACTAAGAATACTTTTTACATGTAATCTGCCATAAAATATAGTTAAGTTCGAGATATTCAAGTTTTTCAAATATCTAATACGAGAGGAAGCTTTTAAAACTTTAGTAGCCCTTGTCTAGCTCTATTGCGACGATTATTCATCGACGATTATTCGCTATCTGAAAAAAGTAAATTTTCGGTTTTCAAGAGTATAATAAGATCAAAAACCTTACGCGATAGGCTTGCAAATTTGAGTCATTCGACGATATTGGTAAAGAATATTTGGTATAAATTAGTTGTAAATTAATTGTGTTACTAGTTACCCCCAACACAAAATGCAGCAAAATACCACCTCCTTCGAGTGCATTTGTATATATTTGCAAAAAATTTTAATATGCCATTCCTTGAATCCCACACTGCCGTCGATACAGACATCCATGCTTAGTAGTTTACAAAAACAGTTGTGGAAAGGACTGTGCAAATTCTGGATATAGTTTTGATTTAGATAACGATGAAGATGAGGTTTAATTTTAATTAAATTAACTTTATTTTACAAACCACTGATATAACTTTCAACTTTTATATATTATGGTTTAATGTACATTATAGTTTAAATAATATATTTTTTAAAATTTATTTTTATTTCTTTAAAATCCATATTTTTAATTAACAAGATTTTAAAACTAAATAGTTTGCAAAAGAATATTTGTACGTTTTCCTGATTTGTCGACTGTTTTGATTAAATAATGAAGTTCGTAATGTATATAACTCGTAATTGAAAAAAAATTACAGTCTGTATTATATTATTCAAGGGAACACAAGAAAGTCTTCTTTGTTAAAAGACGCGTATCTAAATGATGAGTTTTACCAGCAATAACTAGTCTTTTTTTTTCAATATTTTCATCATAACTGCAGTTCAATCAGTTTTCAATAAAGTTCCATCGCTGGAAGAATGTATAAGTTTATTTTGCATACTCTTTCCATCATATCACGTTAGCTTTGTCTGCACTATCTGTTATTCCATTAAAAAATTCCACAAAACACTTGAAGAATCAGTAAATTTACTGCGGTCTATAAAAAATTGCATTGCCTTGTTTAGAACTACAAAATATTTCGTCATCCCTGCATCAGTTATATCAACGGAAAACTCTGGTCAGCAAACTCATTGCATAAGTTAGTTCACTGCATTTCGAATCATTTTAAATCCAGGCTAAATGTTAACTTTCAGTCATTATTTGTCCATTCTTTTAGTACATTTCATGAGGGTATGTTCAATATTGCTTATTATTAGTGACTCCATTCTTTGAATCATGGCTTTGAGTCGCAAAATAGCAAACTTTTGTTGGACATCTCAATAATAACAAGGGGTGGTTCCGTCACTTGCAGTGATATTTTTCTGACGTTTTCTCATCGTTTCCTTCCAAAATCATGTTTGTAAATATTTTTTAGTTTTGAAACCAATATCATATTCTTTGTCAGCATAAAATTTCCTTTAACTTGATACCAAACTCGACTTATTATGGTTTATTGTGATTTTTTTTGAAAAAAATTTGACGCTTTTTCAAGATGACGGCCAAAAAAACATATTTGTCGCGACAGTACGGGTTGCGATTTTTAGTATGTTCATTAGAAGCATGTTACCTACCATTTGCAACAATTGTGTTCAATTATGTTCCAATTTTTTCTAGATAAAGGTGTTTTTTCGCTTATTTCTACTGCACTATTTTATCTTTATGGCTTTTAGATCCATCTTCACTTCATCCATCCATCTTTTTCTGTGTCTTCCCCTTTTTCTTTCTCCTTGACGCTGTCCATTAAAAATCCTCTTTGTGCCTCTGTCATCGGCTATTCTTTCCTCCCATCCATTGAACTCTCTTCGTCTTTAAGATATTTATAATGTCTTTCTCTCCAAATAGTCTTCATAATTGTATAGCTTTCTATTTCTAAAAAAACCCCTTACCCTCTCTGATGAGTCCAAATATGGTTCTTAAAAGTTTTTCTCTCCCTTAATTTTTATGTATGCTTTTAAATATCACATTTGCATTAGCGTCTTATTCAAAGTTAGTTATGTCATATTAGTTAGTCATTGCCATGAGCAATAACTATTTGGGTGTTATTCAAATAGAATATTTGATAATGGATAATGGTTATTATTTTAAAGTGTCTGATTACTTTTTTTGCAGTCAAATATTCTGTTATCAAAACTTTTGAGTTTACTTCCACAAGTTTAGAAAAACAAATCTTCAGGAACAGTTTAAATAGGAGATATTGAAATTGATGTATTTAGTTCTTAAATTAAATGATATCTGAGGCAATAGAGCAAAAATCCCAAATAAAAAATGTAGCCTTAAAAAATAATATATATATATCAATGGGTCTACTGAAACTAGAGCTTAATTGGCTATCTTCGCCTCCCACATCTTATTTTGAAAAACTCCTTCAATAAATCAAATAACATGGAAACATGACATGGACATCCTAAACAGAATTGTCATAGTTTTGCCTCGTGATAGCCTACTGACATGTGATCCATTTACATTCAATGGCCCTACTATCTACATGAGATTCTGTTTGTCAGAAATTGAAATAGGAGTAGGAACGTTTGCATTTTTTTAAACAAAAAAAAAGTATTCTAAAATATGTAACATATGTAAAATTTTCATCAATGCTGTGGACATTTTGCCAGCCATACTTAATATCCCTTAAGCCATTTCACACCTGCACAACTACTTGCAATTCCGTTGCAACTAACTGCAACTCGTAACTTGTGTAACCTGTTTTTTCGGGTTTCCGCAAAAAAATTATTTATCTCACAATTTGCAAGTTTTATCTTTTTGTAAAACTTTTTTCAAACCATAGACTCGCTCTTATCTCATTGAAACATTGCATGCTCTTGAGCGTGAAATTTTCGTTGTTCCTAAAAGTAATTTGTTTCGTTTGTATAATGGAGTCATCAGCCAGAAGTGTTGCACGTGTTGAAGTCTTCTAAAAAGAAATTATGGGCTAAAATGGATTCTTAGAAGAAAGCAATTAGTTGCTTTGATAATTGTGAGGGAACTAGCATTCGAAGTAAGTATATTATCGATTGTTATTTCAATTAGATTGGGTACTTTTATATAAAAAATTTAAATCGCAGTTTTTCCACATTAAACGTTTTAGTTAGATTGCATGGATAATTATTTAAAATTAAATCATTGTGTATTTTTATTATTGTATTTTAACCCAATCAATCAACCCATTTTTAATTACGCAGATTTTTGAATTTTTTGCAAGCATGTAAAGTTGGCGTCTTAAAAAGTAAATAAACAACCAGTTGGCGAAGTCTAGTTCGTCACAATGTAGCCAAACAAATACTGAATTCTGATTAGCTAACGGTACATGCAACTTGAGATTTTTTCGTGCTCGCATGAAAAAATCTCACGAACTTGAGGCAACTTTTAAATGCATGGTGTCCTATGGGAGTTGCAAGTAGTTGTGACAAGGTGTGAAATGGGCTTTACAGTCTGTGCCAAACCCAATTATCTGAGAAGCCAGGACAAGTTGGGGCACTTAGCTCGGAGACATGTGGAGGTCCTTTTCCCGAACGATATTGCTACTTAATATACATGCTGCAAAGTTACGACCTCTGAAAGTAAATCCATTATCAAATATAATATTTTAAAAAACAATTAGGGTGCTTATAAATGTGGTAAATTAAAATATATGACTAATTGAAATTGAGTTTGTCATAAAAGCAAATACAATTGTGAGTTGGGAAACAAAATTTATAGCCAATTTTGGGCCCCCCAAAAATGGTGGGCCCAAGACCCGGGCCTTGTAGGCCTAGGCGATGCTCAGGGCCTGTCTATACCAAATAATTCAGACATGCTCAGTCTATCTCTATCTCAAGTCTATGGTTCTTAAGTATCTCCCAAATAATGAAAATAATTGCAGGAAACCCACACCTGTTGTTCATTATGCAACTGGGCGTGTGTGCCTGAGGATGTCGAACAGTGCATGGAAAAGTGACTCATCTTTCATTGAGTTAACATGGGAATTCCGTTACTTTTCCGCGCACTATGCGACTCAAAGTGGGCATCCATTTGTTCTCATTCTAAACCCGTTCTGTTCGATTTTAAGCGTTCTCGCACTGTTCTTGTTAATGAGGGGAGGGGTTTTATTTTTGATAAGGATATCCATATTATAAGGATTATATATATTAAGGATATATTATTATATCCATATATTAAGGATATATTATATCCATATATTAAGGATATATTATATCCATATATTAAGGTTATATTATTTTATAAGGATTCCACAGACCGACTCTATAAAGTTATATCATGCAGAATTTCGGAAAATTCTATGCGAAGTAGTCCTATGTTACGACTCCATAGATCAGACAGTAGCCGTCGTAGCGCGGTGGGTTGAAGTCACTGGAGTATACTTTCGTAGATGACAAACCTCTATAAATAGCGCCGTGTATGCGGGACTGGTGCATGGTAAATCTGTGGGGTTCCAATGGCTTGAAGGCCCTATAAGGTTACGTTACGGGTCTTCTCAGCTGTCGAGTTATTGTTAGTATCGGTCTCCGACATTGCGAACTGGGGTCAAGTGACGAGGTCTTCCTCTCCACCAACGCAGCCTTATAACGACTTAATGCGCTGCGGTTTCAGTTAGAACAGATTTAACGTGCATCAGTACAAAATGCTAGACGGAATTCAGGGATTTTTATATTTTTTCTTCTTGCGCAATATACAATAGAATGCGATTGGAGTAAAGACAGGGTGCAGTACGACTGCCGTTATAGATCAGATTAGACTTATATAGGGGGATATGGGGATTATATATGAAGAGTACAGGGGAAGAACCGCTTGATTTATTAGGAGTAGTTCCGTAATTGTATCTGCTTGGCGGACACTGGCGACAGGAAACCGGTTTTTCTCTTTCTTCTTCGCTTAGTCCAAGCGTCGGAATCGTGCATCGCGTTAATCCAAGGCCGTCTCCTTGGTTAATCTCGGTAGGTAGAAAAGTCGTAGTTTAGGACTTTTCAATTAATTTGCGAATCTTAAAATTTCTCTTAACTGTTTTAGAAAAATTCGTGATTTTCAATCAATCGTACTTTATTTTTAAAGCTTAACATGATGATAAACAGTCTTTTGAATAAAACGCGGAACTGAATTTCAGGGTTGCAGTGAGAAGCAAGAAGTTCATAAAGAACTAAAATAGCCTACTTTCCTGTTACTTAAATACTTACTGAAGTTCTAATCGGGAAAAAAACTAGGTTCCTAAAGTAAATATCATCAACAGCCGTTTCTACACTAGATTTATACACATTAGAAAAAAATCGAAACACAGCACCCAGCTATAAATTAAACTTCTAAAAGCCAAAATCAACTATTTTCCTTAATATTCTTTCGCAAATTAATTAAATATTATTTATCATCTGCTCGTGATTTATTTGTAGTTCGAAGAATAATTAAATATTTATTAATAACAAAAGTAATGAAACTACTCCGAACTGCATTAAAAATAAGAAATGTAAATTAAAACTAAGCATAATTGCATGCAAAAGTATGCCTTGCCGCTTTCTTGGTAGATAAATAATGAATAATCAAAGAATCAAATTGTGCTACATTTTATGACGTCATTCCAAACTGATTCATGAAAATATTATTTTGCTTCAAATATGTTTAATAAAGTTTCTCATGCCATTGTTGATTTAGCAAAAGTGATTTAAATGACTCAAAATTGAATTTCAATGCTAATTCAATGGGAAATTCGCCGAAGATAGTAGATTTATGTCCGTCCGGACGTACAGACAGACGGACAAAAAGTATGAAAGTTGGGTATCTGAGGTCATAGCTTTCTAACAAAAAAGAATTTTTAAGATCCGATGGATAGAACCGATTTTGGAAAGGGGGGGGGGGGGGACAGACAGACAGACGGAAAGACAGACATACGAACAGACAGACAGATGGACATCAACCGCATTTCAATACCTACAGTGATTTAAATGACTCAAAATTGAATTTCAATGCTATTCAATGGGAAATTCGCCGACAGATAGTAGATTATGTCCGTCCGGACGTACAGACAGACGGACAAAAAGTATGAAAGTTGGGTATCTGAGGTCATAGCTTTCTAACAAAAAAAGAATTTTTAAGATCCGATGGATAGAACCGATTTTGAAGGGGGTACGGACAGACAGACAGACGGACATCGACCGCATGTCAATACCTACTTTTTCATTTTTTTTAAATTTCCAATTAAAAAAGAAAAGTAGGCTAAAAATGCACTACAAAATTGAGAAACTGGTTTCCTGGTTTCCTGATTGTGTTTATGCTTTGATAACATCATCTCTGCGTTGCGTATTGAGTTCAATGTTTGTAAACATTTTTTAAAGGAATCGTATTGGGACGCAACCGGTTATATAATCTATATGGATCAGGCATATATTTCGCTACCATTGTTTATTTTTAGATGAAAGTGTGAAAATAGAATTAAAATTATTTTTATATATTGCGTTTTAAATTAAACGCTTTGAAATACATTTGCAACCTTAAGGCCTTTTTGGATTAGGCCTCTATAGTTCGTCTTTGGAATTTACTAACACAATTTGCAATGTTCAGGACCGATTTAAAAAAAAAAAAAAACTATCAGTGTTTCTTTATTTTTTAAAAACTTTTTTTTATAAAAGTTTTCAAAATTGTATATTTAATATTTTTTTTAACACAGCAGACATTGCCTTTTTGTTGCCGGTGGCATCACAAACTTCCCTTATAAGCCTTGTTCTAAATCCGAAACAACAGACATCAATCTAATAATTTGTCACTTGTTGTTTTTATTTATCGTCGGAACACCTTTGATCTGCCGACCATCGAGGTGATCCGTTCGCTTTAACCCTTTTCCACAGATCACGTGGACTCCGTGTCTTGCGCAGGGCTGTGTCATTTATTACGCGTCGTGGCAACAGCATGCACCCACGTGCTTACCACGTCACTCAATATACTACCTTTTACCTTGGTGAAAGTAATTAAGATAACATTGTTATGACAGTGGGATGCGCATTTTGAACGCGGGATATTCGAGATAAAACCCTGACAACCATGAAATTACTATTTTTTTTTAATTGACAGCCAGGGTGTTGCAGTTTAAATTAATTTGTTATAAATTATGTGATTTAATTTTTTATTTTTACTATTGACTTAAATCATCACCAGAGTAAGAATTTATTGCAATATTGATCGATAAACGACGATTGGGAAGAAAATTAGTTTTCTACTTAAATTTATCTAAATCAACAAAATATAAGACCATAGTCCTGAACATTTCATGAAGGACAAATTAAGTGACTCGAAGCTCCCTTGACCTGCAACTTGTCGCGACTCTTCAGTACTAATCGATATTGAGTGACTGTAACTGGGACGGTTCGTAATGCGATGTGTTAAGAGAACACGGAGAATACCTTCCCTAGTCCTGTTCTTGTCATAACCTTCATATAAACTAGTAGTGCTGGAATCCCGCCTATAACTAACGCTATATGGAAATGGTGCACGTCATGATCTATTGTCTTGACCGTGTATGATATCGCTATGAGGGGTCTTTTGGGTGACAGCCAGGGCCGGATTTTAAAGATATGCCGCTTGTAGGCTACGATCAAATAAGATAAGATAAGATATAGCTGGTTAGTTGCAAAATAGGGTGGTATGTGCTGTTTAAAATTATCCCAACGAATAAAAAGAGGGAAAATAGGTTTATTTGAAATACAATATAATTAGAAAATATAGAAATAGAAGATCAGATATTTTAATTTTCTGAAAATTTGCCGCCCCCAAAAATTCGCCGCTCTAGGCTACAGCCCATTTCCGGCCCTGGTGACAGCTGAGGTGTCGTCTACATCACTTGACCGCGGTTTGAAAATGACGAGGTACTTTCTCCAAATGGCCTTCGTGTTACTCCAGTATAACCTGAACTACTCTTCTGATGTACAGTTCTCGGGAACCACTCATACATAGAGATACTGGTAAAACCACTCGATTGTGTCTCTTCTATTTGTGTCCGTGGACGCTTCATCGAAGTGCCCTTGGATGGTGCCCTCGCATTACCGGGAAAGTGGCGAATTAAACAAATGTCCGCTTTTGTACTGATGGGAACAATGGACAAAGAGAAGCGCCGTCGTCGTCCCAAGTTCGCCAACCTTCCTCTTTTTCTGCGTGCTGATTACATAAACAAATGAGGGATGGAGTAACAAAGAAGGTCGTAATTTACGAATTTCTTATGGAGGCGTGAGAGCCATAGATATCATAGTAAAAGTATTAGATTGGCAGATCACGTGACCTCCAATGCTAACGACGGGCCGCGCAATGAGGCCAACTAAGAGGGCAAAATGGCCAGTGTTGCTGCCACTTTAAGGAGAAAAATATTACGAAAAAATACCATCTAATTCTAAAATTGCAAAAAATACTAGAAAAGGATTTCAAGTCACTAAAAAGATTCCAAAATGCAGCTAGTATTTTTACGATATTTTTTTTTGTAATTTTAGAATTAAATGATATATTTTCGTAGTATTTTTCTGTGGCAGCAATGGCCATTTTGCTCTCTTATTTGGCCCCCATGCGCGTCCCGTCGTTAGCATTGGAGGTCACGTGATCTGCCAATCTAATACTTTAACTATGATATCTATGGTGAGAGCCCAGTTGGTTAGGGTTATAGCCCCCTGACCTTCAGGTCGTTGGGTAAAAACCGCATTTTTTGAATTTCAATACTCCTCCTCTAAAAAAAACCTCATAAAAGTATAATAAATATGATTTTATTTTTAAATGCTTTAATAACTAAATGTTATATTCTAAAACTTTTATGGACTGTTAACATTTAATTCAGTAAGTATTTCAGGCTCTCCCTTTGAGTTGATGTTAACGGCATTCGATGCATAAAAAATAAATCATACAAGTAACGGTGATTCTATTCGTGAAACCTTGAAATCGCTCTCTGGCCATTATGTACAAAACTCCACGATTTCTCGTGCTGTACTCATCCCCCTTTGTTCTTTCGACCGTTCTATCCGGGGTCATTCCCTCGAACATTCGATTTATTGTTCTTTTCATAAAAAAAAACTTTTTTTTTTCGGTGATGTTTATAATTTTTTGTTCGCCCTGGTGATGGCGTGCTGATGCCGTCTAAATTCGAGCAGCAAAAGCTTTTTTTTTACTATAATTGGTCGATATATATATTTTATCAAATTACTTCCTGATCTCGGATATTTTAATTTCAAAGAGTTTAACCAATTTGCAGAAAAGTAAACAGTCAAAATGTAAACTGTTATATAAATGTTATAGATATCGCGTTTGTTAATGATGGTTTGTGCTCTTTTAGCTTCTTGAAATTATATAAAGTTACTAATTGTGTAAGTTACGATATTGTTTATGTTATGACTTAAAGTTAGACGAAACCGGAAAAATGTCTGATCATCTTTGTACTTAAAAGTACTCTTTAGTTTCCTTTATTTTTATTATAACTGAAAAATGGATCTGATTGAGGTTTGACGCACTCGGCTTGTTGGTGAATTTTGAGCATCCATTCAGCGAGTGCGTCGTGAAGCTTTTTTAAGAGTTCAATAAACACGTAACTGTTTTTCCTCCCATCTTTGTTTGTCTGAACACACGCAGACTGAAAAATATGTTGTGTTCCGATGCGACGATTTATCCTCGTTTGTGGAGCGGAAATTGCACCAGGGATCTCCGTGTGTGGATGTTTTGGGCAACCCCTCCCTCTTTTCTATTTGTGTGGGTACGAGGGGGGGTCGTCCATACATTGTATCACGACGAAACACGATTGATAATATACTGTACTACTACTATACGTGTGTTTGTGATGCTCAGTGGCTGAGAGGTATTACGTGTGTCCGCCTCATAAGCCGAAGTTTGCGGGTTCGAGCCCCGGCTGAGTTTTCGGATATTCTGGATGGAAAAATGGTCGGCACGCATGTCATATAATTATGCGGTATGTAAAAATCACGTTAGATCAATGCGTGAGTCAAAGTCAAGCTAAAAATAATGTGGGGTCTCAGAAAATTTTAAAATTTACTGAAGCTTTGGGGACCTACAGTATTTGGTAAAATAGAAACTAAAATTTAGGGGCCCCTAAAATTTGGGGGCGTAGGCCCGGGCTTTATGGCATATCAGGGCCCTCATGTAACTCTAGTGACATTCATTCAACTGGGACTTTTACTACGGGATCGGCCCCTCCTGTGATGAACCCTGATTTCGTTTCAAATGATGTCGGTGATCTAATTTCCCTCGTCGGGGAGAGACAACATCGATTTTGGTTAGTGTTTGTATTTTGTTGTTTTCTCCCCTTGGTACAATGTTTGTGTTACACTCCATAGGTGTGTTGGCACGTGTCAAACAACAGAGGGTCTCGAAAATATAAACATGCATTTGGTATTTAGGAGGACCATAGGGAATGGTGGATTGGAAACGCGATTTTATTGTAAATGTTCAGGTTGTTGTCTAAATGTCACTTAGAATTTTGTTGTAACATGCGGTTGGGTTGACAGGTAGCCCTTGAGCATTTTCAGCACATTTAAAGGTCTTGTATGGTAACAGATCTCTCTACTATTCCAATGGGGAAACTTTTGACCCTGTTTTTAAATAAAGTATACGACATGTACTCACGAAAACTTACCAAAAAAATACAGAAGAAAGTTATTTTGCCATTAAAATAATTAATAAGTATAATTTTAAAGATATTAATTAGTTATAATTTAAACAAAATTTTTGTTTAGATATTTATATGCTGTTAGTGCTGCTATCTGTAGTTTGTGAATAATTACTAAAATTTTGTTTTAATTATAACGAATCTTTAAAATTATACTTATTAATTATTTTAATGGCAAAATAACTTCTGTATTTTTTTTGGGTAAGTTTTCGTTAGTACATGTCGCATACTTTATTTAAAAACAGGGTCAAAAATTTCCCCATTGGAATTGTATAGAGATCTGTTACCATACAAGACCCTTAAATTTATAAAAGTTTGTAAACCGCAAGTTGCACTGATATAAAATTCCCTAAAAAACAAAACTTGCTTTTGCAAAAGCTCTTAGGTAGTTTTTTTTATGTAAGCCTTTTAATAGCAGTATCCAACGTCGCGAAACTATTATTTAACTAATTTTTTATTCTTAGTTCTTACTGAATGAATTTTAAGTATTCCATTCAGTAAGAACTAAGTCAACTAACTTTTCCTATTATAATTAGGGAAATTGGTTGTTAGTCAGAGGCAAAATAACATAATTATTCAGTTAAAAACAAATATAAATGCATTTAAGACGCCCTAACTTAACTAATTCAATAGTCTTTTTCCTGGGTTAGTTGAACCCATTAACTGTTCTAAATGCCACAATTAAACCATCTCATACAATTCCACATTTTATCCTTCCCTAAACATAAAGAACTGGGTCATTCTTTGTAGTTCTTCTTGTCTTCATAATCTCATAATTATAAACCCAGTTCTTGGAGCCATGGAAATAATAGTCATTTAATGAATGATTCGTTTTTAATGATAAGGTGCTGCGAAATAACGGTCGCTTTTAGACCATCTAGGAAATGATCAGAGTCAACCGCTGGATTTAGTATTGTTTTGTATGGTGCTCAAGTGGTCCAGTGGATTTATATCTAAATCAAATTTCAATAAAATTACGCACTCAACACGACCATTTCGAACGTTCACAATTTTATTCTGTTTTAAAACGAAAACAAAACATTTTACTGTTGCCATTCGCCATTTTAGAAAAGTCGGAAAACAAAGATAATAGTCAAAGTAGAGGCATCATTTTAACAGAGCTTCAAACGGTAAGAAAAACAAAGATAATGGTCAGACAAGTAGAGTTCATTTCACAGCAGTTCCAAACAAGTATATAGTGGGGTTTGGTAAATTAACTTACCTTTATTATTAGTTGCGTTTCAGGCTATTCACGACTGTTTTATTACTCCCCCCCCCTCCCCCCTAAAAAAACCCGCGGTAAAATGTCTCATTTTTAAGTAGAGGTGAGATAATAATAGTTTGGTAAATCTTTAATGTATACTTTTTTATCGTTTGTAAAGAATGAATATTTGAAGTCATGAGGTTAAGTAATTTTTATAGATACTGATGGTTAGCTGTCCAAGGCAGTATATATAGTTGTAATGACTCCGTAGTCATATTTTTCGACTGAACATTGATAGACAATTATGTACTTTCAATCGAAAACCAGAAAATACCAGAATTACATAAGAAATTAAATTTACAGGTTTCCGCAAGTAAAAATACAATATATATTTCACAGCATTAAAGTAAAGTTCTTAATTTCTTTTCCCTTTCAGTATTAAACTAAATTCGTTAAAAACATCACTTAATTCTAAAGGCTTGATACCTGGTTCCTGACCTCACGGACACGGCCATCAGCTTTTACATATACTGATTGGTTCGTTGGTGAGCCAATCAGTGTTCGTTAAAAGACCGCTGAATGAAGCTTTAATGTAGTTAATGAGATACCAAATACAACAAATTTAAGCAAAGAAAGAACCTTTACGAATTGTGCTTTTTATACAATTAAGACACTTATCTCAATAACTCCTCGGCATTGTGTCACATTAATCTAGTTTTGTTACAACAGGAAATAAGACACCCTTTGTGTGCCCCAAGGAGGAACTCGTTTCTGGTCAATATTTGCGGACCACTTAGGCTGTCTCTACTGGTAAAGCGAAATCTGCTGATATCTTTGCTGTGATAGTTAAGTTGGGCTCCCTTTTAAATAAATCGATTTCTTTTGTCTTTGTGCAAAGTACTGGAATGCATTAATTAATTTGGGTCGATACTGACTTCGATTCGTTCCAAGGCCGATTCCCCCCCCCGAAATGTGTATCCACGAATCCACGAAGTGTAGATTTTTTTTTATATTGCCATATTTCGTCTAACTTTTAAAATCGAATAAATACATTGAAAATAAATTATTTTGTGCGTGAAAAGTTATCGTGAATTTTAATAGTGGTTATTCAAATTTAGTTATTTCAAATATATTAAAATCAATTTATTAGTTCAACGTTTAGTTCTCAGAAAAATCAAAATCGGATAAATGTCACACAAAACTATTTGTGCCGTATTTTCATCAGCTTTTCTGTTTTTTTTCCTTGACTCTGGAAACTTTAAAAACGTAATAAAATTGTACAAATTGTAGTGTGATAAAATTTATGTTAATCCTAAATCTATATTTTATCACCCATATCCAAAACGGTCATCCACCGCAGCTTTTTTCAAATTTGGTCAGCTCAACAAAAACTTCTGCCGAGTCAATAGACTCGGCAGGAGTGAGCCCCTGATTAATAGCTTCTGCACCGTTTGCTAAATGTGTCGCCTCCTCGCCAAAAGATTTGAACCCCAAATGACAGCATTTTTGTAAAGAGGTGTGGTTTCTCTTCCTTCCCTAGAAAACATGGATGCAAGCTTCGAAACGTATCTGGAAAGCTCCATCTATTGGCATGGGATCCTAAAAAGTGCGGCTGACGGCAAAAAAAATATTAAAAATTCCCCATGATTCCGTAAAAGCTTAACAAATCTTAAGTTGTTGTATTACAGGGTTGTTAAAAAACCCAACCCACTTGGGTTTTTTTGGGTTTTTTTTTCAGGTTTTATGATTTATTAGGAAGTTTAATTTTTTATCTATACATTCAATTTTTAAACAGGACATCTGAAGAGATAATCAGAATGATGTAATTTAATTAGAACAATTAAAAAATAATTGCATATAGTTGTTAGATAAATGTATTTTAAATTTATAAAGAATTATTGTCTAGAACCAATATTGTTTGTGTATGTGTAATATTATATAATCCGGAAATTGTAATGATAGAAATTTAAATTAAATTTTAAAAATTGTGTTTGTTTATTTAATTTAAATAATTAATATAAATTTAAATGTGTAATGCATTTTAAATATTGACGTACGAAAATTTTCAGTGAAGCAATTTTAAGTTCAATTGCCACTAGGTTTTGATGGTTTTTTCAAGTGTTTTTTTTTTTTTTGAAAAACCCACCGGTTTTTACGGTCGGGTAAAATCCTGTCATCACAATAGACTGACGCAAGTAATTATAAATACTACATTTAACGTCTTATAAATTACAGTTGTGAAAGCTGACTATTTCGAGCCTTAGTTGGCTGTTTATGATGAAATGCGTCAAGTGTTTTCTACTAGCATATGTTCTCGAGCGAAAAACCAGATCATTTTATCTTATCGGTATGAGACACTATGTTAAATTACCATTACCAAATGCGAATTTTTTTTCTATCATCGTAGTATTAACAAATACTGTTGTATATTCGTTACCATGACTTGTGCCGGCTGCTGTTTTGGGTTATGGCGATTTTAAATCGGAACTCTTTTCTACGTGATTTCATTTGAGACCCAAAAGAACAAACTATAATTTTTAGAAACTTTGTTTGATTTTGGTTGTTTGAGGAAACAAATGAATGGTTGTTGTGTGTTTGAAGGAGACATGCAACACACGTTAGCCTTTAAGTTTCATTATTTTTTCTATACCCATACTCCTTATGTACTTCGAAGAGAGGTGAGGTTTCCAACAAATATTTGCAATTTTTTACAAATAACTCAATTTTATCGGAAATCATAAATTATTCGTAAACATTTATTCGAAATAAATAATCAGATAAGGAAGTTTTGAATTAAAGAAGAAATCTGTATTTTGTAAGAAAACTTATTCATTTTTAAAAATTGCAATGCCTGGTCTGATGAGGAACTTTCTGGATGGACATGTGGTTTGAGGACCTCTACTCACTTTCATAATAATCAACTCTTACTTTTTCTGCGCGTCACCATCCAGTGTTGTTGCTATGCTGTGTGACGCTGTTATCAGACTGCTTGGCGACGACTACGGATAGATTTCTCGAAAAGATTGGCGTTTGGAAGCGTGTCAATTGCATCAGCTGACACCGTGAATAGAGTACGCGGGTCGTTGTTTTTGTGTTTTCGTCAGGTGGGGAAACTAAAAACGGCAAGATGAGATGCGTATTTAAGTATGCGACGGGGGAAGGGATTTGACATGAAACACACACAATTTTAACCCCATCGTATTGAAAGTGATTGAGTCTTTTTACATTTTAATCAACGTTATTTTTTATATAAACTTAATAACTCAGTCACTTCAGCATTTTTGGGAAGCTCTAACATTTTAGTTTATAATCCAGAGTTAGTAATAAGGAAATTTTTTAAATGAAGTTGCGAAAGGAATTCTGCATAGGTCCACGTATGCGTGGACCTCTGGAGCGAAGAGGTTAAACAAGTGAAAACCTACAACACTTTGATGGCATCTTTGTCTATAGTTGGGATAAGTTTTCTCTTTAAATAAGTTCTCCCGTAAATTAAGAATTTCGTACATTGCTTAATATATATCAATTATCCTTATAAGTCTTTTTTTTTGTTAACATAATTTGCAACGAACATAAGTGTATATCGTTTCATTTTCAACTTCAGCCTCTTTTATGTATTGGGGTTGTTTCACGTAGGATCTGGCAATAGCTCCGCGGTCTTGTTTTCCTGTCTCTCGAATTACTTTTGTTTTAGTTAAGTTGGTTGGTAGACCTATATTCAGGTTAGTGTGCTTGGTCAGCACACAAAACCTGATTATCTCTACCAACCAACCGAAACAAAAATAATTCCAGAGACAGGAAAACAAGATCGCGGAGCTATTGCCAGATCCTCCGTGAAGCAACCCTTTTGCCGTGATTTTGCTGGAGATAGTCTTTATAATTAAATGATTTCCACTATCGCATTTATTTACAGTACATAATGCGGTCCCGCATTGGGTTAAGAAAAATCTGGCCAGCTTAAATATGACCATTTAAATTACTCCTTATCCCTACAGTATCATTATTAAAATTTTTCTGCTTCGCGCGTCTGTTATTTTTGGGCTGTCTAGATTTGTCACAGAAGATCAACGCCCGTTACCCAATGAAATATGCTTGAGTCTCATTTGTGTTCTAAATGTGGTGTTTGTTCCTTTTTTAGGTGAAGGATCACGTGGTGGCCATCAAATGCGTGTCTAAAGGAAAACTGGGAAAGTCCCCGCCCCTCATCGGCAAGGAGATCAAGATTCTACAGGCAAGCGCTTATTTATTTCTATGATTCTGTGATTCTCTTATGCTATTCCTATGACGCATTACATGGCAGATAAATCTGTGTCCTATATACTATTGTCGCTATTTTTACAATCAAAGTTTAATTTTAAGCATAAACTGTTTGCTGCACAATAGTTTAGGTGTTTTAAGTAGGTAACAGTAGGTTAATATAATTTCTATTGAAAGTTTTTTCCTCCTCTGAAAATAGAATTCTTTATGCTATCGATATATAATGATCTTGTTAATAGCTATATATAGATATTTCAACTAGATTTAGATCATGTTGAGATTTCAGGTTAAATATATATTTTTGTAGTATGAAAATGAACTATTTTGAATGAAGTTTTTCCGAATTAAAGTAGACTTTGCAACAAGATACTATAATAACATACTTTACAAAACTATTTAATCAGTCTATAATTCGCCTAACTCTTTCCTGCAACTGTACTTTCCTATAGGAGTTTTCACTTTTTTGCGGTAGAGGCTAATGATAACTGTAATAACATCTACGTCCTATCAAGCCTTAGACGGTTTTAACTCATTTGAGTTAGTTTACCAGTCTTACTGGTCGCCATGCATTCCGCCTTATGGATGGATTTTCATTTTCCTGTTTTACAGAAAATCTCGTTTCAATTCCGTGGGTGGACTATAATACTATAGCTGTAGTTTTCTAGTCTGTTTTGGTTCAAGAGGCTATTCTTTTATTAGGCTGTCATGTACATCCGTGCACTCGCTATCAAAGGCCTTGGACTTGCGCCCTTTGTTACGAGCATTGACTGGAAACGTTACGTCTCTTTGGACACAAGTCATTACCTTTGAGTTCAAGACTCTGCGGTTTCCGTCCATTGTTTACCTGGAATTGGACATTTTGGTGCAATGTCTTCGCTCATTTCTCCACAGAAAAAGTCTAGTTTTATTAAATCAGATTCGTCTGAAGAAGTCAACGGGCAGTGATATCATGAAGTTTTTGAATTGTATATGCCCAGTAAAGCTTTTTTGCAATTTGCCCTTGACATCCATATTTTGTATATCCAGTTAACTACTTTTTGTGGAAGAATGGGTGGCTAGTGATGGCGTGCATCACATGGTGAACATTACTATGCGTTGCTTAAATTTTCGACAAATTTGCCCCTTGAACAGTCGTTCATTCAAACAGTTATCGAATAGGCCCGAATATCTCGAAGTTAACAATAAAAATGTTCGTTCTGGCCACCGCAGAATAAACGAAGGTGCGTTAGGCATGGTGGCATTATTCACCGTTAAGATACTTTTTATTATTCGAACAATAGACAGTAATTGTCTGATGTTCTTTTTCTAATTCGCGGTTGTTTACGAAATGTAAATAAGTTGTCGAAATCGGTTTTAGCTTGCGACATTGCGAAGGGGGTCTCTAATCAAGCCAGACTATCGAAGTTTGGTTCTGGTTCACTAAAACATTCAGTGAATTTTCAGTAGTGAATGAATGGACCAATGTCCTCAATGCTTCTGCTTTTTTTTTCTTGTAAAAGGTACAGATTTAGCCTTCTTAGTTCCGGGAGAGGGAGTTCCATTCTCAAGGAAGTTCATGGAAGAGAGGAAACGCCCTCTGCTCTTGCCCATGCGGAGAAAGTTTTCTTTTCTAAGATGAAAGACGCGGAACGCTTTTCTGATTTGTAGTCTCACTTGTCAGCACTTTTGAGATATGACCAGAACCCATAGAGATAGTCCAAGACTCGATATAGACTGCAGTTATAAGTGTGGCCAGCTTTTTATGCAGGAGACCTCTCGCAATGTCGCAGTCCATTAAATAGAACTAATTTCCAAAAATTTTGAAACATTTCATGACTAACGATGAATTATTATTTAACATCAAGATATCATAGTAGTCTCAACTCATTTCATTAGCGTTAGCAAAATATAGAATATCAGACTAACTAGATCAGATTTCGAATCTCCTTGAAAATTGAAAAGGTATAGTTAAGCAAGGACTTCGCGGGCGTAATCGGCCTTATGGAAAACCGTGCTTTAAAATTAAGATGTTCCTTCGCCCGATGACATAACAGTTGAGTGACAATGTCACTATATAGACACATTCCATTCCGTTACGATCGGAGCCTGATCTTCCATTTAGTCCAGGCCTAAAGCCCTCAAATTTTAGTGATGTTCATGCTAAATTGTGTTGCCCCATAAAATTTCAGTAAATTGTGTCATGTCATCGCCCTTCATTATTTTCAAAGCTGGAAAAAAAAGTATTATTTAAAGTACACAAGTTCATCAAAATGAGTTAAAACTAATGATTATTTTTTAAGCTCTAGTATTTGATATTTAGTTAAGACATTAACCATTATCATCGACCGGGCAATCATACACAAAAGTTTCCTGAGATATTTTCTGTGCTTATAGTCCGTGTTATCCTGGTTATGACCATGGTTTTAATTTAAGAGGCACTGTTTCGGGGTGAGACTTCCTTCCTCCGGCAACAGCGACGCCAGTTTCATGACAATGTTGTCAAACACTTCTGGTTGCGGAACCACGCACCTGTGTCACGATTTCTGGTGTTGTTACTTGCGAGGGGATGCCATACACGAAATGTGGGTCAGGGGTGGTTGCAGAACACATTGCGACAACTCTGCCTCTTTCCCAAGGTCGACCGCCCTTTTGTTTCCGCAGAAAAAGTCCTCTTTGTTTTATGTGTTTATTTATATATTTTTATTTACGCGAAACTCAATCCGATGTCGCTATAAGGTTTCAGCTCTGGTGTCGAACCCGTCTCTTGACTGCAGTTCTGAATCACGAGGAGGCTCTCGAGTAGCTCTGGTGTGACGTCAATTCGACCAAAACAAACCGAAACGAGGCTTATCTGAAATAGTCAATACTTATCGATTTGTACGTGCACAAGAGTCGCGAAAACTAATATTTTTTGGTTACTTGACGAACGCCTCCTTTCACCATACCAGTAAACTTAGTGCCAATTCAATAACCTCTAATCCAAACTTTTATCACCACCCGCTGGCTGCAACATCGCCACGATATATCACGACTATCTCTTCGAAAGTCGAAAAAATATCTAGTGGCTCTAATTCAAACCGACCGATCGCATGAGCATCGACATTTGTAATATATAGTTTTTTAACACAATATTCGCACCAATTTCACAAAGGGGAATTGCACAGACATTTGGGCCAGCTACTTTGATCATGAAGGAAAAAAAACCCGTTTGGTTTGTAAAAATATTCAATACAGCTATTATGACGTTCTTTTCAATGTGATTATGACGCGAAGCTTATGTGCGTAGCGAATGTTACGATCTGATCTTATCGCTCAATTTTGTCACGAATTTAATTCATCAGACAAAGTTGGCACCTTTAACGAATACGCATTAAAAATAGAACACGAACGTTTAAAAAAGTCGCGTTGTTTCAGTTGATCCATTCGTGTTAGCTATCTTGTACTAAAGCAATACACTTGAAGATCTTTTCTTGGTATTTTTCCGTCTTCGTTGTGGTGATGTAATTCTTAAGACTCTGACGTACTCCTTTTCTGAATGGGCCTATAACTTATATTCACAACATCTCAAGTAAACATCAGAAGTGCCGAAAGAAAGCGCGTTCAAAATAGACAGAGCCGCTTGAGTTTGCAAGAGAACTTTGCGTCATAGTGACGGTTGATTAATTAATTCGTCCTTTTTCATTTGGGGAGGGGGTTTGTTCTATTTCTGAATGGAATTTAGATTTGGCCTTGTACGTTTCCGGTTGCCTATCTCTATTTACAAACATGATCTTTAACACAGCCACTTTCGCCTCGTAATTTTGAAGCGTAGTCAAGTGACGATACCTGAGCCGGCCGCTAAAAGTAGGTTTGGTCACCCACCTAATTAGTGACCCGTTTCTTAAGATCGAAGTTCCGATAGTCCGTCGTTTTACTGACAAATATGCCTGTGGCTATTGAATTTAGATTTAAAAACAGATTTATTTTCAACTGAACTTTTCCAGTGTAGTTTGAACTCGCCAATCTTTTATTTCAAAATAGTGAACAAAAAAGTGTTTGATCTAAATATTTGTTATTTAAAAATACAAAAATGTACGCAAGTTTCTTGTTGAAAAAGTAATTACACATTTGTTGATTTTAACTACTTTTGTTACTCCCGGTTCATGTCGTAATAATGCTCACCACAATGTTTGATTTAAATATTTGTTGCTTAAAAACACAAAAATGTACACAAGTTTCTTGTTGAAAAAGTAATTACACATTTGTTGATTTTAACTACTTTCGTTTCTCCCCGGTTCATGTCGTAATAATGCACACAACAATCTTTCATGGCCTAGATAAATGCTTTAATTAGTTTTACATAGTGAACAAATAGGCTTCTTAACAGTCTAGTATTACTGCCAAAATATCCAACTACACACTTTTTTAAATTAGTTTTTAAATAGTGGATAATTCTTTACTTGAACTGGATATCTTTGATCCGTGGCAATGGGACCTTTTCCGAAAGTTTAATTCGGGTTACTCTGTTTAATTGTGAGAATTTCGATGTTAAAATTCACAAGGATTGTTTGTACCAAATTGTTTATATAAAAAATTTCCTAGATTAGGTAGCTTGTGCGCAGTGCATGTATCGATCTATTTACCCTAGTTTTTACCATTTTATTTTACATATTTTTACACACTTTTAAAATAACCATCAAGAAATTTCGATTGGTAATTTGCTTTATTTTCACTTCATTTTCAGATATTAGCAAAAAGTATCGAAAGTATAATTGTTATGTATTTGTAGTTAGCAAACTCATAACATTAGCTACACGCTTATATTGTTGAGATGCGATATAATTCCTTCATTTTTTTTTCTCTAATGGGGCTGCAACAATGACGATCAAGCCTTTGCAGACTCGGCATATTCCCCAGAACTGAGAGCCATTTTTTGTGGCATCATCTAGGCGACTCTCGCTACCCATTTTGACGCGCAGATTACAATGAATCTGAGCTCTCTGTGGATGTTAAAGTATGCCGAGATTTTAATTTTGCCGAGAGAACCCAAGCCAAATGGGCCCCTCCAGGGATCTTTTACATGCCATATAATCATATGACATGCGTGCCCAAGATTTTCCCATCCAGAAAATCTGACGAACCTGCGATCTTGCGCTTACGAGGTGGGCACGTAATTCCTTCATAGGTAGTGGAATAGTTATAGTGTAACTTTAACGCATAGTTTCTTCCGGTAACCCATTCGTTACCAAATTTTTCGCTTGTCAAGCAGATGCCGAATTCTACACGATAGTATTTATCTATCAAATGATTCGATGTAATAACTTTTTTCAATGCCTACACTAGTAGAATCGCCACCTCTGTTATTTGTCATGCAATGTCGCGCAAGAAGAAACTTCACCTTTCATGTCGCGCAGACACGCTTGACGAACCCAATTTAACTGTAGCTAAACTCAAGTTTATGCGAAAAGGACACAAGTGACCAATAGACCACAAACAAAATTTTTTTATAACTATTTGTAGGCAAGATTTTTTGTCTTTTTTTTTCCTAACACTTATTTCCACATTAACATAAGTTTAACATCTAAATCTATCTTTATTTTGCAAGGTTTTAGTGATTCTAATAACTTTTGTCCCAATAATCTTATCTTATTTCTCACATGGCCAGATCATTACAGTAATTTTTGATTTCATGTTTTGGTTTATTAAAGCCATGCCCCTTTTTTCAATGCCCCCCCCCCCTTTTTTATATCTTAGAAGTATCTATCGTAGTATTTATATAAAAAAATATCGTAGAAGATACCTTAGAAGTATTTATCGTATCTTTAGAAGAAACTTAGAGAAAATCTGGCTCAAAAAAGCTCAATTCCTAATTTCGTTTTTTTTCTCTTTTTTTTATTCCTTTTACTCCAGTTCTACAAGTTCTAACTAACTGCATCTAAGTCAAAAGCTGAAAATACATGACGTAATGTACACTGTTAAAAATTTGGTGCTAGGTTTCACCATGATATTGGTTCCTAGTAGCTGCAACGGCTGAGTGGTGAAATGTTTCACCTTTTTTTCGGTGTTTGGTTGAACCATTTTTCTGGATTTGGGAACAAAAACCTGAGAAATGGTTCAACCGAATACCAAAATATGGTGGAACGTTTCACCATTCAGCCGTTGCAGCTACTAGGAACCAATATCATGGCGAAACCAAGCACAAAATGTTTAACAGTGTATGTATACTTAATACTTTCAGTTTATTTACATACAGTTACGAAGAATTTCTCTGACGCAAGTTGTTTTGACATGATCGGAAGAGCTCTCCAGGAATTGTTTTGTCGTAACAAATGGGATGATGGAAGTGTTTGGCACAGTTTCGAACTGCTGATCACACACTTTAGCCCAATATTTGTTTAGTAGAAAATCCCTGCCCGTGTCGTGTGTCAAAGGGCCGTATCGCCGCTTATTTGTGCTAAAGCTTTTTTGTTGAAAATAAAAGTTAAATAAAAGATTTCAATTGTGTTGACGGGCTGGGGAGCCCAGTCGGTTAGGCATTCGCCTAGCATGCGAAAGGTCCCAGGTTCGGGTCCGGGCATCGCCAAAATAACTGCCGACCTATAAACGGCCCGTGCAGCCCGAAATGTCCGACGAATAATACCCCGTGTGGAGGGAGTGCACGTTAAATATCCTTCAAAGTCCTATAACGATGTCGCCCTTAACGGTTGCGTTGGGTGCCTACTCAGGTGTCGGCTCGTCACTTGACTGTGGTTCTAAAATACGACGCCGGTCGCCAATAGCCTTCATGTAGCTCTAGTGCGACGATAATTCAAACAACTAAACTAAACCAATTGTGTTGACAGAATTAACTCGAACCTAATGATGGATATTTTCGGCAAGTGTTTACTAGAGGGTGCCGTGGTCTAAAATACGAACCCAATAGCCTTCGTGTAGCTCTAGTGAGACGTTAATTTAATCAAACCAACCTCACTATTGAAAGTGCAAAAGGAATTGGTAATTATATCTGGAGCATGTTGGTTTCTTAATTATCTCACTATGCGATTTAATATTGGCTTCAGTTGAATCTACTTTCGAAGTCTGTTCCGGTCTAATTTGGCCTCGTGTAGTAATACGGACGTCAAATGCATCTGCTCGTTTACAGATGTTCGGAATTGGTGTTATCTTTGTTTGGCCCCTGTTTAAAAGCGTCTATCTTAATTTCCCGTTGAGCTGAAAAGGTAATACATCTGTTACACTTATTTGACAAATGCACGAGCTTACACTACACATTACCGTAATTGAAATATCGTGTCGGTAGTTGTTTTGCGGTACCTAGGCAATTATTTAAAGGGAGTGCATTGTTTATCCTCTCGCTTTTTCGTGTTTTTACAAATTATTAACCTCTCAACTGACAGTTTTTCAGCTACATAATTTTTAAAAACTTACTAAATTTTCAAATTGAACAGTTGGGGTACTCTTTCAAAACTATTTAGTATTTACTATGCATATAAAATTTTAATGCATAAAAACTGATTAAGGAGTTGAAAATTTAATTTAAAACTAAATGCAGTAAAAGCAACATTACAACTTTGGGGCGTATCTCCCTCTGAAGGTTAAAGCAAAATTAACTTATTAAAGTACACTGCTCAAAACAATTAGGGGAGCACTTTGCGTACTTTTGTTAACACTTTCAGTTCTAACGTTTTATTTTTTATTCTACAAATCTAAAATTTGTGAAATAGATTCATTATGCATTCAGAATGAAATGGTAAAAAACAGGGGAAAAAAATCCTTATTTTTTAACTAAAATTTACGGGGGAAAAATTAAGGAAGCATAACTTTTGAATAAATTATAACAATAACTTTTTCAAAATTTTATTTGTTAAAAAAAGTTAAAATCAATTTTTAAACATCTAATAATGTAAGCGTGAAGAATTTATGGTTAATTTATTTCATAAAATTTTTTGGGAGAGAATATTATTTTACCATGTTTTTCATATTTTCATTTAATTAAAACAAACATTATTTAATTCTTTAAAAGACATGATTCTTCCTTCTAACGATACATAAGTGCGAGCTCAACTTAGTGAGAAAAAAATCGCAAGCTGATGACTCCAAATGGAATCATTTTGGGTGAAAGGGTTTGAACCATGCATTCCCCTAATTCTTTTGAGCAGTGTATTTTAG
Source organism: Oedothorax gibbosus (assembly GCA_019343175.1). NCBI lineage: Eukaryota > Metazoa > Arthropoda > Arachnida > Araneae > Linyphiidae > Oedothorax > Oedothorax gibbosus. The sequence continues at coordinate 1,867,879 of CM033274.1, forward strand.
TAATCAGTCAATGACGAGAAAAAAAATTCTATTTTTTTAAACCTAAATTTTCTTTTAAGAATACAAAAAAAAATCTTGTGTGTGCAATAGTTTTTCCCTCAATTTTTAAAAAAAAATGTATTATTGTAAGGAGGCGCGTACACGACTTCGTGGATGTCCTAAAGCTAATGAATATAGTTGACAACAATTTAAAAAATAGATTTATAAAGTGAGAAACAAAATAATTAAAATAGTAGTTTTAAAAAAAATATCTTTCATTCTTTTCAGGAACTGACCAAACTTCAACACAAGAATGTCGTGTGCCTCCTGGAATGTGTCGTAAGTATTTTACTTCATTGATTTTAATATTCCTGTTGAAATTATTTTGCTATTAAAATATGATTAAAGATTTAAATGCCAAATATGCTTTGTGGCATGTTAGTACTCGGGATCGGGCCCTGTGTGTCTGGAATTCAACTGATTCATCACTGGGTTAGCGAACCGTTCCAAAATAGATCTTCATCTAAATTTAACTATTTTGCTGTTTAATAGCTAAACGAAATCGATGATTATCTCATTAGTAGATAATCATTAGAAAGTAACTGCGTATTTATCTGTCAATGCCCCGCCTATATTAGTATTTGTATACAAGCTATTCTTAGAACGGGAAAAACTTGAAATTTTTTTTTATCGCGTACACTTTCCTCCAGTCGGATCTTATCATCTGGCATTGGCTTTCTTATCTTTATTAGAACATTCTTGTTTTCACCGAGAGAAGAAAGCGGTGTTGAATATTTAATAAATATTGTTGTGGTTTATAGTCCATTGTGTTTCGATTCGGTAATGCGCACTGAACTCTTACTATGGCTTGATAGCATAGATATTTTAATGGATTGATTTTAATTTTTTTGAAAAGTTTCTCATGGCCCTCGTGTAGCTCTAGTGCGACGATAATTCAAACTAAACTAAACTGAAAAGTTTCTCCTTTAAATGAGGGATAAAAGAGTGGAATATCTTTTAAATTGTATTTTTTCTGAAAAGTTTCTCCTTTAAATGAGGGATAAAAGAGTGGAATATCTTTTAAATTATAATTTTTCTGAAAAGTTTCTCCTTTAAATAAGGGATAAAAGAGTGGGATATCTTTTTAAATTATAATTTTTCTGAAAAGTTTCTCCTTTAAATGAGGGATAAAGGAGTGGGATATCTTTTTAAATTATAATTTTTCTGAAAAGTTTCTCCTTTAAATGAGGGATAAAGAGTGGGAATCTTTTTAAATTTTTTGAGTTCCTTTTTAGTAAAGATGGAACTAATTTATTAATGTAACGACACAGTTATCAAGTAAGCTTACTAAAAATTAAGGAATAAATTTGCTAATAGAAAATTGCCTATTTGTTTGCTGTTTGGTAAACATGATTGAGGCAAAATTATTTGTAACGTTTTGGTTATAATTTGCGAATAACAGGAAGAAAATTAAGTACAAGTTATAATTATTTATTATTTATACTTAATTGTCGTCATATTATTCATTGCATTTAACAAAGCTAACTTCTCGTATTTTTTGACTATTCGAATGAACTTATGACGTCATTAGGGGTTCCAATTTTTTTAAAAATTTTGTATTCATTATTTATTACGATAACCATATATATCATAGTTAAAGTATTAGATTGGCAGATCACGTGACCTCCAATGCTAACGACGGGACGCGCATGGAGGTCAAATGGGGGGGAATGGCCAGTGTTGCTACCACTTCAAGGAGAAAAATACTACGAAAAAATACCATTTAATTCTTAAATTACAAAAAAATATCGTAAAAATACTAGCTGCATTTTGGAATCTTTTTAGTGACTTTAAATCCTTTTATAGTATTTTTTTTGTAATTTTAGAATTAAATGGTATTTTTTCGTAGTATTTTTCTCCTTAAAGTGGCAGCAACACTGGCCATTTGCCCCCTTATTTGGCCTCCATGCGCGGCCCGTCGCGTCGTTAGCATTGGAGGTCACGTGATCGGCCAATCTAATATTTTAACTATGATATCTATGACGATAACTAATTTTGTCCCTTGTTTATTTTCAATACAAAGACGTTATGTACATTTTGTCGCACAGTTTTTCTATGCAATCTTTTTTAAGATTCCATACATTTTTTTTCCTTTCGATCTCCCACTTTGACAATGGCGGATCGAGTGAGTCTCCACAGCTGTTTATGAAATGTTGTTGTTCTATTGTTGATAATTTTTAAAGGAAATCTTTTTTTATAAATACTCTTTTCCAAAACATATGTCGATTAACCTTTCGGCGTTGTTTTGTTTTTAAAAAATAAGTTTTTACGCTTAGACAGGTTATATCAGCTCGTGTAAATAAGGAAAGTCTAGTTCAAAGTTCTGTTTGATATGAGTATGTTTGTTTAAGAGAGAAATCCTTTAAAAACATTTAACTCACCTAAAAAAATTAATTATCAAACATTTTTTCAAAAAGATTATGCAATTTTCTACGCTAATATCAATTTTAACTTATTAAATATTGGTATTGCAGCTTTTCGTAAGAGAAAGACAAAAGAAAATTCTTTGGTTCACAAAGTGGATAACATATGATAAAAAAATATTATATAATTCATATTTTGACGTGTGCCAGAAAATTTTAACCCTTTCACTCTGCAAATTTTATTATTCATTGCATGTGAGAAATCGAAAAATGCATTTTAGGTCGAAAAAAATGTGAACAGGGGATTTCTTAAAAAAAAATTCAAGTTCAATGTTTCCAAAATCTGCTTCAGTGTGAGATAGGTAGTAATAATAATAATAGGTAGCGATTGGTCAACAAAAATTGTCCGAATACCAGTCATTCTAAGTTAATACTTAACTAGTTTCAAATAAACTATTAAGCCTTCTAAACAATACTTGATGTCATATTTTTTAATACAATACTTTTTTTCCTTCATAAGTATTCAATGTAAGGAAGAATAGCTAATAAATTAACCTACATTTGCATTAAAATTTTCTATTTTATCGAAGCTTGTAGCTTTATTCCATGAAAATATGAGGAGTTTAAGAACTACACACTGATTAGAGCATAGATATCGGTTAAATTATTAGATTGGCAGATCACGTGACCTCCAATGCTAACTACGGGACGAGCATGTAGGCCAAATAAGAGGGCAAAATGGCTAGTGTTGCTGCCACTTTAAGGAGAAAAATACTAAAAAAAAATACCATTTTTAAGAGGGATTGTCAGTCCCATAGAGCTAATGCATTAGTTTTGTAATCATAACTTCCGCAGAAGTATTGCTTTGCCATGTTAGCCCTTTTTCCCCAGGTATGGGAATCAACATAACATCCAAAATGAAACAAATTTGAAACGATAATGTTATCTAGCTATTTAATTATATATTTTTGAAGTTTTAAAATGCCAAACATTACAGCAGATGGCGACACTATTTTAAAACTTTATTAATTAATAATTAAATAACCGGATGTTATTTTCTTTTCAATTTTGTTTTAAATGGATTTTATGATGATTCCCATACCTGAGGAAAAAGGGCTAACATGGCAAAACAATACTTCTGCGGAAGTTATGATTACAAAACTAATGCATTAGCTCTATGGGACTGACAGTCCCTCTTAATTCTAAAATTAAAAAAAAAAATACTAGAAAAGGATTTCAAGTCACTAAAAAGATTCCAAAATGCAGCTAGTATTTTTACGATATTTTTTTGCAATTTTAGAATTAAATGGTATTTTTTGTAGTATTTTTTTTCCTAAAACTGGTGGCAACCGGGGCCCCATTGTCCTCTTATTCTGGTCTCCATGCGCGTCCCGTCGTTAGCATTGGAGGTCACGTGATCTGCCAGCCAATCTAATACTTTAAATATGATATCTATGGATTAGAGGCACACTGAAAAAGTGGTCCAGTTATCCATTTTTTCCATCATTTGTCGCATTTTTAAGTGACGTATCATAAATTTGAAATTTTTTTTTCGTGACGATTCGAGAACAAAATAAGGATATTGAGTTTGATCGACGAAACCCAACTGCGAATTTGCGGTTTCATCAGTACACGCTATCTGATATAAACTTTTCACGGAAGGATCGTGCATATCATAAAGCTGTGTAATCTCTCTTCTCTTACATAACATTGTCGCTGGTGACGCGTTTTTTCCCTACGTGTTTTTTTAACTGTTTGATGTCGCATTCTGGAGGCCTTGGAGCAGGAGTACAAGGGTTGATGTGACGTATGGATATAGAGTGCGAAGTTTTTTTTTATAGAGTGCGAAATGAAAACGTTGAATGTGTATAAATAGGTTGATCGCAACATTTATAGAAAATTTTCAACGAGAGGATGATATTTCTGATCTAAATAAACAAAATATAAGCAAATAAAGTCCATAGTCCAGAACAACTTGTGTACACTCTTGTGTAACTCACAAACGAGCGGTTTTAACTCAGTCTGAGTTAATTTCCACTCCTTCCCGGTGCCGAAAATGCACTTCCCCTATAGGAGTGGATCTCACTCTTTTGTTTTAAGAGTGTAGGGCAAATGAAGTGACACGAAAAACGAATTTAAAAAAAAAAACTTAGTCAACACTTATTCGGGAATGTTACAACCTCTATGATTATAACTGACCGTCTAATCAATTTTGACCAGCATTTTTTTAAAATTGTAAACAAATTTTAACTAAGTAAAATATTAGGTTAAAAGTTTGTACGAAAAGTTTTAGCAAGCAGAAGGTTTTTTAGTCAGTTACACATGAAACAAGCATGAGAAAGCTATTTAACAAGGGAATTTGTTTTACTAATGCGTGCTACCTGGCTCCCGACTTTAGTCGAAGGGCTCCTCAGTTGGTAGAAGTTGCATTTTATAGCTATAGCGATCCCTGAGGGGCAGGGTTTCAATAAAGTTTTCGACACTGCCATCCTATAAACTGATTTTGGGGCAGAAAATCCAACAAATAATCAGCGCAAAGGCGGCTGTACTTTTTACATCCGTCGTGGTCCAATGTCTCATTGTCCTTGTCACTTGATCTTGGTTTAAAATTACTAGACATGTCTCCACAGCTTATGGGTACATCTTTATTCTAATCAAACCAGGCCCTTATTCCTTGGACTCTTATAGCCACATCTGACTCAAGAGCCTCAAAACACCACCCTTGGGGCTCTTAGAAATGTGCTGTTGTTTCTTATTCCACTTTGCACTCTGTTCTTACTCTTCCACTCTGTTTCTTATTGGTCTAAATCAAGTCTAGGCCAGTTGGCCTACAAAGAAGACCGTTGGCCTACAAAAAGTCTCGAAGAGCAGGGTTTTCTAAAAGGTCACTCTTCTGCAAATCCACACAGGAAAGTAGATAGTCCGGAAAGCTTGGTGCATATTACACTTGAGGCACACGGGGTACACCTTTTGTCCCTAAACGAATGTAAGTGCGCGTATATGTCATGTGATGAGTCTGGTGATGGTGGTCTGTATTTTCCTGTCGCCCTTCAGTTCCAGAGCAGCCTCAGAATGTTTTTGTTCATACCATAGATATCATAGTTAAAGTATTAGATTGGCAGATCACGTGACCTCCAATGCTAACGACGGGACGCACATGGAAGCCAAATAAGGGGGCAAAATGGCCAGTGTTGCTGCCACTTTAAGGAGAAAAATACTACGAAAAAATACCATCTAATTCTAAAATTACAAAAAAATATCGTAAAAAATACTAGCTGCATTTTGGAATCTTTTTAGTGACTTGAAATCCTTTTCTATTTTTTTTGTAATTTTAGAATTACATGGTATTTTTTCGTAGTATTTTTCTCCTTAAAGTGGCAGCAACACTGGCCATTTTGCCCCCTTATTTGGCCTCCATGTGCGTCCCGTCGTTAGCATTGGAGGTCACGTGATCTGCCAATCTAATACTTTAACTATGATATTTATGGTTCATACCCTTTGAAATGTTGTGATGCAGTATGTGGTCGTCCCCCTAATGGGCATGCTGGAGCAATGCCCGTTTCTTGGGGTGCCTAAATTTATACTTTACCTTTCCGTCCTTGCATCATGCGTTTTCTGTCCACATCACATGATCAAAACGGCGCTTTTGCAAAGTAAACATTATCAAAGTGTTTACAAACGTATGCGAGATATAGGGCCGTATGTTCCGGACATTTATGTGCAACGATGTTGTTTTTTTTAGTATTTACGGTAATCTCGGTAAGCTTATTAATTTATTTTTAGACGTTTATCCATACGGGTTGCCTTTAACATTTTTAATACGATTTGTTTGTTGTCATCTATGGTAATAATAGCGAAAATCTTTGACAAGTTGTTACCATCACATGTAATAAATTATGAACTGTTTTTCATGACGGTTATTTAAAATATTTGTATTTTTTTCAAATATTAACTAAAACCCTTTAAATGTAAGCATTTCCATTATGTTTATGATTGGTCAAGGAGTTTTGTTTTTTTAATGTAAAAGTTACATGTTTTGAACTAGTACTTTCAAAGGTTTTTTTCTCATAAAAAAATATTTTTAATGATGTTTTTACAATTAATTTAAAATGTATTTTTTGCCTTCTAGGATTCTCCCAAGAATTTGTATATAGTCATAGAAGTAAGTAGATTTTATGTATTGATAGTGGTTGAACATTTAACTTAAAATCTTATCGGTTCTTTCTTTAAACTAATTTAATCTACACTCTTAAAACAAAAGAGTGAAATTCACTCCTATAGGAGAAGTGCATTTTCGGCACCGGAAAGGAGTGGAAATTAACTCAGACTGAGTTAAAACCGCTCGTTTGTTTTAAGAGTGTATCAAAGGAAAATATCAAAGTAACAGTTCCTCTAAGATTCCAGAGTTCACTGACTTAAATCTCATGAGTCAACTAGTGTTTTAGTTTGTTATGCTATTTACTAAACTTATTCTTTTTTAAAATATGTTATTACTTCTAACAAAAATTGATAAATTGACAAACAGCTGTTTATTTTAATCGGCGTTTAAGAACACCTGATTGGGGCAGATGTTTGTTGCCATCCTCAGTACTGAAATGTCAAAGGTGCTTCATTCACCTACTCGCGGTTACAGCACCCGAGTGCGACCGCCTACGTAAGAAAACAAAACATCTTTCTTGGAGTAAATCGCTTGGGCTGAAGTTTTTTTTTTTTTTTGTTATCATCCTCGGAAAATATCGAAGCTATAGTTAAACTCGTAGTTTCCTTGCACAGAAGCCACGACCTTGGACGGAGCTATTAAACGCGCGGAGCAATCAGATGAATAGAACATTTCATCCGTTTTATTTTGTCTTTATCTGATTGCTCCGCGCGTTTTATAGCTCCGCCCGTGGTCGTGGCTTCTGTGCAAAGAAACTATGAGTTTAACTATATCTTATAGTGAAAGTTTGACTGTGTCATTACCTTTTAGAACAGGTTGAGATTATTGATAAGGTTACAAAAAAAATGAAAATATAATTGAGTTTTAAAACACTAATGTGTGTTATCACTTAATTTCAAATTTGCCAAACTTCGATTTTACGTTTTTTTTCTATTGATGGATTACTGAAAAAGTAAAAACTTGTACTTCAAACGTAATTGTCGCAATAAACGAATTGACATTATTCAAATAAATTAATCATTCTTGTTACCCGAATATTAATAATAAATTAGCATTTGTTGTTGTTGTTGGTTTGGTAGTTATGGAATGGTTTGTGGTTATGTTATAAATTATCCTATATGACCTTTTGGTTGATTGAAGATCCAAGGCTCTTAAAATGTAAACACATTACACAAATGAAGTTAAATGCAATTTATTTATTAAATAAAAATCCTAATCCAAGAACTTTTTATCTCCGGGACCCATAAATCATTTTCAATCAAAAAATTAATGATTCATTAAACTTTAAAACGCATACTCAAACTCGCTTTTCTACACTGAGATAAATGCTAAATCGTAATGACCAATTAACTAAGAAAAATCCAACACCGCTCGACGAGAACTAATGATCTAAAAAGGGCTTTCAAAGAGTCTATGATGTGTTTGGGGAGACACAATACCCAGTACTAATTCCAACTTGTTTTCGTGTCCGAGTTTCTAGTTAGTGGATGCGCATGGATGGTTTTCTATGATCTTTTGTGTGAACCTCGGAATGACGCAGTTAAAATGCAAATCGAAGAATAGATACCTTTTAACAAGAAACGTACGGTTACAGAAAAGCTTATAGTCACTGATAGATATCCTGTCCAACAGTTTTTTTTTTTAAGTTTTACGTTTAGAAAGGAAGTGGATCGTCGACGGACAGACAGGCAAAAAGTTTAAAAGTTAGGTCTCTGATGTCCTACCTTTATCAAAGATTTTTTTTAAAAATTCGGTATAAAAACGAGAGTTGAAGGGGGGGGGGGGGGTTAACCCATTAACGCGGCGACTGGCAAGATAATTTCCCTTTCACAATGAGCTGTCTGCTTAAGTTTCTCTCTATATTAAAAAAAAGTAAGCTCTTTTAAAATGTCCGGAGCCATAACAACATGAAATATTCATCTTAGAACTCCATTCTTTTTCTGGAATGCGTGTCTCCCTTATACCTCGATGCTTTTCTTTAAATTTCCAATTTTAATAAACAAAATATTATACAAATGAATACTGTAGTACTGGTAGGACAAATAAGGTTGCACAAAAAACGAATGAAAAAAAAATCCTTAAAATGAACGTGTTTATTTAAAAGAAGGTGGTAATGGCATTCACAAAGTCTTCTTTAATGGGTTAATAAGAACGCAATGAACAGAAATTGTACATCCTGCAACAAGTTGTAATTTTTTTTTAAATAATTACTTTTTCTCGGAAAATACAAACAATCCTTGTCAGTGGAACATAAAACGAAAGGTTCAACCTTGCGTCGAGATATCTGCTTGGATGCAACAGCCTTGGAGAGATGTCGTATATTTTATGACCGGAATGAAAAACTTGCCGATTAAAAAGTGTTGTAGGAATGAAAAAAGTTATGAGTTTCGCGTTTTTATCCACTCCACCTTGTTATGCCATATAGAGAATCGTCAAGGTCCCATACATGCCCAATTGAATGAATATATTCTGGGCTTTGATGTTTTAGTTCTGCGCATGTTGAGAATGCCTTTGCGAAACACAATTGCGGAAATCAGAAATGTATATTTTAAACATCAGGGATTTGAGTCCAACGAGTCCAATTAACGGAGCTGATGCCGTACTTCAGATTGCAAGATGTCACTCATTAATTCATCGGCACTCGATACAAGATAGATAAGGTCATTACATAACATTTCGATTTTTTTCACTTTTTATTCTTCTTCTCGACGGTTTAAGATTCCTCTCTTCTTTGACTAATGTAACCAATTCAAATAAAAGTTGCAGATTGTTAAAATTTTCCGAAATAATTCCACAGAAATTTCAACAACCCAATTTTTTTTTATTGCTCAAAAACGATTGAGAACATCTCTATAACGAAGTAGAAGTTGAGAGGAATCTTAAAAAGTCGAAAGGAAGAATAAAAAGAGAGAAGAAAGTCGAATTGTTATATAATGACCTTATCTATTTTTTTTATCGAGTGCCGATGAATTAATGAGTGACGTCTTGCATTCTGAAGTGCGGCATCAGGTGCGTTTGAAAGAAGTTAGATGCGCACTTTTTTATTCGTGCAGTTCTTAGGACTTGTGTCAATCTAAATACCGAACTGTCACATCAAAGCGTCATGTGACGTGACACAAATTACAGACATCAATTAAAATATTCCACATTTTTGTGGAGTTTCACATCAATTGTATTTGATCTCGATTAGACTGGTTCTTATTTTTTCTAGGTTGGCTAAAACTCATACTCAACCTTTTAATTGTTAGGGCTTATTTGTACTCCATTCAAATTAATTTCATTTTTTAAGTATAAATTATAATTAATTAGAATATATTGATTATCCACACATTTTAATTACGTTAAAATCTATTTATCATGTGTTATGCTGTAGTTAATTATACGATTTACGTTTTTACCCCGCTATACTACACAAGATAATGCTCCCTTTTTGGTCGGATCAAAGCAATTTGTGGGGAACGAACGGTAAAAAAAAAAGATTGAAAATTGTTGTGCGCGTTCCTCTGATGTCGAATTATGAAGAGCGAGGGAGGCCTTGATGGAATGGGGTGCACGTTCTACTCACGTGCGACCACCACCACCACCATCATCATCATCTCATTCGTAATAATAAAAAAGGGTTTATATGAGAGGTTAATTGATGTTAGAGGCAAGTTGGAAAAGCATTGGGCCTCTCGACCTTAGAATCCTCAGATCGAATATGGGCTTCGACACTGCCAGTCGGTAAACGGGTTACAGCCCGTTAGAAAGCAGGCTGGTTGATGTACATTAAATCTATATTAGTACGATGTTATTCGAATTTCCTTAGGGAATGATCCAGACTTTAGTACAAGGAAGCCAGATCCTTTTATCCTGGGTTCCCCTTGCTTGATTGAGTTGTAACTAATTTCCTTATTTTCGATGTGGAAAAGTCTATTCCGTTTACGAGTGAAAGAATTTCTGCTCTATCTTTATTCGTTAGAGAGTTGTGTTACGTTAAAGTTAGAACTTAACGCGCATTCCATTTTTTACAAACTTCAAAACATTATTAAAAATACTAAATATGTGATTTTCACAAAACAAATTACTTTTATGAAATCTACTCCTTTCGTTCTTTACAATGATACAAAAAACTAGTAACCTTTTATTAAAATTGTGGCGGTAATTGACTTGCGAATATTCTCCATAGGAATAACATTACGATTTTCAAGATGTGAAATTCCTAATCGAGTCCTCTTAATTTGTTGAACTACAAACGAATTGAAGGTAAGCCCGGAATTCACGGGATTTTTTCGGTGGTCTTACACTGGATTCACCACACTTACCTAGTCGTCAAAAATTGTATAAAAAGTTAAGAGCGGAAGTGTCAAGCGATCCCAATTAGAAACTTAGAACACGTCCAGAGAATGGAATGACAACCATAATTCCATGCCATCCCTCCAAGACACTTTTCTTTCTTCCAACAAGGAAGAGTGATTCTGCCTGACTCAATGTCGCTGGTATAACAAACCTCTATATTACAAACCTTGTTTGTCCTTAAGACGTGCTTCGGTTTGTTAAATGGAATTCGAAGAAATATCGACGACACAGGCTTATCGATGGCGCTTCAGGGATTTCCTCCTCTTGGTGATGAAGTAACATTTCGTAATTATCTCAGGTTTGAGACGATCTAAAATACGAGAGGGTTTTGATTTGAGTAACATCATCCACATGTATGTCATAAAATAGCCAGATGTTTAATCCTCGTGTTTGGCATTTGTCCTTCGTCGAAGTAACGAAACTTTCTTCCATCCGTCTTCGTCGTTTTCTTATAGTGGCCCCGGATCTAAACTTTCTCCGCTCTCCTATTTACCAAAGCATTGTCGTTTTTTTTTTATTAATGATGGGATTTTTTTTTATATCATAGTCAATGGGGGCACAAAAGACCAAAGGATATTTGAAATAACTGCTTTCGTACAAAATCGACTCATTCTTTGTTTAAGGTTGTTGGTTTGGGCAAAGCTCACTCCAGACTTTATTATGCTCATCGTAGTGCGAATATAGCCAGATAAATACTAATAATAATTTAAATAAGCATATGAACTGCAGTCACTCTTACACATTTGTTAGAGGGATGGACACTTAAGGCTATCTTAAAGCGATAAAAATATATGCTATTGTTTCCGTTATTCGATTTTCCTCGTTGACTGATCTTCCCGTGACTTCTGACAGTGCATGTAAGGTGAGATGGTTACTACTCCTGAAAAGAGTCACAAGATTCCCTTTGTGGTGTCTTGACCTTGAACATGTTCTGCCGGACGCGAGGGGTCATGTATTCACCCAAGGACGGAGATGCAAAATTACACCAGACACCAGTTCTTGATTGTTATTAATTGAGGCGGACGTCTGGGCCGAGGAATTTTCAATGTAGAAGTAGCGGATCTGTGAGGCAATTAGATTAGAAAGCCCCCGCCCTGCTAGGGGTGAGAAAAGTGCAGTTGGCTAATTCCATGTAACTGTAGTGTAAGTCACGATTTAAGAGGAGATTAAAAGCTTTTTAAATTTAAAAAATAAACCAAATTAAATAAAATATATTACATTATTTAGTTATATAATAAGTGTAGATCAACTATTCCACATTTTTTTTCATTTAATGTTAAAAGTTGTAGTGATAATCACTTTTTACAAACGTGACTTGCACTACAGACAGGATAATTTTGCATGGAATTACCCATTTGGTTGAGATATATAGTTAGTGTACATTACATGCAGCTAGCGTTGTGTAAGAGTTATAAGATATTTTAAAAGGCGCTGTAAAATAGTTAGGATTGTTTGTTTTGTATTAGTTGTTTTTAAAATGATGTCTTCTTCCTCCAATAGTTAACAAAAACATCGATAGTTGAGTTTTAGAGATCGATATAGACTAAATAATAGGAGCAACAAAGTAAAATAAAATATTTAAATTTCATCTTTGAAAACCTCAAACTTTATTAAACTAGAGGCTAACGCTCGTCACGTCAACCCTGAGAATTTCCAGGTGAGACTTTCAAAGCAGCTTTAGGTTTCATTAATGTCGTGAACAAAGATTCCCAAAAAAGTATTTTTTATAATTATCCTTAATAAGATACCATTGAAACCTTATCCTTAATAACCTTATCCACAAAACCTTATTCTTAATAATCTTATCCACAAATGACAAAACCTTATCCTTAATAACCTTATCCACAAAACCTTATCCTTAACCCGAAACCTTATAATTATCCTTAATAACTACCATTGAAAGAATTTGAAAACCAAATAAATCTAAAAATTCCCAAATTGCAACCGACGCAAGTTAAGGCAACGTTGTAGTTGGACCCCCGTGTTACAAAATTATTTGATGTGTTTGCATTTTCCCTCCTTGCATGGGTGTGCAAAAATTAAGGGGGGTGGGGAGAGAGAGAAAATTAGGACCCAGCGAAATTTTGTTCCGGGTGCAAGGCAAGGTCATCTAAGATTCGGGCACGGTCAAGGATAACGAACAGAACCAATTACGACAAAGTATTTATCTACTACTCTTCTGTATAAAATAGTATGAAACTTTTTTCAATTCTTCCTTACACGCTCTTCTTTCGGTGTTGGGTTTTTTGGTTTTCTTAAATAAATGTGACATCTAAAAAAATCGGTTTTGTGTTGGGTTGGAAATTATTCATAGAATAAACTTTTCTGAATGTGTAAGATTACTTGCGTCTTTTTTACTGATATTAAAAAATGCTGATTTAAATCGATCTCTCTTTATTAATTCCTTTTTTCAAGGTCCGAACCGTCTTTAAAACTTCTACAATAAAAAAAGGTTCTTATATATTTCCCCCATTTAACTTCGTTAGTTTATTTTAATATTGCACTTGCAAAAAATCCTATTTTTCGTTCTTTTTAACTCAGAAAATTTTAATTGCGATTAAACTAGAAATGGGTCTTTATTTATTTTGAAATTAATGGGGTTTTTTTATTTTAAATTTCTCGAAGTGAAAATTAAACGAACCCGGTGTTCGATCACTTTTACATATTAAACTTATTTCATTACGAACTTATCAATTTTGAAAATACCTACAACCTCCTTTGAAGAACTGACAACAATACGACGCACACTTTTATATAAACCTTTTGTCAGAGCTCAAAATACGAACGCCCTTGCGTGGAGGAAGAATTTTAAATGATCGCGTGTATACAAACAGATGCACGTGTTCCGAGCCTGTTCTCTTTTTCGAGGTCGAGCCCGCCCTAACAGAACCAGACTCGACGGCGCGCGGCGAAAACGGGATTCGAGAGCCCGTTCTGAGTTTGGTAAAAGTGTAACCGGTGTGAGAATGGTTTGAGTTAAATGCACTTGAAAATAATAGATGATGGGAACCCAAAATTTTTTTCCTCTATAAAATTATTTCTCCCTTTTTAGGTGTCGATAGCAAGAAAAAGTACATTGTAAACGAAGCTTGACTATGATTGAATATTCGATATAAAATAAAGATTGAAATAAAATTGAGCTATTTATACAATACAAAACAGTGTTTTTAACAATACAAAAAAAAATGACCAAGATATCCGTTTTGGGTGATGGGTTGGGATATAACTGACGTTGTTTACATATCAAAAGGGCGTGTTTATCATGCTAACTAACCTGATCAACCTTTAGAATCCAGATCTTTAAGCATTATATAACTATATTAATAGATTTACTACATAGAAAGTTTTTCATTCGAGATTGCCTTGAGCTCCAACCACAGAGACACGCATTAAAAGGCATGGGCGGAAGATATCAGTTTATTTTTTAAAAACACGATGTTTAAAGTTACAGTTTGTTACTTCTTATCACTGCAACCGGATATGAGGTATCGTAAAAAAAATCCTCATCTACGATAAATCTGTCAGTTCTCAGTTACATTAGTTTCAAAGCAATGCAGCCTGTTGTCAAGTGGAAACGCTAAAATCGAAATAGCGATCATTTTCTTCTATTTAGGATGATTCCGAACCTCTGCGTTTTACGAAAGACCCGATGTAGTGTTGCATCATGATGTTTGTTTCCTGAAAGTGGTTTTGAAGTCGTTTGAAGCTAAATTTAGATTCAAAACTTTAAAACTTGTTCTTATTTTTCAAAAAAAAAAATCCTTTTAACAACAATTGTCAAGTTTTGCTTCGAAATATTTTGACGAAAAGTCATTAATTTACTGAATTAAATATTTAAATGGGAACAAAAGTTGAAAAACATGCCATTAAATGATAGGGTGATTTAAAAAAAAAATGTCCCTTTAAATTGCAATTTGAAAATGGGTGAACACAGAAATTGATTTAAAACAAAATAATTAAACAAAATATTTCATTACTATTGTGGTATTAAATAGGACTGATGTGCAACTAACAAAATAAGTTTCATTTAGTATATTTTTTTACTAGTGGAAAATGTGAATTTTTTAAAAATATTTTTTTAAAAATAGCACTGTATGTTTATGCTCTGTGTGAAGTTAAAATTAAAATACATAAAATAAATTTAATTAAGCAGTATTTTTCAAAATCTGCAAAAAATAATATATTAATAAATTGTCAAGTGAGATTTTTTTAGATGTTTAAAAATCATCTTTAAAACCAAATGTTTAAACTGTACTTTTGTATATGCGGACTTTGACAGCATCGACTAACACCCTTTACATTTAAAAATGAAATGGGAAAATTTGAGAGACAATTCAAGCTGGACCAGGGTTGTTAAAAACCCGGGTGTTTTCATGAAAAACCCAACCCAACCCACTTGGAGGTTTTAGGGTTTTATTGGTTTTTTCAGTATTTTGGATATTTTGGATTTGGTATTTTCAGGATTTTGTGATTTATATAGGGAAGTTTTAATTATTTATCTTTACATTACAATTTTTAAAACTAAGAGAACATCTTGAGAGAGATAATCAGGAATGATGTAATTTAAATTAGAACAATTAAAAAATAATTGCATATAGTTGTTTGATAAATGTATATTTAAATTTATAAATGTATTGTCTAGAACCAAGTATTGTAAGTTTGTATATGTGTAAAATTATATATTCCGGAATATTGTAATGATAGAAATTTAAATTAGAATTTTAAAAAATGTATTTGTTATATTTAATTGTTAAATAATTAGTATAAATTTAAATTTGTAAATGCGTTTTAAATATTGAAGGTACAAAAATAAAAACCCACCCGGGTTTTTTCAGGTCGGGTAAAATCATAACAACCCTGAACTGGACTACAATTATCCTCATCACATAGTTAACTTCTTTTACACTTAACGTGTTCTAGTTACCAAGATTCAATAATGCTCTTTCTATGGTAGATAACGCAGCAACAAAATTGTATTTATTGACAGTGGGGGATAAGAATTACTGTAACCAATTCCACTTTTTTTGTGTTTATCACCTTTTCCTTGCCCATTCATATCTATTTTATTAGTTATTTCTAACAATCTTTTATTATTTTTTTTAGTATTGCAATGGAGGTGATTTATCTGAATATTTGCAAGGTTAGTTATGAAATTTATTTAAAATTTATAATTTTAAGTAAAAAAACATGTGCAATTTGAATAACTGATGGCATTTTTTTATAGTCAAGAAAATTCTGAGTGAAGACACTATTCGATTCTTCCTGCGGCAGATAGGTAATTATTTAATAAAATATAAGTACTTAAAAATAAAACCATTTAGCTGCTGACTGAGTATTTTGATTAATATGCACTGATTTTATGAATAAATTCAGATGTATATAAAATGCTTTTATGGAATTAATTTAATTGTGACTGAATATTTTGTTAGATAAGTAGTTTCAAAAATGATTTTTAATTAACTATTCTTGGTTTGTTAAACTATTGATTGCTTTTTAATCTGTTTAAAAGATAATCATTATAACGGATTACATTACATATTCACAGCAGTTTGCAGATATTATTTTTTAAAAAAAACTTACCTTTCACTGAAAAGATGATTTTAAAATGTTTTGTTCTATTTAATATGAATATGTATTGTATGTTTAGGAATAAATATCATTCCCTTTTCTATATTACCACTTTATACTTTATTCAATATGAAGAAGAGTACAGGGGAAAAACCTCTTCATTGACTGGAAATCTGTCCTTATTGAGGTCTGTTTGGCGAGTAGTGGCGATCGGAAAACGATTTCTCTCTTGTTTCCTCTTCTGTGGTTCCTGCAGCATGTCTGGCGTGAATCTTGATCTTAGAGATAGAAAACCTGTGCGCTGTGTGATAAGAACCAAGGCAAAACTGGTTTCTTCACACCAGTTTAGTTTAGGCAATGGCTCGCTATCTTCGCCAAGCAGACCTGATGCAGACAGATTACCAGTCGATGAAGGGGTTTATCCCTGTACTTGTCAGATATTTTTCCTTTTTATTAACTTTTTTTTGCCATTATAAGTGTTATTATATTAAGTTATTTTATATACAACACTATTTTCAACAAAATACTTAAGCTCTTCACGCCTCGCTGGCGCATAAGGCATCCAGCCTACTCCTCCAAGTCCCACGATCTTTGGCATGGGTTCTGGCGTCCTCCAAACTGGATAATTTTAAATTCTTAAGGTCATCTCTTGTAACTTTGTCACTGTTTCGACAAAATATTTCATCCTGTGTGTGATTTGATTTGAACTAACTTTCCCCCTTTCCAGCCGAGGCAATGAAAGTGCTCAATCAGAAGGAAGTGGTGCACCGTGACCTGAAGCCCCAGAACATCCTGCTGTGCCACTCCGGGGCTGCCAACCCTCCCCCCTCGCAGATCACGCTCAAGATCGCAGATTTCGGGTTCGCCAGGTTCCTCGGGGAAGGGGCCATGGCAGCCACACTCTGCGGATCGCCCATGTACATGGTGAGGCACCTTTTCCTTGACCCTCCGAGTTAAGTGTAAACTTGTATTTTACTGCATGAGATTAAAATACAAAATGGTATTTTAAAATAACTGCTGACCCTTATAAACCATGCAGTTAAAAATGGCCTATATAGCCAAAAATGTTGGATGAATAATACCCTGTGTACAGAAGGTGCACTTTGGAGCAACTATGCTCCAAAGCCCGATGCTGAATACAATGTCGTCCTTAAAGTTGCATTGGGTGCCTACTCAGGTAATAGCTCATCACTTGTGGTTTGAAGTTACAATGCCTGTCGCCACAATAGCCCTTGTGTAGCTCTAGTGCAACAACAATTCAACATAATCTTTAGATTGTTTCAAAGTTTATTTCTGTAGCAGTAATGAAAGCTCCATGCTTCACATTTTAAAATCATAAAATTCATTAAAAAAAAATTAATTATGTGTGTTGCTGAAAACTTGACAGCCAGGTGGCAAGTTTAATCCCTCGGAGGGTTAAAAAAAAAAACTGAAAACATAGAAATTTAAATTATAAATGTTGTTTTAGAAGCCATAAAAAAAGACTTAGATAATCTTTCCAGAAAATATTGTTCAGTGACTAAGTGTTTAATTTTCAGTGCTTTAAAACATTTTATGTAAAACAAGAATATATCCAGAAGTGAATACATAATACTCACTAAATTTCTTATAAACAAGTTGGTTTGTAACAACAACTGTCACCTAGAATCGCTACCACTTTAAAAAAAAAACGTAACTTTTGAGCAAAGTACGCAGAACTTCTAAAGTAGAGAGGACTAACTTCCTCATATAATTCTTTGTATTTTGACACTGTTGACATATGCATATCCCTACATTTTTTTTTTTTGGTTCAGATTAGATTTCAGACAGACAAACAGATACAGTCTCCAATTGATAGTTTAGATAAAGTTTCTCATGGTATTGTTTGATGTGGCAACAGCAATTTAAAAAAAAATAATTAAATTTCACAACTATTCAAATGGGTAGACTGTTGACAGACTGGTAGACAAATGTCCGTCTTGGGATACTGACAACCAAACAAAAAGAACATACTTAAAAAAAAAAAGTTGCAAATAAAAAAAGGAAAGTAGCCTAATTTGAAAAGTTTTATGTGTAATAGAAAAATAAAAATCAAAGGGACTGACTTGTTACTTTCT
The DNA here is from genome assembly GCA_019343175.1 of Oedothorax gibbosus. Taxonomy (NCBI): domain Eukaryota; kingdom Metazoa; phylum Arthropoda; class Arachnida; order Araneae; family Linyphiidae; genus Oedothorax; species Oedothorax gibbosus. The sequence continues at coordinate 1,886,442 of CM033274.1, forward strand.
ATTTGTTTACAGCTGCAAATTTTATTTATTCTTAAGTAAATATTGGATATTTTCAAACAAAATATTGGATAAAAGAAATAATGGATATTTTCAAAAGAAAAGTTTGATTACATATGATATTCTGAATGCATTGTGTTCTAGGCCCCAGAAGTGATCATGTCTCTGAAGTACGATGCCAAAGCAGACCTGTGGAGCATAGGCACCATAGTCTACCAGTGCCTCACAGGAAAAGCCCCTTTTATGGTATTTACTATTTAATTCTCTTTTAGGAAAGCTTGAATATTAACAATACAAACTGATTGTTAATAAACGAATAGTAAAATTTTTGTTTTATATCCTCGTGTTTTGGGAATACCTTAAAAGCTATAATTAATTTCAAATTTAATATTTAGTAACACTTGGGTTTTTTTTTCATTTCAAGTAATTGTATATCAATTATTTTTATCAATTTTGTTCAATTATAGTTACTTTTGTTGTTTTAAGCTATGCAATTAAATTCATTTAAAATTGACATTTTTTTATTTGATTTTAATAAAATTTTATTGTAATGATATATATTTTTTCTTTAGGCCCGTGATCCTCAGCAATTAAAGCACTATTATGAAAAGAATGCCAATTTAGCTCCCAGGTAACTATATTATTACATTTAGAATCTAAATCATCTTTGTTTAACTGGACCTAGTTTTGGCACACTTTGTTCCAATAACAACTCATATTTTATCCAATTTTTTTAATATTTTAACAAGTTTTAACTATAAACAATCTTTTTTTAAAAATTATTTATTTTTAATTTTTGAAATATCACATCACTTAGTATTATAACTTATAGCAGAGTGACATAAAAAAAGTACCCAACCAAATTATTTATGCCTTGTATATGTCCTTCAATATTTGGCATTGTTTCAATGTAAAAGATCGCCAGGTTTTAGTTACTAGAGTGACATAAAAAAAGTACCCAACCAAATTATTTATGCCTTGTATATGTCCTTCAATATTTGGCATTGTTTCAATATAAAAGACCGCCAGGTTTTAGTTACTAGAGTGACATAAAAAAAAGTACCCAACCAAATTATTTATGCCTTGTATATGTCCTTCAATATTTGGCATTGTTTCAATATAAAAGACCGCCAGGTTTTAGTTACTAGAGTGACATAAAAAAAGTACCCAACCAAATTATTTATGCCTTGTATATGTCCTTCAATATTTGGCATTGTTTCAATATAAAAGACCGCCAGGTTTTAGTTACTAATTCAGTGCTTTCATGGTTACTGATACTGTATTTTAATCTTGCACTCTTACTATACTGTCCTTACATATTTCTTATTTATGCTTCCCTTGACTATAATCCCAATTCGGTTTAGTGAAATTCTATTCCGTCCATGCTGCTTTTATGGGCTTCTTAACTTTTTTTTACAAAATTTTATCAAATTAATAAGTTTTTGCAAGCCTGTATTTTTTTTCTCGATACTTTAATTTTAAATAGATTCTGATATTTGTATTCGTTCAGCCTTTAAAAATATTTAAGTAATATGCATCCACAGGGCAGGATTTACCAATAGGCCCGGGCCTAGGGGCGCACCATGATATGGGGCGCAAAATTATTCCGCATTTTTTGTCAGAAAATTTCCATAAAATGTCCTAGACTACAATACATGTCTACATCTACATGATCTCCACGAATAAAAGTCCCATTCGCCTCGTATAGGTGACGCTGGATGGGCGAATCTTTCGCTTGGCTGTCAGTGTGTATCTACAGGGCGTTATTTATTTTATTTTATTCATTTTACTTCACGATGAATTCGAATAAAATACAAATTATCTTCACAAAGACCTTTCTGAGGTCAAATTTCTCTCTCCGTTATGATGGTGTGAAGAGGGGGGCAACAAAAAACCACGGGCCTAGGGGCGCATAAAATCTAAATCCAGCCCTGTGCATCCATTATCATAGCATTTCAGAATGAATTTCGCTTAAAATTTAATTGAATGTGAAATTTTAGCTTTTGTTTCCCATTTGGTATAAATGATTCGCCAATCTAAAAGCAAATATATAATTCAGTAATAAATGTTTGTATAGTTTTGGTCTCATATTTGGAAACATTGTTTCTCATTGAATATCACTTGAGAAATCCTCATGAAAACTGAAGCTCCTCATATTAATTTTTTAAAAATGTTATTCTCTTTTGTAGCATACCCAACGGGACTTCTCACGACCTCACAGATCTTCTGATCCGGCTCATGAAAAGAGATGCCAAAGATAGAATGGATTTTGGTAAAGTATTAGTTTGATATGCAAGTTAGTTATGACTTGAGTGGGGCGGCCCGTCAGGGCCAAGCACTGCGACCACTGGTCTATTGAATGTACTAACCCCATCGTTTAACCTTGAAGTGGGCCGATTGCTGAAATGAACCGATTAGTTAGAATGAACCATGAACTGAATGAACCAAGTTAGTTAGAATTTTGGTTTTGCATCTGCTATAGTTTGTTGTTCCTTGATTTGTTTGTAAATAAACAACTTTTGTTCCAATAATAGTTAACACCAACTTAGTATCAAATTTTTAGTGGTGATTTTTGATATAAGATGAGAAACTGATTTCCATTTGTGTAAATCTATTGCAAAATAACGACAAACTGTATAATTTTTTTTGCATGCACATTTATTCACTGTTTACTTTCAACCTTTCTTTGTGTAGATAAGTTTTTCATCTGTAACTTAACTGCATCTAAAATACTTTTAAACTGACCTTAAATTTTGTTATTGCATAATGCTGTAGGCACTGGGTTTATTACAACTTGAGTAATAACAAGAATGATTTTTACAACTTCATTTGTTCAGCATCTCAATTTTGTTTATCATTTGAATGGATATAATATCAAAATGTTAACAAATCCTTGTTTTTCAAGCCAAAATTGATCTAAATTTATATTAAACAACAAAACTACTTTAAAAACAAATACCTTGATCTTATTATCATATTTATATAAAATTTTAAACTTTTCCCCTCTCAATTTAGATGAACTGTTTAACCACCCTTTCTTGAAAGCACAGCCTAGAAGCAGTAAGTTTCTTTGTGCACCTTTTATTCAAATTGTATCTAATTATCATTGTAAATTAAAAATATATATATATCTAACATTTGTGGTATGATAAGAGTTATGTCAATATATTATTTGTAGGATTTTTTTTTAAACGATGCATTAAGAATGTGTGTCAACTTTTAATGTCATACTCATAATAAAGTTGTGCTGAATCTTTGTTAAAGTATGCTTATAACACATTGCTCCAATTTGCAATGCAAAAAAAGTATCTAAGGCATACAATGCAGGATTTTGAATTTAAATGTCATGCGTTACTTAAATTTTTAATGTAAATAAATGAGATCACTAATTTTAATTACACTAGAATCTATAATAATAAAAGAAAGAGTCTGTGTGTCTGTGGATCGTAAAAGACCTACTTATACTGCCCTTAGAAATTCGAAATTTTTAAGATAGATTCCCTTTAATACCAACGTGTGCACCTGAGGCTTAGTTTTTTCATGTTTGTTCCATTTTTAGAGAACATTATAATTTTCTGAAAAAAATACACCACTTTCGCTCAATCCAATCATTTTTTCCCTTTCGTGTTGCCATTTGACAGAAGAAATTAAAATGAACACAAAAATTAATTAAAATTGAAATTGCTTTTATATTCTTGCCATTACCTTCAGAAACTAAATTAATGATTTGGAAAATAATTGAACATGCCAATGAGCTAAATGTAACCCAGAATGGAGGTTTTGATGTGAAATAACATTGTTATACAATAATGGTTAATTTTGAATTTATCAGGAAAATTGCGATGACAGTAAGTTCATATTGAGGAAGATTTTTGTCATATGAGGATGTGCATTTTATAGTGATGTATTTTTATTTTGGAATTTTAAAGCAATATAAGTAACAGGATTATATTTTTTATAATGAATGGGAACAAAGGCAAAGCTTATTATCCTATAGCAAATTAAATTACACATATACTTGGATCGATTTGATATTCTTTTAATCCGTGCAAAGAAGGTGTATTTATTTGCTAGTAATAAATAAAACCACAATGTTGAAAGTATATTTCTTTAAGAAACAATGCAAAATAATGTTATGTGCCTTTTGAGTTTCCAGAAACATAAATTCGCACTAATTAACTATTTGCCCCAACAGTCTACATTGTTTTCTTTGTGAATCTTTTCATGTATCATATGTAAAGTTGAAGATATTTTTCTGAATAATGTTAATAGGCAAGCTAAAAGAAAATTCTAAGTCATTATACTCCTCACTTAGAACCTAAATACTTGCAACACATTCATGCAATTGATACAGTTTATTAAATAAAACTTCCTTTTTCAATATACTTCAATTATCTCTAAACTTACATTTTCTTCTGTTTCCAGGCTCCCCCGTTCCCGTGCCCATGAGGGGTCGCGCCCCTTCCCCCACTTGGGAGGAGGGGGATGTGGGAGGGGAGGAGATGGCCTCTTCTCCCCCCTCCCCCCTCGAGAATTCTGCTGCCATGTACTCAGGGGGGGAGCAGCGGTATTCGCCCCCCTCACCCATTGAACAGGTAGGTTTTCTTATTGGAGCTCCTTTTTTATAATTTTGATTAAAAGGGATCGTCAGTCATGTGTAGACCTAATTTATTAATGTTGAAATTAAAACGTCTGCCAATTTGTTGCTTTACATTTTAAGCTTACGATTTTCAATTGCCACTCAATACATTTAAAGGTAATTAAATAACACATACATGTTTGTCACCCCAAGGCCCTCTGGCGGTAACCTACTACAACTCTAGCAGGCCGCCTTTTTGTGTACACTTTCCAAGTGTACATATTCGTAAATGTAATGTTTTTGTTTTTAATTTATTCTCTATTGTTACCTATAAAGCAGATGAAATGCTTAATTTTTTTTTTAAATAAAGTTTCCCAAAATTCAAGTGTTTAAGTTGCTATTTTAGATTCCATCTTTTGAGGTTTGAATATTTTACTTTTTGTAATGCCACTTTTCCATATCCATTTACTTGCTAGACACAGTGTATTATTGGGGCCTAGATTTCCCTATTGGAGCTTTGTCTTTCAGATCTGGTGATCCCAGGAGGACTTTGAATCGGGGTTTTATAAATGGAATGGGTTCTACAAAAATAAAACTTAAGTGCTGTTTATTAATAGAGATCCAAAACTCTCCTCTATCCGCCTGTTACCAAGATGTAATTATTTGAAGAACACCAAAATTGCTACATTTATCTGCCTTAATAAAATGCCAGTTTTTTTCAATACAAATTGTTTTCAGGGCCGGATTTCTAAATAGGCTAAGTAGGCTGTAGCCTAGAGCGGTGAATTTTTGTGGGCGGCAAATTTTACAACCAATTAAAGCAGCATTGGGCATAAAAAATATTATAACGATACTAATATTTTTAAGAAAGAAAACAAATTTACATGAATGCTTAAAACGTAATGTGGATCACATTGTTAACTGTTAAGTAATTGTGTTGAACAGAAGTGCATATCGTAGAATAAGAGCTAGTTTTAAAATGCAGATCGTAGCCTACAAGTGGTAAATCTTTAAATCCGTCCCTGATTGTTTTATAAATCTCAAAAACATTTAATTTCTTCAACATGCAACAATATAATTTTTATTCGATTCTCATTTCATTCTGTTCTTGTTCCTTTCAGGATTTTGTGGTAGTTCCTGCAAACTTTCTTGAAGAGAACAAATTTAGTAAGTGGATTGATTACTTATTTTCCTCAGTAATTATGATGTTCAAGAAGCATTGAATAGTAACATCTAAAAAATTCCTTTGCTCTTTCAGATGATTGTGAGAATAAAAATAGCCCAACCATGAAGCACCAGCTAAGTGACCCCAACATGTGAGTGTGCTTATCGTTGGGCCACTTTTATTTGCTTAATACAAGATTAAAGAATTTAAATTAAAATCTAAATAATTTTTTTTAATGTTAAGACAATAGTTATGGGGCAAAACGTTTGCTATGATTTTTACTTATGTGTACACTGGTGTGTGTGGAACTTTTTTGACTGTTAGTAAAACAATATTTTTAAACAATTTATTAATCTTGTTTATTACTGAGAAGACTTTAGATGAAGTGTGCAATGTTAGGTTTAGATAACAAGATTAAATGAATTCTGTATGATCAGTACACTACATTAAAAACTGGTTGAATTTATTAATGATGATTTAAATGGAAAAGGTATTGTCGAGTATATTCGGATAAATCAATATGAATATTAATAAAAAAATATTAATTATTAAATCAATTATGAATATTAATAATAAATTAGCAATTGTCATGATTTAATAAAGAATTATAATGTATAAAGAAATCCAAATGATTAAATTGTAAATAATTGCGTTTTAAAATAGTTTAATATTAAAAAGACCATACGTATCAGAATACTTTGAAAATAGAGCCACAGTCACGATAGTATTTAAATATTGATTTTGTTATCATAGTATATACAATTGTTGAACATTTTTCAGGTCCCCTTCTCCCCGCGTGTCAAACCAAGCCTTCAAAAAGTCCTCTTGTCAGGCTAACATCAACCTGTGTGCCCAGGCCGTGAGATTCCAGGTAATGGATGAGAAGTTATTTTAAATCGACCTTAACTTAATTAAAGAACTATTTTAAATGTTCCTTCAAGGTGTGTTTAAAATCAAAAAAATATAGTGTTTGATGGCAAACTCAGAAGAACATCAGAGAGTGGACCTTTGTTCAAAACCCTTCAATTTATCATTTGATAAGTTTCTGGCACTATGTACATTATTGTTATTAACAGTGTTTAAGCTGGGTTTTGAAATTTTTTAGCATTTTAGCTAAAATCGAAAATTTAATTTTAGCTTTTTTCAAATGATTTTAGCATTTTAGGAAAAATAAGTTAAACACATTTTAAAATAATTTATTACAAACTTTTTACCTAAATACATTATCATATTTTAAGTTTCCATGATTCTGCGAGGCTTTTTTGCTGCCCATGTTTCGAAAGCCGCATGGAAATCAAAGTTTTCTCTTGGCGGCCCTTCAACGGATCTAAATGAACGTGTTCATAAAAGGAATGATCGAATCTGTTCCTCCCCTCTGTTTATTTTCGCATTTTAGCAAAAGTGGATGTCAAGATTTTCGCAAAATGCGATTTCTTTTCGCATTTTGCGAAAAAAGCGATTGCAGCTTAAACACTGGTTATTAATCTTTCTTATATAAGACATGGATTTAAATTTGTGAATTTAATAATTTGAATGTATAACTGTATAAGACCAACATCTTCAGTTTCAATGATCCCTCCCACAGTACATAAGCTAGTTGCTTATCCTATCTATTATATGAGTTGTACTTGTACGGAAATTAATAATTTTTGGATTGCTATAAAATATTGTGTACTTCTTTGTAAGACTACTTGAATTTTTTTAAAAGTTCAGAAATAAAAAAATTATAACTTACCAAATTTTAAAAATAAAATATTTTCAAATAATTTTGATGCACACTTTGACAATTGTAGATTTTAAAATAACGGTTACTTACCATAGATAAAATTTTTAAATTATGTAAGTAGGTTCATTTAAAACTAAAATTCAGAAACAGCTTTAAACTGCAACAGTGATTTTTGAACTGTATGTTCTCCCTCCTCCAGGCCCAACAAGAGTTAGAGGAAGGTCAGCCCATGCAGGTGAGTGCAGGCATCAGCAGCAGTAGTCGCCATGGCGATCCTGTTCCTGTGCCCACGCAGAAGCACACCTACGCCCAGATAGAGCACAGCCTGCAGAACAGCCCCGCCTCCTGTTCCCCCACGCAGGATTTTGCTGAGGGGGCAAGGAAGGGGGTCAGCCCCCTTGGCACGTCACCCTCCTCCAAGGTAAGGGATGCTTAAAACACAGCTCAATGCTTCATGGCATACAGCCAGGCTGTACCGAAATATTCAGTTTAAAGCAAAATCCAAAATCCGAGCATCAATTTTTTATTCATTATTATGTTTTGCCAAAAGAGTGCAATGTTTTTTTAATGCAACGGTTTCACGACAAACATGAAAATCCTGCTCGAATAGTGGGATTGGCACCACAAGGCACCATTTGGGTATGAAATAAGTTGCTGGCTTATAATGCATTCCTACTGCTTGTAGCCAGTGAAGAGTATCGACGAAAGGGCTGCTGTTTCGCATTGGGCTGCACCGACATTTTTGGCCACGAGCCACCACTGGTATATTCCACCCAAACATCAATGGTATTCCAGAAAAAGTTCTGGCCTTCTTCTAAATATCAAATGTGACAGGAGCTCACAGACCACTTTGGCCAAACTTGCAAGTGGGCACTTAAAGTGCCTTTCCTTTGTGGATGGATCCAAGACATACTAGATTGTAAAAAGTGCACTGCTGTGCCTCAGTCGCCCCCTGAGCACATCCTGCATTGTCTTGGACGTGATAAGAAAATACGATGCCCGTCGCCAATAGCCCTCGTGTAGCTCTAGTGCGAGGATAATTCAAACTAAACTTGGACGTGATAAGCAATAAGTAAAATATGTAACCCTTTGACTGTGATTACTTTCTGAGTGTGAAAACAAAACGAGGATAAGTAACAACAACATAATAAAACTATTTCAGTCGATTTTTGCATCATTGTTAGATTATTATTTGATATGCATGGTTTTTAAATCCTTAAAAACTCCTTTATCACTTGATAGCTGTTCAGATGATGTCTAACAGCCTGTGTTAACTGCCGTGGAACTGCCAAGTCACTTCCATAATGACTTGGACCATTGTTGCAAGCACTCAATTAACCTAACCTTTAAGAAACCAGACTGGAATTTTTTTTTATTTCAGAGCGAAAATGGTACAACTCATTGGTGCGTTTACTGCAGTTTTCCTGCCCACGGTAGTTTAGCTTGAGTGTGATGTTATTTCAAATCTATGATTTACTTTTTTAATTGACTGCATATATACAGTTCAAATTATTAAATTCACAAATTTAAATCCATGCAATCTATCCTTTTTTTTTAACCAACCTTTTTTTTGTACCAAAAAATAACAATTCTATGTAGAGTTTGCTTGAAAAACAAAAACTAAGTATCAAAAGCTTTACCACTGAACTTTACTTTTTTCAGAGTTTTTTAGCAACCGAAATTGTTGTTGTATGTATTGATTTTAATGTATTTAATTTATAATAATTTTTTATTGCCTCTAGGATTCTGTCGGCAGCCTCCCAGAACGCAAACGCCGAGATTCTGTCAATTCCATCGGAAGCGATGCATTCCGAGTGACAGACCTCAACTCTTTTACCCCACCTACTGGTAAGTTTTCTTTTATATATTGAAGTGTTTTTTATTATTTCTATATTAAAACATCTTATTTGCTTCTAATTGTCTGGCAATATTTAAATTATAAATGTTCATGTTGTGTACTGGTGTGTATATTTCTTTGAGTCAGTGTTAAAAGTCTGGACAACATTAAAAAAAATAATATAAAATAAAAAAAAATTGTAAATAGAAATAATAAAAAAAAACAATCGAATATCTAAATTAATATAAAAAATATATATTGTTCTTATGTCTGACATGACGCTTTTTGTTACATTTAGTGTTCCAAATTCGATATGATAAGCATTGAAGCTTTGGTACAATTTGAATCAAGCTAATTTTATTTTGACACATTAAATAGAATGGACTGCACTTTGTCAAGCCTAAAGGGTTGACAAAGTGCAGTCCTACATGTAACTTAGTAGGTAGACGTATAATAAAAATATTATCTTTTAGTTTTTTTTTCCCCAAAACTGCAGCAATAATTTTCCAAGTATAAGTAAACTTTTTCGCTGTTAAAGATTTGGCAATATACATCTGGGTCTTTTATTTTTACACCATTAAATGAGTGGTCTTTATGTCCCTATTCACACAATAACTTATTAACCTCTATTTCCCCTCTTCAGTTCAGTTCAGCATCGGGACACCCCCTACTGGTGGGCGCATGAGAGGTCTGAGCGGCACCACGCCGCCCTCAGGTCGCCAAACTCCCACCGGGTGGCGCCACCAGGCAACACCACCGCAGAACTTCTGTGGCTCGCCACTCAGATCGAGATCAGGTAATTTTGATTGCTCAAGTAGCAGCAAGTTGTGGGTTGTGTCAATGTGTGCCAGAAACATTAAATAAAATGGGCTGCGCATTGGCAAACCTAAAAACACATTAAAATCCGCACAGTGGTTTTGGCAAACCCATGTGACTTGGAAATAGATGCGAGTCACCATTTCGGATTGCCAGCCTACTCTTATCTGATTTTCAGATCTGGCGACAATTGGCATAGTTCTAACGAAACCGTAGCGATAAGTTGCCATATGTAGCAACCTTTCACTTCTTGTGATTTTCCATGTTGAGGACGTTTTTGGAAGCTGCTTTACTGTTGAATGAGCAGTCCATTCTATTTATGTCGCTGATGTGTGCACTTGGAAAGACCTGGAATTCTTAGTAGACAAATCAAATGTCTTTGTTTTTAGTAATAAACAAACAGCTCCAGCACATTTTTAGCTTGAATTTTAGCTATAAAATATTCATTTTGTAAATCAATTGCATAGTAGTAGCATATATACTTTGGAAGATAAGACCTGGGAGGACCTTTAAGACCTTTGGAGATAAACTCCTGGCAGACACTATTTTAGTTTGAATAGTCGTATTTTTATTGTAAGTTATAATTATCAAATTTACTTTTTAAAGTTGTCCTTCCGTAAACAAAGTTTAATATAATTTAAAGGCAGTTTTAAGGTTTTGTGTCAAAAAATGTATTGCAGAATTTAATATGATACAGGTGACGATTTTAGTTTGTGTAAATATTTTGGTATAACTTGGATTACTTAGAAATCATCTTTTATTACTAAATTGTTGTAAGCAGTACACTTCTTTCAAACTACTTTTTTTGTTTATGTTAAACGCAATCACAACAAAGTTGTGTATATACACAGCACGGCACTGGTGGGGAACTTGACCAAATAAATATAATTCTTACCTTTTGCATGTTTAATGCATGTTTCTGTTTAAAATAACCTTGCATGTTCTATTTTTGCATTTGATTTCAAAATATTTTTCTTTTATACTGCAAGATTTGTTCATTATAATTACTAAAAAAACAATTTGCATGCTATCCCAATACACAACTTTGCATGGCAACCTTTGCATACCAACTTCGTCTTTGACAAACTCGGTTGCCAGGGCTCGTATTTGTACTGATCGTCACAGCACTGTAAACCAACAGTGATCGCCTGAGCTTTAAACTAAATAATGACAGCGTAGCTCCCAAAAGTTTTCATGACTCGTTGGGAGTAAAGAGTTCTGCTGTGGGAAGGTAAGCTGCAGTATCGGATTTTATGACTTGCACCATTGTTGCAAGTACTAAATAACTCAAACCTCCTAAGGAAGTACGCTGAAAGACTGACTATTTCAGAGCAAAAGTGGTCCGATTCATTGTTGTGGTTACTGCAGTTTACCTGCCCACTGCAGAAGTGTCCTGTAATATTTTTCTCTAATTAAAATTACCTTTAATTTTAAATACAGTAGAATCTCGATTATCCGGTTAATTAGGACCGGAGGTAGGTCGAATAATCGAAAGTTCCAGATAAAAGAAAACTTCAATTAAATAGTAAAACTTATACAGGGTGTCCGTAAAAGAATGTCCGAGTTTTAATGGTATATTACAGGAGTTTATTTTATACTAAATATAACAAATCATACATGACCTTGAAGGAAAACTAACCTAGTTTTTCCTATAATTGCTCAATGTGCGCGCCTTTAGTGATACGGCACACATCCAAACGGAAATGCAATTCTTCCCATACTGTCTGCAGCAAGTCCGGAGTAATGGAAGCAAGAGCTGTGAAAACAATGTAGCGGTACAAGCGCATGCACTTATCTGAAACTGTTCTTTATTCGTCACCTTCAATCACATTACAATTACACTTCAACCACAATACTATTACAATATGAAACTTTGACATTCTTTTACGGACACCCTGTATAGTACAGAGGAGCGTCGAAAGTCTGTGGATCTCAAATTCACCAACGTCTGTAATCTGCGCTGGTTTTGCAGTTGTAAACATTGAATTTTAGTATTTATTTATCTCTGAAGCTGAGACTTCCTAACAAAAAGAAAGCACTAAAATATTTTTTTAAATTTGTTTTTTTAATAAAGAAGGTTTTTTTAATTTTAGAAGATTCTGGGAGCTTTCCGAAAATATAAGATTGTCAGAAATTCTCTTTTACTTTTTTATTTTGCCTTCTAAGTTTCACTGTGTCAAGATCACCCGATTTTATAAACGCTGGAAATTCCTGATTTTAGAATCACCGTAGAATTCCATTTTCAGAATCGCCAGAGATTCGCAATTTTTGAATTGCGGAAGCTTGCTGGTTTTAGTATCGCTGGAGATTTCTCACTTTCGAATCACTTTAGATTTCTGAGACTGGTTTCTTTTGTGAACAACCAAGATTGACTTTGTTGGAATTTTTTTTATGTTGAATTATTACGGTATGTTAACAGATAGTTCCGGTTAATAGAAGGACGGATAATCGAAGTTCTACTGTATATTTTTCTTAAACATTTCTCCTTATTTATTTCGTTATCATTTCTCCTCCTACATTCCTTTCCTTCCCCCCTCTCCCAGGGACCACCCCCCCTCTCTCCCCCTGCCGTGAGCTGAGGCGTTGCGAGCCGTACCGCAACGACGCGCCACAACACCGCTGCCTCGATTTCAGGAACAGAACGGCTCTAGGAGCTGGGCGGGCCATGACCCTGCCCGAATTTAACTCGCAATGGCCAAGTATGCAGATTTTTTTTACAAAGCAACATAATTAGACTTTTTTGCTTTTCAGGAATTAAAATATTAAAACATAAAATTAAGGGGGTCGATACATGCAAAAATCTATTTTTTTATTTCATAAATAGTTAAAATAACACCTAAAAATAGGCCTGCAAATTTTTAGAATGAAATTCGCATTATTTATTGATTAAAAACTCATTTAAATGCTTCACCTCAACTTGGCGCTTGAGGGCTTTGTCAAAACTTTAACCCTTTCAGTCCCAATGACAATTTGGCATCATCATTTTAGAATTTTTTTCTGATTGTCTATAGCCATTTATGATATAAAAAAGCACATCTTTTGATTCTTCAAACTTTTTTCTATTAGAAAATATTTTTTATTAATCCCAATAGATGTCAGCCCTATTATTTTTTTTTTAAATTAACAATAAATTTTGCAATACTTTAACAATAATTTACTTTAGACGTCTAATCTCTCTCCTTTTCTAGAAATAACTTAAATATGTATGTTTGTCTGTGTGGTAGTTGTTTTTTTACTACATATGACATGTATGTAGACCTAGTTCATGTATAAACTTTGCACTTTATAGACAGTTTTATTTTACAATTTGACATGTTTCTGTAGGAGGTGTCCTATCTTCATCAAAATAGAAACGAGTATTCTTAATCTAATTAGAGTACTCTGTTCTCACTTGTATTCTGATGAGAAAGACCACTCCCTATTTGTCAAATTGCAAAATGAAAGCATTTGTGTCTTCAATTTATTTTTTTCTTGCTCTATATAGTTGTGTTATGTTGCTAGTAACTTAAAGTGTTGAGGATTTTTGATGTGATTGTAGGTGCAGCAATACCCGAGACCGACTGTACACACTACATGCAACGATCTGGCAGCTCTGGCCGCCTCAGCGGAGACAACTTTTTTGGACAGTTCCCACTCAGCGGCGGGGGAGGTAATACTATTGTATTGTCAAGCCACTTCTTAGAATTAAATGTGCATAATTTTAACCTAAATGATCTGGAAACTTTCATTAGGTAAAACTCCTAGAGTCTTTGTGTCACCCTTTCACTTTAAAAATAGTTTTATTTTTAAACTGTTTTTATTCAAGTGACAATAAATATGTACACTTTTTCATGTTAAACAAACCTTAATTCACTTGGAAAGCAGATCCAGTTGAACTGAAAAACACAAAGTTGATATCTACTATCATGTAAACAGCCCATATCTATTTTAGTTATTTTAGAACTAGCAAATCTTGGAAACTACCAAAACACACAAAAATAACTTTAAGTTGGATTTAAGTAAAATAAATGTTTTATAAAACAATATTTTTCCTCGTCAAATTATCCTCTGCTATAAAACTAAGTTAACACTGCTTCTATCTATAGCTACACATTGTGTAGGTATAGATAAACGAAACTTTATTAGAAAATTGCCATCTGGAAAGTGTTAAGAAACTTCAAAGTGTGAAAAATCTCTTCTCTCCACAAATAGTATTTGGTCAGCTTTTAGACTGAGTCCATTCTTTCAAGATAGAATGAAACACAACTTCTTTAAAAGAAAACAGGTTTAACACAACTTGCTTTTCTTGTTGTTGTTCTTGCTGTTCTTGTTTATAACTAAGTTTAATCATTTCATAATAGAAGTAGTACTTCATACATTTTTTTTTTTTTGGGGGGGGGGTCTTTCATTCTTTATTCCAACTACCTTAAAGTCAATTAGTGTTCCGAAAGAAACTTCAATAGTGTTAACTGTCTCTCTCCCCCCCAGCTTCCCCTCCCTTCCTGACCTACAACCAGCAGCGCTACCTGTACGGGGGTCTGGCCCAGCCCCAGCACCACTGCTGCTGTGGGGGCTCCCCCGGTAGAAGGAGGGGCTCCTCTTTCGAGAACAACTCGCCCAACTCACTGGAGGGACTGTTCATACCTGAGCTGCCTGAAGAGACGCTGCTGGAGGTATGTCTGTATTTAGCACTTAAAATTGTCCTTAAAAGTTCTAGACACTCTTTAAGTGAGGGATTATTGTCTTAAAATAGATTTAAAGGACCTTAAAAAGCTCATTCTTATTTTGATCTTTAATTTTTTTATTATTTAGCTAATTTATACTCTTTTTTTTGTGAATTTGAATATCATCCTAGTCCTTAGAAACTTCTAATTTTTTTGTAACTGATTGTGCTGTGGTTACTGATTATTTACTTACCAATTTTTTTAATTATTTTTATTAATTTACAAATTCGTTATTCTATTTGCAAAGTTCAATGTTAATGTTATTATATAGTCTTTTAAAACTCCTTATTCTGATGATTGATTTTTACAGACCTTAAAACAAGAGGTGCTTACTTGCAATTTTGGTTCTCAAAATTTCTTAATTACTCTAATTGAGTTTAATCTTAAACATGCCGCAAAATACAAATGTTGTCCTTAGGTTTCTATATTCTGGACTTAAAGTGTCTTTAGAACAAATATCAGAACCTATATACTTAAAAGATGGTTTTTAAAGTGTACATTCAGATACATACAGATTCTACATACAGATTCTACATACAGGTTATTATTTTTGTAAAAGTCAGATCACTTGCATTTTCATGATCATAAAGAGGTACTTATCTCTTGGAAATGTATTCCTTAAAATTCTTTAATTTTAAAGAAGTTGTATGAACAATTTTTAAAGCCCATGCTAATTAATAAGAGATGCTAATACTCAAGGTTTTAACTTTTTTGCTGTAGTATATTGTAGGGTATTTTGAGACATTGTACATGAAATGAAATGAATGACACTTGTGTAATATTGTGTTCCATTCACAGAAGGAGCACAATGACACTTTGGCAAAGCTTCACTTTGTGTGGGCTTTAGTGAAGTGCATCCTGGAGCTGGCCAAGACGCGCTCCTCGCCCCTCTCCACCGCCCTCTTCTCTTCCTTCCCACCCACCACGGACGTGAGTATTTCAACCAATCGGAAGTTTTTAAATTACTAAAGGGCAGATCCCACGAGCAAAAATTCTCCAACCTTCAACTCTATCTTCAATGCAAAATTCAAAAGTTGTATATTATCTGCTGTGGGAGTTAAGGGTGAATTAGCATAATTGACCGCAGGTCTCGAAACCAAAGTGGCTCTGTTTTAATCCGATGGGAAAAACTAATTTTCTAAGCCACATTTCTCTGTCTGTATTGAATATTTTGACAAGCGTTTTTTTCCTATAATAAATGTATGCCTTACAGGTCTCTATAATCCCACTTTTTGAAATGGGTTCAAATATTTTCTAAAATTATTTATTTAAAATCTCAAAATATATTTAAACCAGTTTGAAGAGGTGGGATCATATAGTGACCTGTAAGTGTGCTACATTTGTCATAGACAAAGCTATTTGTAAAAAATATGCAATACAGCCGGAGAAATGTGGCTTAGAATTTTTTTCCCATCGGATTAACATAGAGGCACTTTGGTCTGGAAACTTTAGGTCAATCTGTCTCATTCGCCCTTAAAGTTGAAGAAACTATCTGCAGCGTCGTCAGCACCACGTTACCTAGTTGATCCAACCAATTATTTCAATCAATCAGATGCATGGATTACTGCTTTCGTCACAGCTTAGAGACGTTATTTTAATGCATCCATAGATTTAGCCAAATTTGATGAGAAAATATAAATTTGCACCAAACGTGAGAATGCAGTTATATTCATGACTGCCCGAAAAATTAATATGCGAGTGTTCATTCAATGCTGGCAACCCCATGTCCAACTTTGCGAAGTTGAAGTTAAGATAAAAGTTGAAGATCGAGTTGTGTTGAATAAATGAGCACCCAAGTGATATGCCTTTAATGTTCAGAGTTAATCAGGTTGCACTGTGAGATGAAAACTTGAATAGAGAATCAAATGAAGCAATATTGAGCAAATTGCTTCAATATTTTAAGATCTATTGCTTGATATTATTCTTAAATATATCAGTTCAATAGTTAAGCTACAATAAAAAGTTATACTTATTTTTTCAATAATAAAATATAATGGAAACCTAAAACTTTTGATGATTTGTTAGTATTTTTTGTGATAAGCCATTTTTTTGCATATTGTGCTATGTGGTTTTTAACCCCTTCTCCACCACACTCAAACTATATTTCCTATTGATGCAACAGTGATAATTCCCCAGTGATTTGTTTTCACTGTTTATGTTTCTTAGGTATTTTTTATTAATGCAAGCCTGGTAACTCTGTCTTTTATTACAAAATTTATCAAATATTAAATTAATAATTAAGGTTTTTTTATAATTGGTCATACACATAAAATCAGTCGACTTAGGTCCACACAACTTGACTGATATTAGTAAAAACTGGTTATTGCATCATTTAAGGGTTGGTTATGATGTTAAAAACGGGTAACGTTATAAACAGGGTTGAATATTAAGTTTAATAAATTCCTTAAAATACACATTATATAATAATATTATTATTTAAAGTAATAAAATTATATATATTAAATAAATTTTAAGACTGTATGTTTCTCTTTCTCCTGTTAATAATTTTTTTTGGTGTGGAAATAAATGTCAAATTTAATGATGTTTCGTACACTTGGCGAATAAAAAAAAAATTTAACTAGTGAAATGAATTTTTAAAATTTTTCTTTAAGAAGGCATTTTGGATATCCTATAAACACATATTTTTTGCGTTATAACCATGGAGTTAATCAAATGTTGTCATTATAATCAAGATATTATTACATTGAGGTCTATGGGCAATTCAAGGGACCCAACATGTATGACATTGTAAGCGAGGTTGTTGAAACAGGGTTTGACTATATCTTTTTTCCCCCCCTCAGGGCTGCGAGGGTGGTGCCACGGGTGCTGCCCTCAGCGAGGGTGGGCGTCGAGCCGTTCAGCTGCTGCTCTACTTGAAAGGGCTGCAGCTCATCTCCTCCGCATTCAGGCTCTCCCAGCAGCAAGTCAGGAACGGACAGCTGCAGCCTTCTCAGCAAGTCAGGAATGGTGAGTGGTCTCTCAAACAAAACTTGCTAATCCCCCTATTTCTTTAGTGCATAAAAACTGTTTAGTATTATTAGTCGCATTACTTTTTAAAATATTTTTAAAAACTTGTTTTTTTTCTTTTCCTTTAATGGCTTAATATTTATTTTAATGTTCTGTATTATTCCAAATATGTTTTCTTTCTGACTTCAACTAGAAACTTATTCTATAAATGATTTAAAAACATTGCTGTTTCTATAACTGACTCGTGTTTCCGACCCTGAAATCTCAAATTGAATTACTTGTTTTAAGAATTATTTTTATTTTATAAGGATTTTTGTGTTTTATGGAATTTTTTTTTTCTAATAATGACTGATCTCTATTGAAAAGGGTTTTTTTCATTACTCATGGAATTTCTTTATAAGTTTACCTATATATATTTATTATAGTATTGTTACTTGTTTCAACTAATTCATCAATACAAATGCAATAATTCACTATTACATCATGTACAATTTCATCAATGATAGAAAGGTGACATCAATATATGTGATGATAAAAGGTTAATAATATAAAAATTAAACATTGGACTTTCCAAGCTTCGAAATTGTGCCTGAATTTAGAGAAATTAAGTGTTTAAGATTAACTGATCCAGTTTTTTTTTGTTATATTTGTTACAGTACCATTTATTTTTTGATAAAAACTTATTCTTAATAGTGTTCATACAGTACACTAAAAATCTTAGTACCACATATAAATTTTGTTATTTAAATTCCATCAAAAAGTAGTGTCGTTTCATATTATTCACATGCTTCGCCATTGCAGTGCTGGGCCAGCTGAAGGAGAGCTACCACCTGTGCCTGCGCATGTGCAAGAGCCTCAACACCCCAGGCTTGCTGCAGAGCGTAGGGGTGGACCCTGCAACTTCCTCTCTCACCGCAGACAAGATCCTCTACAAGTACGCCATACAGATGGTGAGTGGCGACACCTATCTTGGAACTAAATTGTTAACCCATAATCTGAATCTCAAAGGCAACAAACAAACCTACCTAAAACCATCTGTTCTCTTCCCAAGCAAAAGTATCGCATTTGGCTTTGTCTTTTTAGCAAGCAAAATCAGTGCCATCACCGCAATTTAAATGCTGTTTATTTACATTTTAACATCATACATTTATTTAATCATACAAAAAGTCTTGGTTGCCATTTTCAACCTTTATTCTGCACGACCTTTATGGTGGCAGGTTTTTCTAAACACTTTTCACATCGCAATCCTTCATATTTTTATTTATCTTTACCATCGTCTTTACTCAACGCAGCGTCCTACACACAGTGAGAAGCAGTTTTACATCTGGCCACCCCTCATTCCAATCAGCATGTTGCCCCATAGAGAGGGCTAATGAAAAGTAGTCAAAAATAGTTTTTCAAAATTGGTCACACACAAAATGCTTTAAAAGTGAGCCATTTAGGTGTTCAGTCACAAACCCCATTTTTTCACATAAGTACATTACACAATGCCTATAAATTTTCATATATCGAAGTCAACATCGGAGTACTGAAAGAGAAAGCCAAAATGCCTCCACTGTATTTACACTTGTAAGATTCTCAACTAGGACCAATTTAAAAGTAGTTACTACCTCTGTTTTTTTTAATTAAAATTTTCCTATTGTTTAAAAAAGAATGCCAATCTATTGGTAATGAATTGTGTTGTACGTACTCTTATCTTGTATCATTAGTATCTACATTTTTAACACTCTCTGTACAATAAGTATCATTACAAGTGTTAAATGCGGAACTTTATTATAGTATACATTTTCTCAAAGTTGTAATGTCATGACTCGGTAGAGTTCTTTCCTTTGATAGAGACTTTAACCTCATAAAAAAAACCTTTTTTTATTTTACCATTACAGACGCTTTTAACTAAAACTAATTCATCGTGGCAATCCTTGAATCGAATGATTTATTATCTAATTTGTAAGAGATTTCAACTTCAAATCCGAAAACTAAGTTTTCTGATCTAAACCTAAATTCTGTATTTGTTTTCCGACTGAATAAGTGTATTATAGTTTCAGTCCCTGGCTTTCTTTTGATATTCTTTTTCTTTTCAACAGTGTCAATCGGCGGCAATGCAGGAACTGTTTGGGGATGTGCACGAGGTAAGATGAGTTTTTATTGCATTTAAAATAAATACTAAGAATGATTTTACTGTGAGTTGTATTGATTACAATAAGCAAAAGTAGTTAAAAACTACATTTGTAACATGAATTCAAATAGAGGTTAAAAATAATTTGTTTAGTGTTAATTGTCAGGACAAGATTTACGAAAATGTTATAGCATCTTCATCCTGAATGTATCTGTATAGTATTTTTTGCTGCTTTTGAATAGATTCAAATTGCATGTGGCATGATTAGGTTGTGTCATGTTAAGTAGTTCAAGTATAGCTTAACGTAAACAACCCACAAAGTAATAATTTAAAGATCCTTAATAGCTGTGTAACTTAACTATATGTCTGTAACCTCAACCTTGTGTTGATTCGTAAATACTCAGGCCAAAAGTTGGCATTCATATTGCTTTGAAAGAATTAAATTAAATGATAAAATTGATGCTTTAATTTTATTTAATAAAAATTTCTAGATGCATTTGAGCTTTAATATTATTGTAATGGGAAAAATATGTATATTAATGCCTATATCTTTTGTGCTTAGAGCTTCCAGCAGTACGAGACAGCCCACATTCTTCTCCACAGCCTAGGAGAACAGGTCAATGACCTTGGAGACAAGGAGCTGCTACACAAGTGTAAGCACATTTATCTCTTCTTTTATTTTCACGACAGCCCAGACTTCTCAAGAACTTGCTTCCATTCCACCCTCTTCTTAGCGATGGTTTGCCAATTCCTTATCTTCAAAATTTGAAAGTTTTTGGGTGATGCAGGGTGTCCATCTTAATTTGGGTCTGCCCTAT
This sequence comes from Oedothorax gibbosus, assembly GCA_019343175.1. Taxonomy (NCBI): domain Eukaryota; kingdom Metazoa; phylum Arthropoda; class Arachnida; order Araneae; family Linyphiidae; genus Oedothorax; species Oedothorax gibbosus. Next base: position 1,907,166 of record CM033274.1, read on the forward strand.
TACCTTGTAGTTAAAGATACTATAAGTTAAGGGATTCATTCTGCAGATATGTCTGGCAAATTTCATTCGTTGAATTTTCAAAAACTTTGCGATGTTGATTTCCTTATATAATTTATATAGTTCATTGTTGTCTTCATAGACCATCAATATTGACTGCACAAGTGTAATCATTTATCAAATACTAGCAATATGCTTATGTTGGGTGTTTTTGGTCCCTTAACTTTTACATATGTTTGACAGAATATTAATTTTTTGTTAAATAGATTGTTTTGCTGAATTTTAATTTAGAGAAATTATTAAATTATTTACATATAAATAAAATTTTCAATTCAAGCAGCTTCTTTTTGAAGAATGTTCTTTAAAAATCCATTGCTATTTGTTATTAACAATAAATAGCTTATTATTTAGTTGTAATACAGTTCTGTTTGTTTTTTTTCAACTTTAACTTTAATAAGAATTTAAAACTATATTTTTGTGTGACAAATATTTGAATTTTATGTTAAAAAAAATTCATAAATTTAAATAATTAAAAAAGAACAGTTTCCTTAAAGTAATTTTTTAACTAATAAATGACAGTAGGAAATAGTTTGCAAAATTATAAAAATAGCATTACTTCTTTAAAAAAAAAAACATGGAAACCTTGTGCTAGAAAATGACTTTATTACATTCTTCTTTGATTTTGTGACTTTAAGTTAAGTCAAAATAAACATTAGTTATTCTTACTTTATTTTCTCTCCCAGATAAGGAAGCTGTGGTGAAGCGCATGGAAATCATCCACAACAACTGCTCCTACTCCTATCCCCACGACCTCAAGAGATAGACTGCCTCTTTCCCCCCTACATTGTATAGACCACCTTCCAATACAAACAGCTTCTACATAGACTAGAGTCTCTAAATATTGTCTTTACTAACATAGAGAGAGTTGTAACAACCTGGGAAACAGGGCAACCCACGTTGAACAAGGTCGTCTCCGTCAAACTGCCTTGAGCAGTGAAAGGAGGCGTTCCCAAAAACCATGACTCTTCTGTATTACTACAAGTCAATATGGATCGACTCTAACGTAGACTCTGCTGGCAAAATGCTTTTTTAAGTTTTGAGACGTCTCTATCTATTTTTACGATAGAGGCCTATTGTTTTAAAAGTTGGGTTTAACATTTTTCCTACCATGATTTTTGAGTTATTTTGAGGGCTAACAATGATCAGTCAAATTTTTTTTTAGCTTAGTAGAGTAGTAACATTAGTTGAGGCTAGTGATGTTACAAAAAAATAGCAGTGTATGAAGTGTTACCTCAAAACTTAATTTCTGGCAAACTAGCAAAATCTGACCCTGATCATTAGTAAATGTCCCTCATCAGTAGGTATTTTTTGTTGATTTTATGAAACGTTTTACCTTTTTTGATAAATCAAATCATTAAATAATTTAGTGAAATCTGTAAAATTTTAAAGATTGACAATACCTTAAAATTGACTAACTATTATGTTGGCCTTATATACTTAAATAGGGAAGCAACTATCTTTATCCTGTATAAATGAAATACAGTAAAAGCCCGTTTATCCGGCTCTCGATTAACCGGAAAGCTCAAATATCCGGAAAATTTCAAATTCCGATTTGGCGATAAAATTAAATATTTTTCCCCAAAATTGCAATTTCCCACCAAATATTGTGAAAACTTTTCAGATTTTTTTTCCAAGAAAAAGTTTTGTTCGGAGACAACATTTGGCGCAAAAAGTGTTCTTGGAACTGAAAGTCCGATTTAACGCCAGGTTCATAAGATGCAGCCATCATCTCTTGTATTTTCCGGAAAAATCGGCATTTTTTGGTAACCCTATTTGGCGACTTCCGATTAACCGGAAAATTCGATTATCCGGAAGAGTCAATTTCCCGAGCATTCCGGATAAACGGGAGTTTACTGTACACTCAAATGTTGCAATTGTACATAATGTTAAGAGACCAGCCTACAAAATATTTATTCCGAGCATTTCTACCTTCAGACTGCTTGCGAAAAGATTTAATGCTTTAGTTCTCTGTTACTTTTTCGTACTTACAAATGCTTTTCTTTTTTGTATGGATCTGCAACGAGAGAAACTGTCTCCAGGCAGGTGTTAACATTCATAATTTTTATGAAATCTCTTTCCAAAATGCACTTTTAATAATAAAAACAGTGGTTAAAAGTTACAATAATTTCCACTCTGTATAAACTTTAAATCTCTATAAGCAAATATATTGTTAATGAGTAAAAAGCATTAAAGTGTAAACTAACGAAAAATGTATTTTTGTATAAAGATTTCTTTGAATTTCAAAACAGTAACGCACTATTTTATTTAAATTATGATATTTTAACTATTCAAATGTGAAAAAATCTACAATATTGTTCTGACAGCAACTTTTTTGTGATGTCATTTTCTAATTCCCAATGACAAAGCTGTTGAAAATTTAAATGGTAGGAAAAATACATTTCTAAACCAACTAAGGCAACTATTCTGCTGTAGAAACATTTTAAACTCTAGTATGGCGTAAGTGTAAATACAGCATATTTCAGCTGATTCCTTGTTACATGTAGCGCATCCATACAGGAATACTTTTAGTCGTTGGATAGACTTGCACAATGCTAAAAAATGCAACCCTTGACATTTTCTTGGAATTAAACTTCCTTATATGGTCAGTCAGATTTTATACAATATACAGTTCGAACTTGAGTGTAAAGCTGTGTGTTGATGCAAGTGAAGAGTTCTTCAAAAGTATGACATGTTTGAGGTAGTCCATCCAACCCCTCCACGTATTCCTGCCGATGCTGTAGCGTCTCTCCTCTCTGAGCCTTAGGGCAAGGTCGCAGTTAGTGTGCTGTTGTAGAGTAACGTTCTCAATGAGTGTGTACATAGTTATTTATTTGAATGCCAGTCTTGAAATGCTATTTATTTTTGGTTGTGTGCCTGAGCATGTTCTCTAACCGATGCAAGATCAAAAGCAGCAGGGTTGCCACTCAGCATACAATTAGTCAGGAAACTTATTGTTTTAAAGAAAATTCAGTCTCGATCTACTGCATGATGTTTAAAAGATGTTAGTAATTCTACTGTTGATCTCTTTTCCAGCTGGTTGAAAAGAAATTAATAGTAATATTTTTTAAAAAAAATACTAACCTTGTGGGCTCTGAACGAAGGTGAGCAATAAAAAATATAATCTTTATGTTACTTATTCATGCTAAAATATGTCATTTTGACATATTTATATGTTTGTATTCAAATGCTCATTCAATTGCTATATTTTATGTCAGTTTGATATATTGACTATACTATGCTACGCATGGGAACTTTTTTTTAAACACAGAATTCAATTTTTTGTTTGAATAACTCATTTTTTTTGCAAAATCTGAAATTTCGTAACATGTTTGGAGTGGCAGCCCTGAAAATTTTGTTTAATCCTCTTAGATGAATACATCTTTATTCTAAGAACTCTTCATGTGTTAATTATGTGAACGGAACTTAAATGATAATTTGAATTACTGTATGTTATTTCACTCATTATTCAACGTTTTCATCAATTTTAGTTTTATGTATGCTTGTTGTGTAACATCTTTATGGCAAAAAAATTATTTTATTAGTTAAATTTTTCTTAACGAGTAACTCATGATTTTTTTTTTAAAAGACTTTTTACTCCTTTCCTATAGAAGTAGGTTTTGTAATATGTTTTTATTAAATGTACTGTTATGCAAGAAAGCCCTGAATGAATTTTCAAAATAATTTGCTAGTGTCATTCAAAATTCTTCTTAAAACACCTGACTTGGCTGGTATTAGTACATTATTTTTGCCAATGTGAAAAAACGCATGACACCGTTAACACTAAGCCGGTGTGCGACTTAGAATGCTATTGTAAATCGTATGAGCTAGCACTTCGAATCTTATATTTCAGTAAATGTGTGTATAAATCGGATAACTTTTTTTTTTAATTGTGAAAAAGGGAGGCTTGGATAATTGTATTATAAAATTGTTATCTTGTACATATGTAATTCTTTATATGAAATCTGATAGGGAACCTAATGCACGAGAGATATAGGGTATACTGCATTTAGGTGTTGTAAGTGAAATATGATATGCAAAAAATGTTTCTGTTTTATCAAAAAAGATTTTTTGTTTGTCTGAAAAACTTGATTTTCTTTGTTTCAAACTAAACTTTAATGGGGATACTATTTATTATAACTAATGAAACAATAACTTTTCAGAATTACGACATTATTTTCACTTTTTCTTGAGTTTCTATCATGATTCGTGTTTGATTGTTCATCGATTTTGTATATTTCATAAAATCGAATACTCTATCCCCTTTTAGCTAAAATCATGTATGGCAAAAGGATTATAACAGATTTAAAAATTTCATTTTATGTATAACACGTTTCATGTTAGCTATTTTTAGAATGTATTCAAGTTTAGTGGCAATATCATGTATTAGTACCTTTTCAATCTAGTTGAGAATTGGTCATTTTCGTTTTATCCTAGTAATCAGTTTAACCCTTTCAGTCCCAATGACAATTTGGCATCATCAATTTAGAAAAAAAATTCTGATCGTCTTAGCCATTTATATCAAAAAGCACATCATTTGATTCTTCAAACTTTTTCTATATCCCAATAGATGTCACCCCTATTATTTTTTAAAAATTATGATCAGAAACATGATGATGCCAAATGGCATCACTGGGACTGAAAGGGTTAAGAGTACTGTAACAACTCCTTTTAGCCAATTAACTCGGAATAATGGTGATCATCTCAAAACCAGGTTGAATAGACCGTTTATTTTTCTTTGTGTAATATGAACTCTTTTTATACATATTTTTTTTAATTAGGTATTTGTAAGGCTGTGTCCTGACTACGATATCAAATGCCACAAAACTTGGCGAGCGCCAAGCGATGCAATAGCATGTGGCTGACTGTCAAGTCGCCAAGTTTTGTTGCATTTGTGGCATTTGATGTCGTAGTCAAGACACAGCCTAAGAGTAAGTATGTTTTAAGCATCTGTGACTTTTCTGATATTGCCACTAAGTCAACTACTATTTATGTGAGTGAAGGTGTCCGAGTGGAAATGAAAACAATTCACAAATCTCTAGTATACCACTATTATGCGTTCAATTTTACCGAAATGGATACCTTGTATCTAAAATCTATGGTTACAAACGGATTTGCTGTTTTGTTATTACAACTAATGACAATTGTATACAAACCACTCAGACCTTCAAGGTATCATTTGACTTCTCATTTTGGATGTTTTATTATTTTAGCATACCTTCACCTTTTTATGCATTTTCATTTCTTTGATTTGTGATATTGTTTTTTGTCGGATTAAATCTGTGTAAATAGAGATTCGGTTTGAGTAGCGAGAGTCGTGATACTTCCTCCTTTTTTTTGAGTGTGCACAATTATGATTGTATTATTCGTTTTACGTTTTGTTTGTGTGCGTGCAAATGTATATTGAACATTTTGTAATAAAATTATTCTTAGTGTACAAAGTCTCCTGCATCTGTTTAATTATCCATTTCACTTGTGGAGTGAGTAAGGTACAACTAAGTTATTAAAAATTTAGCAACAAAAAAAATAATTGCAAAGAAAAGTTGAATTGGTTAGACTCCTAACATACAACTGTACATCTGCTTTCACAGGTGCTACATATAGAATTATAAAAGTGGGAAAACATTAATGTCAGTTAAAAACAAAAACAAATTGTGTTTACTTAGTGGTAGTATTCACTCCATAATAAATACATTAGTTTTTAAAACCATTCAACACAAGTTTTGATGTCGCACTGAAGCTACAAGTCAAGTAAAAAGAACTAATTATATGGTTGATTTTTTTATAGAAAGGTGAAATTCTATGCAAGCATTGAGAAAAGCTAAATGAATTTTAAAATATATTTTTTTTAAGACACTTTATTTCAAAAATGCATAACAGTAAGCTAAATAAAACATCATAAATGGCTTAATAAAAACAATTGTATAAGCTGACTCATTCAGTGTTACTTCAAATGGAATGCTTACTAAATTTGACGAGAAATAGCACATTTTGGAAGAAAGGCACGAAGCCTTTGAACACATTAATGCATAGTAAAATGCTAACATTTCCCCAAATGTATCATTGTCTTGAGAGAGTGAATGAGCAAAACAATTGACATTTCAGGAAAAAGACTAATACAAGTTTTTTTAATAGGCAATTTTTTTTTTATTTTGGACTTGGTTGGTGAAATGAATCCTCAACTATTAATATATAGTCTCGTTAGGGGCTATAACATCCTCAAATTTTAAATTGCAATCAAGTACAAATACAAAATAATCATACAAATTTTGTAGGATGTAACGGACATGTTTCTTATCAAGAGTGGGTGGCTACAGTTCCAGCCTTATTGTTTTAATTTTTGGGCCTTCTGGAATAACATTTGTTTGGGTGATAATTTGATATAATTATTTCAATATAATATACAAAACTATTGGAATGGGTTTGTTTCACGGAGGATCTGGCAATAGCTTCGCGGTCTGGTTTTCCTGTCTCTCGAATTTTTTTTGTTTTGGTTGGTTGGTAGAAATAATCGGGTTTGTGTGCTGACCAAGCACACTAACCTGAATATAGGTCTACCAACCAACCATATGAGAGACAGGAAAACAAGACCGCGGAGCTATTGCCAGATCCTCCATGAAACAACCCCATTGCTAAATAGTTTTGGACAGTATGTTTTCATAGCAATGTCTTTTGATTTTATTTTCTCTTAATTGTTCGTTTCGTTGTCTCTTATTGTTCTTTTTGAGTTTAGTGGTAATTTATTGCACTGGTAATCTGTAGAATAGTTTTATCTAAATATAAAATATCCAAAATACTAAATTTCCACAGTTTATACTGCGCAAACCGGTCAATGAAATTGCTGAAGAGCAAAAATGAATAAAGAAAACTTACGTAATCAACATCCCAAGTTAACATAACGTGATCTGAGGCCGTTGCTGCAGCAAACTAAAATCAAGAATTGTAATTTATATTAGGTTACAAAACAATTTAATTGAATTAATAACTTTTTAATTTAGTAGATATATAAGTTTTGCTCCGATACTCCATAATTATAAATTGGCACCAGTTATTTATAAAATTCCGCTTTGATTATTTATATTTAAAAACAGGCAGTTTTGAGTAAAATAAGTTGTACATGAATTACCCAGTCAAATTAAGTTAACATATAAAAATAACTTTAAACATATATTATGGCTAATTCCATGTAGATGTAGTGCAAGTCACGATTTAAGAGGAGATTAAATGCTTTTTTAATTAAAAAATTAATCAAATTAAATAAAGTACATTACATTATTTAGTTATAAAAAGTGTAGATCAACTATCCCACATTTTTTTTCTCGTTTAATGTTATAATATAATGTTCATAAGTTGTAGTGATAATCACTTTTTACAAACGTGACTTGCACTACAAACAGGATAATTTTGCATGGAATTACCCATATGCAACTATTTTAATGTATAGCAAAATTATAAAATAATTTTAGAAGCCTTTTTACCACAGGCACAATCCATGTAATGCTCATGTATCCATTACTGCATAGTTTATATTTATGATTATTGATAAAATGTTACAATAATCATATCTCACACATCAGTTGAAAATGGTTAAATGGCAAAAAATATTTGAATTAAAAGCACAGTCCCACAAAAAAAAACTTTAAATAAAAGGTTTATCACATGCATATAACCATTCTGAGTAATATGTTATTAGAAATCCTTGATTAGACAGTACAATTTAACAATACATTTACACTAATAAAATAAACCAAGCATACTTAATTTTAGTGTTCCTCCATTAGATAAATTTCTTTCCCTCCATCCACATTTTGAAAACACATTTTCGTTTTTCTAATTGGACAATACGTTGAGATACTACATTTAAATCACCAAATACGAGGGCTGTTTTTTTTTCAACCTCCGATGGGCTGTAGCAAAAAGACGGGTCAAGATACAAAAAAGATTTTTTTACCAAAAGTAAAGTACAATACTGCTTATTTCTTCATATAATCACCTTGACGATTAAAGCATTTGTCATATCTGTAAACAAGCTTTGAAATACCCTCTTCATAAAATGTAGCCACCAATGATTTGAAGGGAGTTGTGACGGTTTCTTTGAGCTTAACGTCAACTTGGAAGCGCTACAATCCTAGCCACTATGCTAATCGATAATTCACTTATGGTAAACCTTCGAGTTTCCTTAAACACTTGGTCAACTCGCTGAACAATACTGATGTTCATGAAGAAGGGGACCAAGGAAGCAAGTCTGTCGCTACAGACGGTATTGTTCAACGAGTTGACCAAGTGTTTAGGGAAACTCAAAGGTTTACCATAAGTGAATTATGGACTAGTAGTGGCTTGGAGGACAGAAAAAAATTGACGTAAAGCTTCCAAATTTACTTTTTTAAACGAAACCGTCACAACTCCCTCCCAATCATTGGCGGCAACATTTTATGAAGAGGGTATTTCAAAGCTTGTTTACAGGTATAACAAATGCCTTAATCGCCAAGATGATTATATGGAGAAATAAGCAGTATTGTACTTTACTTTTGGTAAAAAAATCTTTTTTGTATCTTGACCCGTCTTTTTGCTACAGCCCATCGGAGGTTGCAAAAAAAACAGCCCTCGTAAAAAACATTCACTCAGCACTTAATAGTGTGTAAACCCGTTGTAAACCTAATCATGCATGGTTAGGACTAAATATCTCTCCATAAATATATTTGCTGACTATGATTATATTTCGACTAGAATTGGTTTCAAATGTTACAGAGTATATCACACTAACAATTACCAAGTTCAAAATCAAGGAGAAGTGAAGCCTTTGAAGGCTAAATAGCAGTCTCAATAAATAAAATAAGGTATTGCATACAGGGAAAACATGCATTAGGCTATGTCCTCACTACGACATCAAACGCCACAAAGGCAACAAAATTTGGCGACCACCAAGGGCGCCAAGCGATGCAATAGCATGGGGGCTGACTCTGCCAAGTCGCAAAGTTTTGTTGTATTTGTTGCCTTTGTGGCGTAGTCAGGACATAGCCTTACAAAGAATTAGCGATATTTCTGTAGTTAAGCAAGAATATACCCTGAACCTAATAATCTTGGCTAAGAACAAGCCTTTAAAAAAAAACTAAGTAAAATAGTAACCTAAAGACCTTAAGAACCCTGACTAAACCAATTCTGACATATTAAGAAGGATGGCCAGTCAACTTCAGCTCAGTAGACCTAATGCATTAATTTTGAAATCACAAGTTCTGCCAATATATTGGTGTAAAGTACAGTCAAACCTCGTTAATGCAAACACGCTTAACACGAAATGTTGCTTAAAATGAACTGAAAGCTTTTCCCCGGCCCATAAAGCTTTGATCTAATGCTAAAAAATTTAATGTGAAGTCGCTTTAGGCGAAATTCCGCTTAACCCGAACAAAAAATCCAGGATGCTACTTTTTTCCCTTAGTAATTCAAAGTTTCAAGTAACAAATAAAACAAAACATAAAAAAACAGCAACAAACTTTCTAAAAATAAATTCCTTCTACCTCACGAAAATCACGAAATCTTCCATGATTCGTTAATTTTAATACAATGAATGATTTGGCAAGTGTGGGATCATGAGAAGAATAGGCCTTTCTCTACAGAGGTCAAAGGTAAAGAACAATTAGAAGTGGTTCGCATTTAAACTTATTGATATTCATTCAAAATGAATCGGAAGCAGCAGTATATTTCTTTAGAAACGAAACAAAAAATTTTTAATGATATTGACAAAAAAGTTTTTAAAAAAGTGGAAATTGTGTCTAAATAGGGTGCAACTAAAATCACAATTTAAAAAAATGTATTATTAATTGCTGTTCCTCAAAAAAAAATTCTAATTTTTCTGTAATATGTACTACTCCAAAAGATCATTGAGTTACTAATTGTATATATGTATTATTATTGTATTAGATTCTAAAATTAAAACAATTTTTAGAAGTAATTTTTAAAAAAATTATTCACTGGTTCAATGCAAAAAAAATTCTTGACGGTTAACATGAAATTCGGTTAACACAAAATGTTTGGGTTCGAGTTCACGTTAACGGGATTCGACTGTATAACAAATATTTTTCACAAAGTAGGAAAATCGGTCTGAGAGCAAAACAATTGTTTAAAAAGAAATTATCATTTGGTTCCATAGTTATCAAGATTTATTTAATTTTTTAAAGAATATTTATTTTAAGACTCATATCGACATCTACAGAATATTTATAGCATCAATGTGACATTTATTTTAAATTAATGTGACCCGTTTATTAATAATTATAATATCCTTAATATTGTCCTCTCATGGTGCTATTACATAACGTCTTCTCAGAATGCCAAATTTTTTAATCGCTTCAGCGTCTTTGCGATTTCAAACTAATTGCAACGGACAAACGTAGCCGATTTTATTAGAGCTAAATTGATATAAGCGAAGGGCGGCTAAGAACCAGGCGGCGTCCGACCACCAAACCAGAAAAAGAAATGCTTCTCTTTTCTTATTGTCAAATATATGATTTGGCAGAAAATCGCTGCATCACCCAGCAAGTCAGAATCAAAGTTAACTTGAATGTACAATGTACATCCTTCTTAATACTGAAACGCAGATCCAAATTAATGATCATTCACAAAGTACCTTCAACCCACACAAAACAATAAGAAAAACCAGTACATATAAAAAAGCAGAATATATATATAAAAATGAATCTTTAAATTAGACATACAAATTCGTCTTAAGAACACAATCAACAATTGGTGATAAAATCAACTAGATTGAGTTTGTCAAAAAGAAACTAACTTCAAATTTATAGCTTTTTTTATAAATAAACAGCCAATTATCTCCATGGAATGAGCATCTTTCGATAGTTTAATTTAAAAAAATAAACTGAAGGGTAGAAGAAAATATATATCCAGATTAACCTGTGAGGATTACTTTTACATAATATTCTAATAATATTTTTCTAACTAATCATTCACATGTAAGTTGTAAATCGTGATGTGAATTAAAATTAAAAATTATATTACTATATATATATAATTAAAATTACATATATAATTAAAATAAAGTTATAATTGAAATGTAGAGAGCACATCACTCTTTTCCTTTTTTTGTTCTCCCAACTTTTTGTAAGCTATTGCTATTTTCTTTAGAAATAAAACAGATGTTATTAAAGAATGATGTTCCTTTCTTCCGGAAAAACTCTTTATCTAATACCAAACTCTCATCAATACCAATCTTATTCATAAGTAAAATAAAATTGTACTAAATGAAAAATGCTAAATTAAGCTAAATATGTGATTTTCACAAAGAGTTATTATTTTGCAAAAATGGTGCCAAGTTGTTTCTTTCAAACTCAGTTAATAAAACCAACAACACAATTTTGTAAAATTTGACCTTAGTTTCTTCTTGACAAACATAATTGAACAGTACAGGGGAACAACCCCTTCATCGACTGGGAATCTGTCTGCTTGGTGAAAATAGCGAGTCATCGCCTAAACTAGTGTGAAGAAACAGTTTTGTATTGGTTCTTATTACATGGCGCATAGTTTGACTATTTCTATGATCGACATTCCCTTGAACAGGGGAAGAAGAACAATGGGAGAAACTGGTTTCAGATCACCACTGCCAAGCAGATCTCAATACAGACAGATTCCCAGTGGATGATAAGTTTTTTTTCCTTGTACAATTCAGCAACACTCAACAAAGCCCGTCCGTGAAATGCACCGCGGCCATGTGCGACTGCAGTAGCTTCTCATGGGCGAACCCCTTCCCGCACACCACACACCGATTCCTGCGCTCCTTTTTACGGTGTTGCCGCTCATGGTCCCGCAGTGTTTCCGCGGTCAGGAACCTCGCCCCGCACGTGGGGCAAGTGTGGGGCAGTTGCCCCGCGTGTGCCTCGCCCATGTGGTCCTTGATGTGCTTGCCCGAGGGGAAGAGGGCCTTGCACAGGGGGCACGGGACCCCAGAATGGGCCCGGCGAGAATGCAACACCAGGTGGCGTTTGCCAAGGAATTTCTTGCCGCACTGGTCGCAGGTGAACCTGAATAGAAGATCGCATTATCAATTTTCAGCATTATATTAGTTTGGTTCAGTTTGAATTATCATCACACTAGAGATACACGGGTGCTATTAACGACGGTCATCATAATTTAGAACCACAGTCAAGTGACAAGCCAACACCCGAGTAAGCACACATCGTTACCATTTAGGGCAACATCGTACACAGCGACTTTGGAGCATATTTAAAGTGCACTTTCTCTATACAGAGTAATAGCCATCAGAGATTTTTGGCTGAATGGGCCGCTTATAGGTCAACAATTATTTTAGCGATGCCCAAACCTGAACCTGGGACCTTCGGCATGCAAGGCAAACACCTTAACCGACTGGGCTCCACATTCCCTGAATATAAGATCAAATTATCAATGGGGTTCTTGTGAGAATTTTTAGTTTAAACTCTATTGTAACTCAGCAAAGTTAAGTGACCAAAAAGAAGACACACCACATATTCAAACGCAAACACGAAACTGTTTAATAAAAACAACAAATCAACTACGTAACAACTTGACAATCAGATCACTTCAGTTCTCTTTTCTTTAACATACTGGTTTATATTATTTATATTTTAACAGTTCTTTTGTGAATGGCAATAGCTCTGGCGGTCTTGTTTTTATTTTTTTTGTTGTCTGGAATTACTTTTGTTTCGGGATTTGAAAGTGAATATTCTAAGAATATATTTTACTCGTTAAATTTTTTAAATGCTAACTTCTTGCTGTGTTATTGGTTGTTAAAAGCATTTGTTAAAGAAAGTTAACATAGAGAGAAAAAATTCGTTAAAGTTACTTCAGTTTAACTCGATAGTCTTCACGCAAATGTCAATACTATCAAGTTAAATAAAACTGTGTAATAGCATTTATGAGGGACATTTTGAATGAAAAACCGAAACAACCCATGAAATCGCAGGATGCGGATAAATGAAAACAAGAGTGTTTAATCATCTGAAACATTTCATTGTCAGCATTAGAATAAATTATTTGGTTGGTAAATTTTTTTGTAAAACTTATGGGCATTTAAGTTAATATTGGGCAACCAAAGCTATATTTTAACATAATCTGTCATTCTTTTTCTATTTGTTCTTAAGAGCAATTAGTAATTTTAGATTTTATGGGAGAAAAAAGTATTTAGATAGAAAACAAATATTTTTACTGCTTCCAAACAACCGCAAAAAATTACCTATTTTTTGCAGACTAATGAATCATGAAATCAACTAATTTAAGATAGAAATAGATCAAAACAAAACAGTTAAAATAATTGATAAAAGATTCCAGCAAACGTCAAGCCTATCAAGTTAAATAAAATTGTGTAATAACAAATGTAATCTAACCAAATATATTTGCTAATGCAATTTATAATAGAGATTTATAGTAAATATAAAATATGAATAACTTACTGGTCTTTCTTGAAACGCAATGGACAAGCTTTTATCTTAAGCGACTTTAATGCGTTTCTTTCAGAAGCAGTCGTCAGCTCAGTCAAAACACTGTCGCCATTTGGAATGTCCGTACCATTAAGATCCCCTTGAGATACTTCGTTATTAACTGCATTTTTGGCATAAAAACTACTTTCTTGATCGGTTGTTCCTAGGCTGCTCTCCCAATTGTTTTCTTCACCTGTAAATTGAGTTATTATTCAAGGGAATTTTATTAAAACAAATGTTGCAACATTTTCAGAAGTTTCTAGGATAAGTAAATTCTTTAAAAGATGCATTAAATTACATAAATTAAGGTCTTTGAGTAGTTAGCTTTTAAGATTTTAATCTTGCTACTTTATCAGATGGTATCTGTGCTTGAATAATGCTGCACAAGGCCCACTTTCAAGTATTGACAAGTATCCTTCTACCACAAAATGATTGTAGTACAGTTAGTTTGGTCATTGCAGAAAACAAGTAGGTTTGTAACAGAATCTGTCACTTAACCCACTTTCACACAAAAGTTGTGTTTAACAGGTAAGAAGGCGCCAAACATAGCATTAATTCTATATTAAACATTTACATGTTAAATTTGGCTAGTTTCATTAAATTTATTTCGAAAATTCAATAATTATTACTTATCGTTTGCAAAAATTAATTTATATTTCAAAGAATAAATATGTAATATTCCTCACTTTTAAATAGAATGAAAATATTTCATATCAACATACAAAGAATCTCGTAGTGAAATATATTTGACGTCATTTCAAAGGGATCGATGTCTCAAAAAGAAATTTATTTTAATTTATTGTCTAAAAGAATTAAAGTTTCTCGAGCGATTGTTGCGAATGGCAATGGCGATTTAATTCTAATAAAAATGGCTTCCTATGCTTTTTAAATGAGCATTAAATTTTGGAGTTTTTTTAAATAATTGAAGTACTTCGAATTCGAATTCTTTTCTGAAATTTTCAATGTATTCGTTGTTTGGGTTCCGCATTTGACATCCTGACCACTTTTGTTACCCACAAAGCTAAAAAGCAACCAAAAATCACCGCCGTTTAGCAACAGACGACTGATAAAAACGTTGGAGCCACCGTTCCCACCGCACTCCAGGCGACAGACTATAGCTGAGGTGAACGGTGGATGGACAACGCTCCCTAGGAAACCAAAAAGGCTTGTTTGTATTGTACTCATTTTCCCCCAGACTTTTACGGCCGATTTATTCTGTCACCGGACTGCTAGGAAACAAAGGCTTAATCTGTTCTGTGCTACTTGGCACTACACAAACAGATATGCTAGGAAAAAATATTCATTAACCCTCTGAGGGATACAAACCCATCGCCGAATGACTTAAGATTTCTAGCAAAACACACAATTTTTTAAAAAATTTAGAAATGTAATAATTTTACTTAATTTGAAGTGTGGACAAATCATCTATAATTTACACCTATAAAAACATAACTTAAAAAAAAAAAAAACATTTAAATGTTCAAGTCATACAGTGAAAACAAGTAGCCCATTTTCTCATCTCTCAGAGGGTCAATCTAGTAAGATTTGTTTATATAAGGCCTGAATATTGAGTATGAAAAGAATTTAGACATGTTAACCTCTCGACACATGAGAATTAAGATCCCCGACGCCGGTTGACTGATGATTTTGATTCTCTGAATGTAACAAGGAATTTTCTCCCTCAGCATTCTTTTGTTTTGTCTATCCTGTATTTTGGACACTTTCCTGAAGAACTTCGCTTCTGGGTATTGTGAGCGGTATGGACAGCAGCATTCCAGTACACGTCCCATCTGGGCCGATCTCGGGCGTCACTCGGAATCCACAAGTTACTTCTGTAGCCAGCTGTTACATAAAAAGAAGAGGTTATACTATTGCTATATTAAGTTTAAATTAAAAAAGCACGAAATCAAAATATTAATTTTAAATGAAGCTATGCATAATAAGAATACCGGATTGGGCGAGGTTGACCTATCCTTTCATCCCTTAAAGGGGTCGATAAAAATGGGTACCAAGCATGCTTGAGAACTAAACACTGGGGGTTCCGCATGAGGCTGACCACCTTACCGGGACATATGCCTAGCACCCCAGAGCCCTAGGTCCCGAAAGCTGAAATGGGCACAGCAGGCCTTGGCACACTAATGGGCTGTTGCGCCGAGGATTTTTTAGTTTTTATGTATAATAAGATATAAGGTAGTCAGCTGGAATTAAAGCATGTACAAAAAGAGAGTGCTAACCAGTACGGTTGGAAGCAGTGGTAAGGTGGTAGGTATAGTGTGTCTGAAAATAAGACTATTTTTTAAGGACTAAATCTGTCTGCTGTTATTGCAGATCTGATGGTATCTGTCAGAGACTGATTTTGAGAGGGCGACGGATGATCTACCACCAATCTTTGTATCATCGATATACAATACTACATTGCTTAAAAAAATTATATTCATCAGCAGTCTTAAGCTTATTTTTATTAAGATAGACTGTTTATTAGATTGACTGTTACACTCACATTAAATTACAGAAATATTCTAGGGCTTTAAAGTGTAGACTTGTATATTTCTAATTATGCTTTTCATTTTAAAACAACAACGAAGGGTAAAAGAAAACAAATATATTTATTATTAATTGGGAATAACACTTGAAACAAAATGTAAACAATTTCTTTTGTTAAAACTTCTCATTTTATTTTATTATTCGCACAAGCATATATAAAAATGTATTTTTAAAGACCAACATAAAGACCTTATACATACTTCATACCTTAGAAGCCATTAAATTAGGATTTAATAAAAACAATTTTCTAATACAGTTGAACCTCGTTAACGAGAACTCGCTTAACATGAAATTTCGCTTGAAATGATCTGAAAGCAATTCCCAGGCTTAAAAAGCTGTGAAGTAATGCTAAAAAATCTCTTAACAGGAAATAGTTTTAGGCGAAATCCTACTTAACCTAAACAAAAATTGAGAATTTGACTTTTTCTTAGTGATTCAAAGTTTTGAAGAACAAATGAAGCAAAACATTAAAAAAAAGCGGAAAGTGAAAGTGAACTATATAAAAATAAATCGTCTTCTACTTCCGAGAAAATCATGAGATCTCCATGATTTGTCAGTATCAATCCAGATTTGCTGTTCCTTACAAATTTTCCTTAATTTTCTGTAGTATGTACTGGTCCAAATGAACTTTAGAAATTGAATTACTAATTCTAATGCACAGTGTATTAATAAAATTAGAATAATTTTTGGATGATATTTTTCAAAAACTTAACTGGTTCAATGCAAAAAAAAATTCTGACGGTTAACACGAAATGTTTTCCCATGCAGTTTGCATTAATGGGGGTTCGACTGTAGTTTTACAAACAAACCTGGGTCTCAGTCACCACTTTGAGCCGACTCTTCTTGAGGCCAATCAGTCCGTTGATTCCTTCACAGGCTTTCGACACTTCTCTGTCCACATTGATGCAGTCTGGGGATATGGGTTCGGCACGGCAGAAAGTGGTCTCGGTTCTCACAGGGCCAACACCCGAGTCGCAAGTGGTCCTCAGAGGTTCGCCAACTTTCGATGGCGAGAGAAGTGCGGAGATGCTGTCCTGGGAAGAACGGTCGGGGATGATTCGGGTGACAACGCGAACCATCGACATTGTTCCTCAGGGAAAAGCTGGCATATTCCTAGACAAGGGTATTTGTTTATGTAAGTTTTACTTATAGAAGAGCAAATCTCAAAGAATGTGCAAAAAGTAATTAATAAAATACTAGAGTTCATTTTACAAATGAAAGTCTTCAACAATTTGTTCCAACTTAAATAATTTGTGAAAATCTTGAGCAGCCAAATATAAATCAATAAAATTGTGGAATGTTTAAATACTTAACTAATATTATTCTCCTGTGACCTGGGTTCCCTGTTTGGGGATTTTTTTAAAACAAAATTTTGAAGGTCATTAGTTTTTTGTAAAAACTAACAAGTCCTTTTTATTGTTGTGCACCTCGAGGACATAGTCTGGAAGATAGGAAAGGTGCAGTAGCTTCTGTTGGCACAAGGCTTAGAGCACATACAGGGTGGAAGTCTGACTGCTGCTCTGAGAGGGTGACACCTCAATTTCACTAGGAGGGGCAGTTTTCTCCAGGCAACCCGTGCCTGTCGTAACTGCACTATGACAAACCACATGGCTTACTCACCCACAGATTTAACTAGTACATTTTTAGTAAAGAGTCATAAGTAAACAACAAGAAAACTTTTACAAATTTAAATATGTTGTGTTTTTTAATACTTGGTTGGTTGTTGCTTTTTGGCACAAGAGCCAGATTTGTTGGGGGGAAAAAATTAGGAGAAATGTTAAAGCAAAGTGAAAAAAATTCCTCAAAAGCATAAAAACTTAACTCGGAATTAAAAATAACATTAAATTGTCAATTACTATATCCTGAATATATACAGAGAAGTTTTAAAACTGTTTACCATTAAATTTGGATATTGTTGTATGAGTAAAAATTCAACCGATATTAGTTTTCTCACATAAATTTTTTTAAAAAATTTTTAATTAAAAAACGTCTGAAGAATCTGTACCCTGAAAACTCATATAAGTTTCAAATTTTAATTTATTTTAATTAGAAAAAAGAGTAACAATTAACAAACTTTTCAATTTGAGTTATAGTAAATTAGTAACTTTCCAGTTAGTTTCAAGAGTTTTAAAATCCAATTAGTTTGAACTTCACATATACGTGTTTTTTAGAAAGAAAAACACAAAACATGTTTTTTTTTAAAAAAGATTTTTTGCTACTTTTTTTATACCTGCTACATAAAACAGTTCAATTACTACAACTACTAGAATAACATGCATTAAAGTATTTAAAAGTTGAGAAAAAATCACATTCAACATTTTAGTTAACAAGCAAATTATACATACTTTATTTAACAATTATATCAGACATTAAACTTGTTTCAGATTAGATAAGGATTTTAAGGATAAGGTAGATTTTTTAAGGATTTAAAAATTAATGTGACCAAATGTCTTACTAGTTCGAAAAAGCCTTGCAAAGTCAAAAGAATATTTATCAATATTTTTTTGATAGGTTTTCATATAAACTATAAAAAAATACATGTAATCTAGTCTTACTAATGTGCCTAACATTGTTTAGCCATTTTTATAATGCTACAATAAATGAAACATGATACTACATCACAAAGTGAATGAACTAGCGATTTCTTATAATTGAGGTATAGCAGTGTATGCAGGAAAACAGACCCTTTAACGATTGAGTTAACATGGCAAGAAGAGCATTACATTTTCACATATGGTGCCACATGAACAAACAACTTAATTTAATGCAAAATCCTAAACAATTCTACAAGCAACTAAAATCAGGTATAATAGAGAAAAATAAATGTATAATAGTAAATTGTAGAGAAGTATTACATCAAAATGACAAGAGAAAACATGAATCTAACCTTTGTAAATTTCCACGAATACCATAAATTTAACAGATTCTACATTCATTCAGCATCATAAAACCATAAAAGATTGGGCAACATTTTTAGATCAAAAGACAATTATAACAACACTTGTAAACAGGGTTGGGTTTTTACCGGATAATTCTAGTTTTTACCAAGGCATGGTAAAAACTGGGTATTTACTGGTAAAATCCGGGTATTTACCAGTAAAAACCGGGTATTTACCAATTTAGTTTAGTTTGAATTATTGTCGCACTAGAGCTACACGAGGGCTATTGGCGACGGGTGTTGTATTTTAGAACCACAGTCAAGTGACGAGCCAACACTCAAGGGTATTTACCAGTAAAAACCATAATATTTTGTATGCGTGAAAACAAATATAATTTTCACAATCTATATATAATTTACACTTGTATGTTTTTACACACCTATATCGACACAAATGTGTGTATAATTGTACATGTTTTCTAGTAAATTAAAATAGCTATTATGCATTTTTATAAAACGCTAATCTTTTTGGCTAAGACATGGGTGACAGAGGTTTTTTTTTTTATTTAAAACCTTTTATAAAACCTCTTATTGAAAATTGTCCAAACATTTCCCCTTTCTACCTGTAATTTTAGGTAAATACCTTTTGACCTTGTATAAGGCCAGGGTTGGATAGGGTTTTAAAAAAAGCGGATTTTTAACGGCCTGTCCAAAATGTCATTTACTTCTTAATTGCAATGTTACAGGTGACGCCGGCGACATAATTTTTGATTATAATCTAGTTGCATAAAAGTTTATGATTTACAAACTGAAAGTTAAAAACTATAATACGTTAATGTTTATTAACTCACTTTTTAAATAGGTAATAAAATTTCATTCAAAAGCTTATTATATTATCGTTGCTGCTGACCAATTCATAATTAAATAAAATCTAAATAATCGTCAATCCTCCAAGATCGCTAACGAATTTGGAATTTGTTAGCCGGAAAATATCAGGTTCGAGTCAGAAATATGCGCATGTGCATATTGTAATTTGGTGTTTATGAGGGGCAACGATGAGTGCAACGTCGTAAAGTAACGTAACCATAGCCTCAACCTAACCTGAGGGCGGCTTAATCGAGAGAAAGTCACAATGTTGGGCTGATTTTTAAACCTATGAGGAGGTTACTTGCCGCTGTATCGATACGTATCAACCTTAGAGCGGCTTAATCGAGAGAAAGTCACAATGTTGGGCTAATTTAACAGGAATTTAAAATACTCATTCTGCATGGCTTCTGATATCAGAATGCCAGAGGTCTCATAGTTTTAAGCAGCAATTAAAAAAAAATAAGTAGAAATACATTAAAAGACATATCTACATTTTTAATACTACGATTGCATTCCCAAGTATGAGGGCTGTTTTTTAAGTAAGGTCCGTTTTGTTTTAAAGAAATATGGGCATAAACTCTTGGCTGTCTGAGCAGGCTGTTGACTTTTAGGTAGAGGGTTTTCAAAACTTAGTTCTAAAGACTCATATGCACAAGTGCATTCATAAACTTGGCAACTATGTAGAAAATAGCCAGAAGTATGTTAATGTACAATCCTAAAATAAAGGCTTTTTTAAGCAAAATATTGTCGTCACTTCTTTAAAACAAAACAGACTTTACTAAAAAAAAACAGCCCTCATATTAATCACATACATATTTCATTCTAAATATCCCACATTTAAAAACAGTACCAACTCCGAATACATAAGTATATATTAATAAATAAAGAACAGCAAAACAAAATACAGGAATTAATTCTAAATATCACAATTCTTACACGTGATCAACACCTACATGTGCCACAGGAAAACTTGTTCTTATGCTAAATAAATAAAAAAGGAAATTTCGACATACATTTCAATGATAAAGGGGAAAAAGTTGACAAAAAAATACAATAAATGTATTTGTATATATAAACAGGGTTATATTTCTAATTCGGCTGCAGCCTAGAATATCAAATTTTCAGGTGCTTCAGTGTGGGGGAAAATTAATTCAAAATTTAAAATGAAGTATATTACTTACGAATGTGTAATAAGAATTACTACATGTTAGTAATAAGAAGTACTCAATAGTAAGAGTGGTCACTGATTTCAAGTTATAGTTTAAAACCAATTTCTTCTTTAACGGATCTTATAAGAGTTAAGTAAAAAAAACAAGTATCTAAACTAAATGAAATTGATCTTTAAAGACGAACACACCAATGAACTTTATAAAAAAAAGGACAAAATGCGAGGTGATTTTTTAAGTACTATCCTACCATCATCAGATGATGCAGGTCTATCCAAGTTTGGGGTTAGACGTCGATTAACAAGCATTTGCAAATTTGTGGAGCATCGAAGAGTTATGCAATAAAAAGTTTCAAATAAAAAATGCAAATTCCGAACATCATGCACGTGAGATTATGAGGGATCGAGCTCAATATCATGAAATCTCACCGGGAGTTATGGGAGTAAAAAAAGTCAAAACCACCGACAAAATTTATGGGCGTTCCCTTTTTTTCTAGCATACAGTGCATGCAAATGCTAACTAAAGGTTTTAAGTTTTTTTAGCCAATATGTTTTAATATTCTCAATCAATGGATTGAAAAGTCTGTACAACAATAAACATCAATTAACAGTCAGGTTATTCATTGGAAATGATTTACAATTCCAATTTCGAAAAATAGTAATTACAATTATAATAAGTATAGTTAGTTCTAGAACTGGTTAACTAAAATTGTGACGATGAGAATTAATTATTCTACAGTCGTATAATAAAGTCGGATAGATAAAGATTTTTGTATAGTAATGTTTATACAATGTTATAAACAATGTTTCAGGTTCAATGTTATTAAATTTTAACAATAATTTTTTTAATTCTCATCTATTAGACCTGGAAAAAATTGTGACAATCGTCTGAAAAATCAGTTGATACCATGTATGAGCTTCATGTGCTTAACGTAGGTCTTCTCAAAGTAGAACTTCTTGTCGCCACACATGGTGCACACCCAGGGGTCTTTTGTGTGGGACACCTGGTGCACCTGGAGGGCTCGGGTGGAGGAAAACTCCTCGGTGCACACCTTGCACGCAAACTTCTTCGCAACCACACGCACATGGACATGCGATTGGAGCGCGCCCAGCTCGGCGAACCGGCGCCCACAGAACAGGCACTGGAAGGTCGTCTCCCTGCCGTGCAGATCCTGGTGCAGGTTAATGTCGTCCATCAGAGTGAGTCGGTCGCCGCAGCTAGAACAGGAATAACAAGAAGGGACATTTTGGCGGAACACTTCTTCGGACGCTTCGAAGGGGGCCGCCAGCTCGGTGTGGTTCTTGAGCTCGTGCACGGTGAGGAGGTGTTTTCTCTGGTACCGCGTACCGCACACCTCGCAGGTGTAGAGGTACGTGTCGCATTTATTCAGCATGTGGACGTAGAGCGACCGCGGCGTGTGGAACGGCAAATGGTGGCAAGTGCACCGGTAGCTGTTCTTCGAAATGTGTTCCGACAGGTGCTGCGCCGTGTTCATGCCGAGGTCGACCAGACCGCAGATGAGGCACTCGCCCTCGATGATGTACCGCATCAGACCCTTCACCAGGTCGCGGCCGGTCTTCTTTGCACTTGCAGAAGGTTCGTCCATTTCATTTCCAAGATTGTCTGTTTCAAAGCTTTCTTTTCCTTGAGGTCCTTTCCGCACAACACTCTTCAGGTTAAACTTGACCTTCAGCTTTTGTGTCTTCTCCGACTCTGGTGCCGCCAGCTGCGGAATGTTCTCTCGGCAAATGCTGTATGGCAACGACAGATTGGCACATTTGTTTTCCTCTCCAGCCCGTATTTTGCCCAACATGGGACAGCTGAGAGGGGCACAGACCAGGCCTGGTATACCCTCGCACTCGGCTTCCACAGACCCATCCGATGCTTCGCTATATTTCTTCACGATGATTGCTGTCTCCATAGTATATTGTAGGCCATTTCGAGGGTCTGTGATGACACGCGTTTCAACGCTGATTGGATCTCCAAGCTGAGAGGTTGTAAGAAGATTTGGGGAACTCGAAGGTACAGAGTTCAGAGGAGTAATATGTGCAACGACTTGAACCACAGACATTTTCTTCACAGATTTTTTTTTAATTATTTGAAACTAATATTAAGTAAAGGAAGCCCAATACATGTGCATTAACTTTAGAGCAAGTTATCAGTATTTAGAAGTCAAATTAGTATCACAGATAATTTGTTCTTAAACCACAAACTGAGTTTTTCTTTTTAGGTAAATGCACTTTCAATTCTTTTGTTTTTTTTTTTAATTCCAGAGCTTTTAAAAGTAAAGAGATCAAGTTTATCAGATCTTTTACCTTATGTAGCTTTTGCTTGTAATTTTCAAAATGTTTCAAAACCTGAATTTGGTTTCTTTTTTCTTATGGTAAATGTCTTAAACCACAATCCGATCGTAAAAATTTGAATTTAAAATTTCTCTCTATTTTTACTTTTGCAGCACAGAATCATAATTTGTTCTTAAAATAGGATTTGTTCAAAACTCAAAAGTCCATGTTTTCTACTCACTTCAGTCCAAGCTTGTTTCAAAATCCATGCTTGCGTCCAATCACACATGACTGTACTCTGTCCAATTCAACCAAGCAATGCATATTCTAATGCACAAAGACACAACTTAACACAAAGCGTACATCTGATCATCACAAAACATCCTATAAAAGATCATCACTATAAGAAAAGTATTCTACACAGCACTTAGGTAAAGATAAACCATACAATCAAAAAGGCACTACCACATATGTAATGCATACAACATATTCAGAACATATTTTTAATTGTTTTTATTTTTAAAAATTTACATACTTATGTTTATTTAGTTGAGTGTAAAAAAATTTGCACATCTACATGTATGTGGTCAAACACAAATCAAAAGAAAGTAACGTTTGGCACTTCATATTTGTAAGAACGTTGAATTTCACTTGGTTTAACCCTAGTTTTGGGTACTACTTGATGCTAAATTGATTGATTTTAAGCAAATTAAAGTCTAAAATGTCTAACCATCTTTAACCATAAAGAACATATAGTATATACAGGGTGGCCTAGCGGGTAGTGTTTGAAACAAATGAAAAAATAAAAACAAATAAGAGACATGAGAAGAATTTAATGACGTTTATTGAATGGACATATTGGGCAATTTAAGATAAAGAGGTTCGAAGTGCCCGCCATCTTTAACAAGGACAGCAGTTAGGCGGTTATCGAATCCAACCATACTCCATACCCATACCTTCCTCCTGCCATACTCCTTTTGTTTGGCCAATTCTTTTTGTGGAACTTC
The DNA here is from genome assembly GCA_019343175.1 of Oedothorax gibbosus. NCBI lineage: Eukaryota > Metazoa > Arthropoda > Arachnida > Araneae > Linyphiidae > Oedothorax > Oedothorax gibbosus. The sequence goes on from CM033274.1 coordinate 1,931,430, forward strand.
TCACAAAAGCTAAAAAAAGCTTCCCACAAAAAGAATTGGTCAAACAAAAGGAGTATGGAGGAATGAGGAAGGTATTTGTAAGGAGTATGGATCGTAGTAGTCGAGAACCGCTTAACTGCTGTCCTTGTTAAAGATGGCGGGCACTTCGAACCTCTTTATCATAAATTGCCCAATATGTCCATTCAATAAACGTCATTAACATGTTTCTTATTTGTTTTTATTTTTTCATTTGTTTCAAACACTATCCGCTGGGCCACCCTGTATAACATATCTTATAACTAATACTGTTGACACTCTTTAGTTTTTTTTTTACAGATGTCAGATCAACCAAGCAACAACAACATAAGGAAATATTCACCAACAACAATATTCGCCAAAACCATAAATAAAATAAATGGTTATTTACATAGCTAGGTAGCTATAGATATTACAATAGTCAGCAATACAACTTACATCTTTGCAAAATCAAGGTAAATAGAAATAAATGTGAAACAAATTTGGATCAGATTTACTGTACGGTCCCCCTTGGCGCAATTTTTTTGGATTTGCCGATAAATAATTTTTTTCTGGCAACCTGTCTGACTTCATAAAGATTCGAATTCTATGACTTCGCATCGATGACGTTTTCCGGCAACCCTATCAAACCGTTGGTTGAGTTTTCATAAGAAATATTCCTATACGATATTTTCTTTGAATGGTGGTTTTAAAAAAAAAGTTGCCAAAAGACGGCATTTTGGCGCGATTTCGGAAAGTTCGCCAAGGGGGACCGTACAGTATATCTCTACCACAAATTTATTTCACAAAAGAGACAAGATCTCTTAACTACTGCATGGGTAGCCTTATTTATTTTTTAATTTCAAGTGTATAGTGTAATGAAACGAAAAGCTTAAAGTTGAATTACTATTTTTATTTTGTTAACTACTAACACAAACTTACGACGATTTGGTACAGGGACATATTTGACATTTTTTACCCTTTATTCCCAATGTACTTAATATATTAGTTGCAAGAAATCAAAGATACAAATTGTATTGAAAGAAAGTGAATGAATGCATACGTTTGTTAAAATAAATGTTAAAAGGAGGAATATAGTACATTTCAAAAAGTATTTAACGAAAACACGCTAAACAAAACACTCAAAAAAGCGAAACTTTACTTACCAAAATCGCAAAATCTTTTGAATTATATAAGTTAGCATAACATAAGCTTAACAATTAGGTAATTAATTTAGGTTGAACTATTTAGATAGACTTTGGATGAGGATTTCACGAGTATTACCAGTGTTGTGTTTCGGTTCGGCTTATGGTTTTGTAGAGGTTGTAGGAGGATGAGGATCGTATGGTAGGGGGCTTGACAGCCGTTCCTGTATTGTATTGTTCATCTGTACCACGTGACGGTCTACAGATGGTAGTCGTTCCATTATTATAGAAAATCACGATTCAACGCATTGCATACGGTGCGGTTAGACAGTCGTTCCTCTATTGTATCTGACTCAAAATTTCGTGTTTGACCGTGTCTAAAACCACGACTATACGGGGGAACAATCCGATCGTCACGCAAGTGACATAGCTAGAAATAAGGGTTACCAAGATACAGAAACTGGTTAGTTACTAGATTTGGCATTATATTACCACTTGCACATTATTCCCTACAATTTATTCTGGAATTCGGTGTTGTATATTTTTTGAATACATAAATATTTTATTGTTTTTTTTATACGAAATAATAATAACTTTAACTCTAGTACTTTACGAATACGAAATACTTTATTATGATATGGTTGTCCAAATCGAAATTGTAGCAGAGACCTTAGTTTTCTATGGCTGTGTCCTGTCCTGACTACGACATGAAATGCAACAACCGCAATTTGTACATGCATGCGCAACGAAAACATTGACGCACGGTTACTGCAACTCAACTGGCTAGAAATAGTAGTTTGGTAAATAGTAGTTAGCACGGTGTTTTAGCTTATAAACGCATGCCTCAAATGTCTAGGAGAATAACTCTGATTCGGTGTATCTTGCGCTATGACTTGAGAACTATGACAAAAACCGACTTTATCATTTGCAACTTTTCAAATAACCAAATTTAAGCCAAAAAAGCAATTAAAAATTCCACTCTCGTCAAGTAACCCTGAAAAAAGTTGCAACAAAAGTTGCAAACAACTTTTGCTATTTAAAGCCATGTTAACTTGTAGTAGGGTTGCCATTGTCAATAGGCTGTGTCCTGACTACGACTTCATATACCACAAATGCAACAAAACTTGGCGACCGCCAAGGGCGCTAAGCGATGCAATAGGGCTGACTCTGCCAAGTCGCCAAGTTTTGTTGCATTTGATGTCGTAGTCAGGACACAGCCTTAAAAAATAAAGAGAAAAAAAGTAATAAAAAAGGTATTGAAGTAGAAGTACATAAACTACTTTTCAATTAATTGAATTGAATTAAAATTTCAAGACTGTAAATAATTTCTGCATTTAGTTTGGGATTTGTGCAAAGTATTTTTGCTTGTGTTTTTATTAATCCTTTTTTTAAACTTATGCGTGATAAAAATGTTATTTTGTCAACAGCAGAGTTTTAAAGAATATTTAAAATTAGGTGGACAAATTTAGATTTTGAAATATTTATTGATGATGTATTTTTTTAATATATAGAGATTAGGTTTCATTTTATTAGCATTAATATTTTTATGACTAAGAAACACTTTTATTGCGATTAATTTGTTCAAACAATGGAGTAGGGGTACTTTAAGTACATTTTTAGAAATCAATTTAATACACACTAATAGTATAATAATGAACTACTTACTATTGGTATAAATTATTAATAAACTTATTTAACTTACTAGTAAAGATTATTTATTTATTAAATTATCATTTATATAATATTTTGATTAATTATTGTCTTTTATTTAAAAAAAAAAATTAGCACTTTTTATATGATCTTTATTGATTCTGTGCTTGCCTCAAAATGATTTTTTTTATTTAAAAAAATCTAGCTGTAACACGTTCTTTTTATTATAAGGATTTTTTTATTAGGAAAATTTTAATTTGTTATTTAACTCTTAATATAAAAATATAATTATGCGCAATCACTATGGCGTAGTGGTCAGCGCTTCTTGCTCTTATTCCGTAGACCCGGGTTCGTATACGGTTCCGGTAGGTCATGAATATACTCAGTTCTTCATTCTGCACAATGAGTACTAAACTTGATTGATTGGAAAGTCAACTGAAGGTCCATTGTCGAACTTGGCATGGACAATCAATATCGCTCGTGTAAGCACAATGGCTATTAAATTTGGGCGACTTTTTTTTTGGCAAACTTTAATTAGTATGAAAAATATAAAAAATGAATTAAAAAAATCTCAAAACATTTCCAATTTAAATGTAATAAAAGTTAAAAATCTATGTTATTAAAACCAACAATTAAATTTGTTACACTGAGTTTTAACTAAACTTACTAACCAAATTTATTTTTTTCATATCAATGTTGAAAACAAGGTCTCGCGCTAAAGCAAGCGATGAAATATTTTCATCCCATTCCACGTTTCTAGCACAACACCAGCATCAGTTTAAATGGTCCAGATCAAAGACATCCAGACGCATGCGTGTGAAAAAACCCTACGTTTTGGCGAAAAAACTGGCCGCTATTGCATCGCTTGGAGGTCGCCAAGTTTTGTTGCATTTGAAGTCGTAGTCAGGACACAGCCTATAATTTGGTAATATAAAAATATAATTGTTTTGGGTCGTCTTTTTCTAGCAGTCTTTATGAGCTTTAACAAAGTCAATTACGTCTCGTAATTAGAGGTCATACAATTCAAATTTCAAGTGAACATTAAGAAAATCAGACATTTAGATTATTTAGCGAATAAGACATAGAATCGTGTCAAGCACGTCGTTATGCACTGCTACACGTTCATAACTGTTACGGGGAAAACCACTTGTACTAGGTCTATTATATTCATGAATTTAAAAAACTACAAGTGACTAGTCTGATACTTGTATCTAAGCTGATTATTTCTTGAAAGTATGTAGAATGCTAAAAAACTTTGTCAAAAATTAGAATAAAACCAAGTAATCACCTCTTTAAATGCAAAAGACTATTCTAATAGACTAACGCAAATATGTTTTACATCAGCAATAGGTCTTGTTATAAAAGCTATTAGCACGATATTATAAAGAAATATTTGGCTTGAGCCACACTTACGATGACTAGGAGCTATGTTCAACTACTGACATGTCTCCGATCACATAGTAGCCCAGTGAATCTGGTCAAGTCCAGAGTCCGTGGTAATCGCGTCTTAGGGGACTTGTGAAAATTCCTAGGCGCAACAGTAGATCAGACATTTGTAGCTTTGGCCAGAAGCTCTTGACCGGCAGATACACGCGCCCGTGGCCAGGTATTTGAGACAGCTAGTTATCTAGCATAGGAGTCTTCAATTTTAACTAGCTTTTTGACCCTTTTATTAACAGCAACTGTTTAACAGCGAGTGAGTTCAGAATGAAACTACCAGTAGAAAAAGTTTTTTGGTTGCGTTAACTGTCCGAGTAAATTTGGTCTCAGCTGTAAAGCACCATATTTTAAGTGCTATGTTTAGAAGTATAGGTTTAATAATATCATTATATTATGTAACCAAGATGATATCACTTGCGGTTTCACTTGCATTGGCAATCGCGTTTGAGAAAATTTTGATATCGATTTTGAAAATACCGACGAGAGATAATGTTTTTGTCTTACTCCTGTTTTTTTTACACAGGAGGAATAAAAACACAAAAAAAATGCTAAAATAGCCGCCGATGGTTGAAAAAAATAGATGTTTACACAGAAATAGTAGATTTTAACACTCAAATTTTCTCAAAAAAAGTCTCCTTCCCTTCAAAATAATCGCTTTAGTAGGCTAAATAGTCTCAAGCGGCAGCCCTGTAAACATATCAAAAACATATTTGTTTTTGCTGAAAAATTACATGGGGGAGGGTTCACAGGGGCAGGTTATTTCTCGTTTCTATCGGCCTATTGATGATGAGGAAAGAACAAAATACCAAAGTCGGTCATTTCTTGGGAAATCAAACAAAAAAAAATCGATTTCCCCGCGAACATACCGAATTTAATAACTTTTTTATTAAATATGTTTTATTGTTAATTCTTGGCTAATGAAGCACTTTAGTGCTATTTTACGTTAAACAGAAACCTCCATTTTTTTGTATGGCAGACCTTAAAGATCTTGTCTTTAGTTTCAATTAAAAACACAATAGAATTCACTCAGCAGCAACAACAAAAAATCCTAAGGTAGCGGGCCTTGACATCAATCACAGGGCATCGTAATTTTTGAAAGTGCCTAAAATTTGGTTGACTGATCCGCCCTGAACTAAAACAAAGAAGAAACGGTACATGATCCTACGACGATTACGCTATCAATACTAGTAAATATTACGAGGAGTTGTGTTTGGATAATCGATTTTTTCAGAAAAAAAACATTTAAAAAAATCCCAAGACAAAATGGCAAACTAGCAAATTATTACTAGGCGCTGAGGCTGGTTGACAAATCTGATCTACTGATCATACCTAGAACTAGGAACACTAACCTACAGCGATCACGCGTCTACTTAGCAAATGTCATCGTGGGTAGGTTAAGTTTAGTTCCCGCACGAATAAAAAAAACTTTGATAAGAATTTGAGCCTTTATTTCCAGAAACCATTGTTTGGATATTTAAAAAAAATCCTATTAAAACCATCGGAATTGTTTTTCAAGGCCGAAGAACCGATATTTTTCATTAAATGCTAAAAAGTCACCAATATCAAGGCAAAACCAATCTCAAAAATAAATTTGCTGGAAATAAGGAAGCTTATCCGTAGTTTTGACTGCGTTTCCGTAACTCCGTAGTTTGATACCTCGCCGTGAAAACGGCATCGATTTGGAGTGAAATATGCTTGTTATTAGCTTGGTTCAAGTTTGTGCATTTAGCGTAGTAGGTAAATTGGTAAGTAAATAAATTTGTTTTGTGTCGTCTTTTCTAGCAGTCTTATGAGCTTTAACAAAGTCAATTACGTCTCGTAATTAAAACTACAAACAAGTGATAAGGTCGACATTTGAGATAGCGAACTAAACTTCACCCGACATCGTGCTCTAACACCGTCGGGAGTTTGGACTCCACAGATTTAACGTGCACTCGGAGAACCACGTAACTAGGTCTATTATTATTTTGTCGTACAAAAATGAGAAGTGACTAGGATACTTTTTGTATCTGTGATTGTTTGCAGGCTGTGGCGAAAACGTACAGTAAACTGCTAATAAATGCATTTTGTGTTCAAAAAAAGAAAACACCAATGAACTCACCCTTTTATAATTGGGCAAAAACTCACCTAATAACTAGCTCTGCTAGAATATGTTTTGACGATCATGCAATAAGGATACGCAATTATAGAAACTATTTATTGCACACGAATAAAAACATTTAAGACTTGGAGCGACACGACTTTGGCGATGATGATGAGAGTGTTCACTACTACTGTTCGTCCGCCTGTTCGCCCCGCTTGATCTGCGCCCAGCCGACGAGTCGCCAGTGGCGCTCGATCCGGCGACTGAGCGCCACCTTGTCGCCCGCCTCGGCGCACACGGGCTGCGACAGCTGCAGCTTGGCCATGTCGCTCTTGACGGCCAGCACCCGCGCCCCGGTGGCCAGGGCGCCGCAGTTCAGCATGAGGGTCTCCCCTTTAGCCAGCCCCTTGACGCGCGCCCCTTTCCCCGCCACCCCGAGCAGGCGGCGCAGTAGGAAGAAGGCCACCTCCAGCTGGCACAAAGGGGCCGGCACCCCGAGCCCCAGCACCTGGCCCGCCAGCCGGTCGGCGCGCGAGAGGGTGGGGTCGAGCAGAGTGCCCACCCCGATGAGGCCGCCGGGCACCGCCACTTCGAGAGAGTTCTGCTCGGCGAACAGCGACACGACGCGGGTGCGCAGGGGGCTGCACACCAGGCGCCCCCCTTCGTCGCGCCGCACCAGGCCCGGGCGCAGCTCCACCTCCTGGCCGAGGCGCAGCACGCCGCGCAGCAGGGACCCGCCGGCCACCCCCCCGCGCAGCTCGTCGGGTGCGCAGCCGGGCCGGTTGACGTCGAAGGAGCGCACCACCGCGAGGCGGGGGGCGGCGCCGCTGTCGCGCAGGGGGAGGGGGATGCGCGCCAGGTGGTCGCACACGGCGTCCATGTTGAGGGCGAGCTGCGCGGACACGGGCAGCACGGGCGCCCCCTCCGCCGCCGTCCCCCGCACGAAGTCGGCGATCTCGAGGTGGTGGCGGCGCGCCCGCTTCTCCTCCACCAGGTCCACCTTAAATAAACAAACAAACACTTTATTAACGTAATACAAACATTACAAGAATATTTTTTTTCGTCACAAGGGGGTTAAAGAAACCCGTACATGTGACTAATTATAATTGAAAGACACATTATAAGTTAACAAAAATGCACAAAAAAATAATAATTTCAATACATAAATATAAACAAAAAGAGAAAAAGTGGCAATATTAATGCTAGATAATCAAAAGAATGCTTAAAATTCTGGTCAGCGGGGAATATATAAGAAAAATCATATTTCGCTTCTATAAATATACATAAATATCGTTTATTGATAATATAAATTTAAACCTTGATATTGATAATATAAATGATGACCTTGTTCTGCAGCACGATGAGGTGCTTGGGGCCGGCCGCTTCCAGGGCCGCAAGATGCTCCCGCGTCTGGGGCTGGGGGCAGGGCTCGTCGGCCGCCACCAGCAGCAGGGCGGCGTCCATCACGGCCGCCCCGCCCAGCATGGTGGCCATCAGCACCTCGTGGCCGGGGCAGTCCACGAAGGAGACGTGCCGCACCAGACGCGCCTCCCCCCCGCAGCCCCCCACGCACCGCACCGACGAGGGGGACGAACTGGGGCCCGACGTGAAGCACTGCGGGGGCGGGCACAAGTCGCACCTGCAAGGGAAGAATAAATTAAAAATTGTGATCTTCAAAGGGCAGGCAATAAACTGTTTTTGCTACTATATAATTGTGAGAATTCGTATTATAAGTAAATTCCGAACGTCCAAAAATTGCGAAATACCGAAGATTATATAATGACTGCTAAACTCCGACGATTCTATACTATCAAGATATATAGAATCGCGGTATTTCTGCGAACTTAAAATCACATATGTTGCTGATGATGGAAATTCGTAAACCCGATGAGGCGATCTTGTAAAAAGTTTGAAAAAACAGTCTGAGTGGTGTTAGAAATTGGATTAAAAACAAGAAGTTCATAAAGAACTAAAATGGCCTACTTTCCTGTTACTTAAATACTTACTGAAGTTCTAATCGGGAAAAAACTAGGTTTCTAACAGTAAATATCATCAACAGCCGTTTCTACACTAGATTTATACATATTAGAAAAAAAATCGAACACAGCATCAGCTAATTATTAAACTTCTAAAAGCAAATCAACTATTTCCTAATATTTCGCAATTAATAAATATATCGCTGCTCGCGATTATTGAGTTCGAAGAATAATTAAATAAATACAAGTAATGAATCAATGCTTAAAATAGAAATTAAATTAAACTAAGCATAATGTATGCAAAGTATGCTTGCCGCTTCTGTTAGAAATAATGACAATCAAAGATAATTGTGCTCATTTATGACTCCACCAACTGATTCATGAAACAATTATTTGCTTTCATAATTTAATAAGTTTCTCGCCATGTTGATTGCAAAGATTTAAAGACTCAAATGAATTAATGCTAATCAATGGAATTGCTCACAGAAGTAGTATATGTCCGACGAGTACAGACGACGGACAAAAGTTGAAGTAGGTCTTGAGTCATAGCTTTTACAAAAAAGAATTTTAATTTATAGAACATTTTGGAAGGGGTGACGAGACGGACATCGACCGCATGTCACATATTTTATAAATAAAGTTTCTCATGCCATTGTCTATTTGGCAACAGTGATTTAAATGACTCATAATTGAATTTCAATGCTAATTCAATGGGAAATTAGCCGACAGATAGTAGATTTATGTCCGTCCGGACGTACAGACAGGCGGACAAAAAGTATAAAAGTTAGGTCTCTGATGTCATATCTTTCTAACAAAAAAAGAATTTTTAAGATCCGATTGATAGAACCTATTTTGGAAGGGGGGTACGGACAGACAGACAGACGGACATCGACCGCATGTCAATACCTACTTTTTCATTTTTTTAATTCTTTCGAATTAAAAAAAAGAAAAGTAGGCTAAAAATTTAGGAGCAATCTGTACTACAAACGTACTTTCGAAATCACAATTAACTATCACCGTAGTATCAGTATCTAAATTATTCGATCGTCGGAATATCACATTTAATATATTGCCCGAGTTTTGGGATTTAAAGGTCACAGAAGAGAATTTCGACAAATTTAAAGTCGTTAAAAATTTCCGATTTTAAGATGATTTTTTTTGGCACGATCTTCTTTGGAAACCACCTTAGTTGATAGCGAAATTAACATTTAAAACAAAAACTAGTCACAATAGCTAGGACTATATTTAACTACGACTATATTTATAAAGAACTTTTTCGCAAATATGTAGGATTTATGGTTGCATTTTGCGAATAGGCAAAAACGTTGCCGTTTATTTCGAACCCCGAGTCTGAGTGAATATTTTTTTTTAATTAAAAAAAAGCACCTTGTGTGGGACTCACTTGAAAATCTTGGCGTTGGCGTATCCCAGCTTGATGGTGATGTTCCTTTCGAGCTCGCGTCGGAAGCGCACCGTGCGCACCCCGGACAGCGCGCGCACCACCGTCGACTTTCCGTGCGCCACGTGACCTACGCACCCCACGTTGAGGGTGGCCTGGCGCGACATCACCCCAGGCGCGTCCGCACTCAAATCCTCCTCTGACGACATCTTCCCTGGTGCACTGCAAAAATATTCAGTTCAATGGAATTAGCTTGATATAAAAGTAGAAAAAACCTTATTTACAAGTGATTTTTTTTCTTTATATTATATCAATATATATATTATGAAAATAAATAAATTTTTAATACAGTAGAAAAACCTCGATTATCCTATCTAATTGGGACCGGAGATAGGTCGGATATTCGAAAAATAAGAAGAATTTACGAGAGAATAAGAGAAGAATAAGAGAGAATTTTCATTAAATAGTAACATACATTTTCTCATATTTACTCATACTTTATTTTCTTAAAGTAAAAATTTTAACAATTATAACTAAATTTAATTTGTTACTTGCTTTATCCGCTATTATATAAGATTATAGTGAATAATTGTGAACAATAACTTTTTTAATTTTTTTTTGTTAAAGAAGATTTAAAAAAAAAAAAAAGAAACATGTTGCAGCTCATCCGAGCGAGATGCTCTGGTAATGAATAAATCAAAAAGAATTTTGCGATTCTTTTAAATTAACCCCTCTGGTTTTCTGAAAAAGAAAAAAAAAACTGGTGGCCTTTTTTTACAGGAAACAATTTTTCCCAACAATCCTGCCTGTAATTTGAACGAGAAAAAAAAATGATGATTCTACGAGAAAAAAAAAATTGATTCTAAAGATTTACCACTAAAATTAGATTTAAATTGCATTAAAAAAGAAAAGAAAATATAAGTATACATGGAAACTTTATTTCAAAATTTGCCACATTTCAGGTTCCACACTACGTTTATACGGTAAAAAGTGGTCAGTCCGTCAGTCACCCACTTTTGCATTATGAACCACAAGTTTTACAAACAAGTCGGATTCGCCATATTGAAGCAAAAAATCAGACTATATCCCGGATTTTATTACAAATTTTAAATTAGAAGTATATTTAAAATTTAAATATCTAAAACATTCAACTACATTTAAATAACAAGAAAATGGGCTTGTTCCAACACTTTGTCAAAGAAAACAAAACCACCAATCAAATCGCAGTTCGGAGCGCGTTACGTTATAAAAACCAATGAACTTGTTTCAACACTTTGTCAAAGAAAACAAAACAACCAGTGAAATCTCAGTATTGAGAGCGTGACATCATAAGAAATATTCCCATTCCATTTTTATTCAATATTTTCACTATTGCCATTTCGTCCGCCTGTATTGAATATTTTTACAAGCGTTTTTTTTTTTCATGTGATACATGTAGCTGACTTACAGGTCTCTATAATCCTACTTTTTGAAATGGAATCGAATATTTTTTGAAAATTAAAAATATATATTCGAGTCGAGCCCATTTCAAATAGTGGTATTTATTTAATACAGCTGAAGAAATGTGGCATAGAATATATATATTTTCCCATTGGATCACTTTGGTTTGCAGATCCGTGGCCATTTGCCTTAAAATGCTGTCCCACAATTCATTTAATTTATCCGCATAAGACAAAATATCATATAAAACGAAGCTTTCTAACCACATTGACGTTTTGGACTTGAAATGGACCTTTGCATACTTGAAATTTGATAGCATTAAAACCGATAAAGTTAATAAATTACATGAATAAAAACAAGTTGCATTGAAGAACTCAAAAATAAAAAAGAGCAGATGAAAAAACGTTCATTTTTGGAGAAAAATCGTTCCGGTTGTATCAACCAATGGAATCGCAGAAAGAAAATATAACAAAAACAGGATATTTACATTATCTGAAACAACTTCATTACGAAAACAACAAAGAACGTATTTTTTTTATGCTTAAAAATCGTTTTTCTTCTTAATTTTCAAAATAAAAGGCCGTGTTTGACAATTTTCTTTCCAAGTTGTAAAAGAAAGAGTTGGAAGTGGAGTAACAGCTGTAACATGTTAACATAGAACACATGTTGCTTCATTGAGATAGTTTCGTTTAAAATTAAAAGTTTTATGAAATATATGTAGAACTTATTTTCATGAATTATTATACTGCACACTTTTAATTTTACGTCAAATTTTATTCGAATGGGGTTTTTAAACAGAACTATTCTTAACTAAAAACTAATTAATTTTTTCGGTTCATTTATCTGACATAGCCTTCTCTTCAAAATAAAAATTAAGAGGTATTTATTTATAAAAAAGTTTTTTATAAATGAAAAATGCTAACCTTTTATAATGAAGTTAGTTACAACGCGTATTGTAGTTTTTCTGATAGACGCTGCGAGTAATGGATGGGATGATGCAATTCGCAATGGAATGGAAGTGCGGAATAATTTCGTTCTTCGAAATGGAGTAAAAGCACTGATCTGAATTTTGAAATGGATCACTCTTCCCCATACCCCGCTCTGACGCTTCGCTTTTGGGGTGACCTTGTTTTTAGAAATGCCAGATTGGCGCGGTTTATCGCTTTATATTTCGATTCAAGTTACAAAGTGTTGATATATTTTTTTCCTTCTGAAGGGGACGTACATAAGTTGCGTCACGCTCAGGGGCTGGAGGGAGGGGTATGCGCCAACGTGATGGATCGTGACATGGAGGAGGGTAGGCGTAGGGGTAATCGCTTGCGTGATGTAACGATTCGAAAATTTCTAATTTTGCAAGAAAAATCTGTTTTACATAAAATAAAGTTTGAGAAAAAAAATTGAAATCTTTTTTTTATAAGAAACATTTTATTTCAGAAAGAGGATGGGGAGATTATTTTTGCAACAACATCGGCATATTATAGTCTCCTATATTTTACAGACCACCAATAATATAATATAAACACCAATAATATAATTTGTGCTACAACTTTAATAAGTTTATATGTTTGCAAATATGATATGGCCTAATAATTACGCAGACTTACTTTAAATACAATTATAAATTTACTATAAAGTTTTAATAATTTAATTTTTTTATACGTAATTCTTATTTTCAAGTTCCTAGTTCCTAGAAATTCAAATTGGTTTATTTTAATTGATATTTCATTGTATAATGTGTTATAAGGATCGAACACAGGATTGATTGTATTGTATATAAATATTTGAAATTTTCCCACGTCATATTTTATTTCATAATAAATTAATTTTTCAATTATTTGTTACTAGTGATTTTCTTTTGGTTAATAAATATTAAATAAATATCTAGCAATATAATTATTAGTAGCTATAATGTTTAATTGAAAAAACGTAATTAGTTCCAAATGTTTTTTTTATAAAACAAATTGGTATTTATTTTTAGATATTTTTGCATCATCTTTAAGAAAATTATTAATTATAAAATAATCTTCAGAGTTAATAAGTAACTATGCACTTAAATAAAAATTAGATTCCACAAAATACTTAGTTTATCCAATCCCATTTCTTCTCCCCCCAAAAAGTGAAGTCCCCAAAGAAGAAAAAAAGACCGCAGAGAGTGCGGAAGTCATAAATCCTTATCTGCTTACACGTGGCCAAAGAATGTGTCAACCCCTAGAGATCAGTGGGGTCAACGCGAGCCACCGCGAGATCATTAGGCAACTCTATCAGTGCTAGGGGATGGGCAGATGTCAGTGGGAGATGATTGCCTGGGGTGGCAAAAGTATTTGTTTGTTAGAGTATGTCTATTTACTTTATTTTGCAATTTTTTTTAATCATTGATATTAATAACGGGTCATTCATTTGATAATTATTATCTAAATATAGAATACTATACCGATATATATATATTGTAAAAAATAAATAAAAATTATAACATTTACCCAGATCATATACCCAATAAAGTTTGAAGTTTTGGTAGTTTTTATTAATATTCATTCATGTGATATATTTTAATTAAATATAATTCCCCCATTTCAAGTTTTATAATAAATTACACCAATTTAATCATGTTTAAATATTTAAATTATGTTTAAGTAATCAAAATGATATTTAATCTATTAGCGCCGATTGGCAAAAAAAATTACCGTGCGAAAATGAGCTTTATGCTAAAGTTTATATAAATAATACAAAAGATGACTATAGACCTGATCAATTTATGTAGAGCAAATTAAGTTACCCCCCAAAGAATGAAAAAAATTAAGTTAGAATTTAAACTTAGAAATGAAGGTTCTAATGGTATTCACACAGTCATCGTTAATGGGTTAAGTATTAATTAAAACCATATTTAATTAATTTAAATTATACATAATAAATTCTAAGTAATTTGTTATGCATAAATATTTAATTATTACAATTTATTATACAAAATAAATCTTAAAACAATTTTTTTATAATTAAAAAGAAAATCATCCCAAAATTTAAAAAAATTAATTTCCTTTTGTAAAAAAAGTTACACAAAGATATAAAGTAATGTATTAAATTATTTTCGCATTTTTTAATAACAGTCAATTATGTAGTAAATTCCTCCGAAAGTATTAAAAAAAATCATTAATACTAATTTCAATGCATACCTTTTTTATTTTTATACTTTATGTTTAAAAAAAAAATCATTAATATTAATTGTAGCTTATTTCAATTGTTAAATACCACAGTTCGTCAGTTCCTCCATATCGTAACAAAAAAAATCATCTTTACAATTAAACATATACTTTAAATATAAAGCATTCAACCATATTTGTCATCAAAACAAAGATTTATCTCTGATTAATAAAATTTTTAAGAAAATAATAATTCCCTAAATAAGACATGCACACAAGCACCATAGCACAAAATCGAAAACGCACGTCAAAAGTCACCCATTTTATTTGCGGTCAACCCACCAACCGACGGCGGCTTTGGGGGGAGACTGAAACGAGAAATTCGCCAAATTTGGCGAAAATTAGAGCCGCAATGGGTGGTAAAAAAAAACATATCTTAACATAGATAAGAACCAAGCAATATTTTTTTCTACAATCTACAATATAAGTATGATTGTTTAAACTTTACAGCAGATCTCTAAACAAAAAACTCAATGCGCAGTAATTTTTTAAAAATGACAAATTTCCCATAGAGTCCCATTGTAAAACGAAAATTTGGGGAACACCTGGGAGAAAAAGATGACTTCGAACTCTCCGTAGCGGGGGAGAGCTTTCCGCGATCCATTAACCCTAGAGATCAGTGAGTAAAAGGAGTAAAACAAGGGAGGTAGAAGGAGAGTAGAGAGGACAGCGTAGTAGCAAAAAAATGTAAGGGGTCACGCGCAAAGCATTTTGGGAAGGTCTAAAAAACCTCTTAACCGAAACTAAACAGGGCCTTCTACTAAACCTCTTTCTATCTATATCACACAATGACCGTTGACCTTGACGCTTTGTTTTAATTAAATAATATGAAACAAGCACCAGTAAGTCTGGGAGGATTAGTAGTTTAATCCAATATTATGTAGTGATCCGGTTTCACAATCCCAACTTATTTTAATATTTCTAAAATTTAAATCTCAATTGACATGTTTCACGTCTTGAGTGGCAACAGCTCAAATGGTATTGTTTTCACTTTTGGGTCGTGCTGGAATTACATTTATTTCGTTTAATAAATAGCCGTAAATATTATATAATTGTAAAATTAAGGATTTTTCAACTTTACATAGGCACATAAATGGGAATATTTCTTCTTTTCTTTCCTCAACCTCACCTGAGGGCGGCTTAATCGAGAATCGAGAGAAAGTCACAATGTTGGGCTAATTTTTAAACCTATGAGGGGGTTACCATATTTGGCGCTGTATCCATACGTATCAACGTAAATGGTCCTGGCGAATCCAACTGCGCAAGCGCAGTTCCTGCAATTTGCTTTTGCCATTACCAGTTTTTTAAAAACGTATATCCCTTAAATATGGTTGCCACAACCATATTTAAGGGAGGTTTGGTTTTTAAAAATAAACCGATTGTTGATAAACCGAACCAGTGTTTGTCGGTGTTTCGAACCGGTTTTTCCAACATCTTTTTTTTGTGCTGGAATTGCGCAACAATATTAGGATCACGCCGGTAGCGAATGTTTATTCTATTCTTGACAAGTGTATATCAAATCTGATTGTGGAAGTAGCTGTCTTCCTTGCTCGTTTGCCGGATATTAAATTCTCGATTAGAATTTCTTTTATCTTGTTAAGCTGTTGAGCAACAGAAACGAATATTTATATTTTCTTTCCGTTTTTTAAATAGTTTTACTATTAAGCTTATTGCTTTACTATTAAGCTATTGGTAAGATAATGTCAATCTTTATATGTTGTATCACATTTTTATTACAAGATAATGTTTTGTCGTACAAAAATTTAGTATTTTTAAAAGGACTTATTTTTTGTTATGACCTTTTGCCTTCTAAAATGGACGTGCAAAATTTCAAAAGCAAAAGTCATATATTATTATATAAAAATCAATATACTTCGAGGGATAAGACTGAAAGGTCTCCAATCCATTGAGTTTCAATTTTATAGAAACTTTGCACAGCAATTTGTTTTTTTTTATGAGGAAACATTTTACAGAATTACATATTTTATGAAATATGTGTATATGCTTAAAAGAGTTAACCCAGGTAAAAAAAAAATTCTGAATGAGTTTTCACTGCCTTTTTAGTTTATAATGCTCTTTAAAAGCCCACCCTCTATTTCTCCTTCAACTAAATTTGATGATTAAAATGATTCATTGTATGCATACAATGAAGGCTGAGAAAGTGTTGTGATTAAAACATATTTTTAATTAGCACAGTGGTCCTGGGACTTTAACTTTTAGGTTTCATTGACAGATTTTTACAATCTTTAAAGTACTTATTTGCCATGCATGACGAATCAGATGCATGTTAAAGCAGAGCATTTTTTACCATCGTAACGGGACGATGCCAATGGCGCTGAGTAATTTGAAAATCAGGTCACTGGGCGATAATTCTCATAATTTCTCTCTCATTGTTTCCCAATTTAGCAAAATGGATATGTACTACCCTACTCAGGTTGGGAGAGCAGTTGGGATTAACCACACAACAGTCGAGCTTCAAACAAGATAGGATTATAACAGTGACACTATCGAGTTGTTTCCTTTAAAACTACACGAGGTAGTGGGGAAAGCCAAGCTTACATTGTAATCGGAAGAACTATAGTAGTGTAATGTACATTAAGCTACAAAATACTTGTAGAATCTTTATTCATCAAAATGTCGCATATAAAGCATTTGTAATTCTGAAAACGTCTTTCTTCAAAGGAGATGGTGTTGCCGATTGTTATATAGGTTGCCTAATATTCATTACATTCACCACCTCCTCAGAATTTAGTTACATAATCTGATAGATAAGAGGGAGGATGTCTTTGCTAGCGAGGACGGTCTGTTTCCTGCTGCTGAAGGGTCGAATTGATATTTGCTCTCTCATGTGCAGTTTCCTTTATTAATTCCGGCGATCCACTAGAAAAGTCCTCGTGGTCTGGTAAAGTGTATTCGCCTCTGGGCCCCAGATGCCGTTATATTACAGCTATATATTACAAGTAGTGATCTCAGTTGCTTGCAACATTATAACAACTTAGTAGCAACTATTTATATTTTCCCCCGCAGAGATAACAATGCCGACCCTTAGAGCAGGCACCTATCTGTCCCCAAGCATCCCAGTCGACTACTACGAGATGCTCTTGCACTACGTTGAGCAGAAGCTGGGGATTCACTCAACTCTCCTCTACGAGTCCAGGTGGGAGGGGCCACAGAATGACAGGGAGGACCCTTTCCTGGCTAATACCTTGGATTTGGGTGAGAATCTCTTAACTTAAGTACTTATCTTACTTAAGCACACCAATGAGTTCGGGAACAATCCGTAAAAAATTGTGGACGCTATTTATGAAACATTCTATCCAATTTCTCCATAGGTTAGGAAGTTAGTTGTGTTTTCGGGAATTCTGAATTGATAATTGCAAAGTATGCTACATGATAGTTATATCAATCAATGGGTTCAATCACAATTGTTCATGTTCAGGCCTTGTGCCAATAGATGCTACTGCACCCTCTTGCCTTCCAGGCCTGGAGGCGCGTAACAATTGCAATTGTTTTTATAATAATTTATTAAGTATGTTAAATGTCATGACTTCTCTACTGTGTTTTAATTATAATAACTCTAAATCTCTTTTGACAAATGTGCCAAAAAGAAGCATATAAAAATTATCAACTATTAAGGAAGAACATTTTGAAATTATATATATTTTTTGCAGAACCCCAAAGTGAAATTTTATAAATATCTTAAAAATCCTTGAAAATATTTAAAGTATCAATTTATCGCTTTTATTGCGTCATGAGTCAATGGGACATAGGTTGAAATGTAACTAAATTCTCATTATAATTGTAGGGCATATGAAAAATCTCTTGTTTATTGGGGTTTTGTTTAAAGTGGTGTTTGACTATTCTACTACTATTGAGAGTCGTATCTTCTTTTTAGTTATTAAAGTTAGGCATACACAGAGGGAAGGACCAGGGACAGTACATGTAAACCTAAGACAAACATTGCCATTCTCCTTCCAAGACATTACTGAAAGCACTTTCACTCTTCAGTGATTGGTCGTGTGTGCCCAAGTATCATGTCAAACCAATCACTGTCGAGAGAAAAGGCTTTTGGTAACGTCTTGGAGGAAGAGTGGTGATATTTGGCAAAAGTTCCCTTCGTGTATGGCAAGCTTAAGATTAGGGATGCACCGAATACCAAATTTGGCCGAATAACGAATATTCGGCCAAAGTCTAAGCCGAATATTCGGCCTACCTAAACCAATTTTTGTTTTTGTCGGATCTAAGTAAGTTGTATTTATTATTCATTAATTTCAATTAAACATAAACATATAAGTACACAATAATTTTAATACAATATAGCTATTAAATTTTTAATTGAAGCAACACAGAATAAAGTAGTACTCGTTTGTTATTAAAACAAGCCTTTTAGAAAGTGTAAATTGGTAGAATCACAACACGAAAACGAAAGTATGAAAACAGAAGTAGGTGGATCCGGTTTGGATGAAAATCAGAAAAAAATAATAAAACCATGGCTTACAATATTATTATATAATTAAAATGAATTTTTAAAAATCTTTTAGTGAAAAAATTACAATTGTGATATATATAGTAATTATTGTTTTTTTAATGGCTCACTCATTGTAACTTAACTTAAAGAGACATGTTTATTTAATATAACTTGAGTAAAGCTTGATTTAACATTATAAATAACTAAAACTTGAGAATTTGAGTCCATTATAAAAGAAAACAAGTCCTGTTTGGGAATTTTTCGACGTTTTATAAGATGATAACTTGAAGAAATTCGGAAATTTTTAAATTTACTATTCGGCTGACTATTCGGCCAAACCGGCCGAATACAGAATAGTAACTGAATATTCGGTGCATCCCTACCTAAGATGAACTGCAATTAAATTTGATTAATCTTTTATCTGAATAAAAGTGTGCAATTTAGTGCTAGTACACACGGTCAAGTAACATGAATTGTTTCTGCAGCCTGGATGAGTAGCCGTGCATACCAGAGGATCCGGAAGGCGGGCAGCCCAGTGGAACTTCTGCCCCTCTCCTCCATTCATGAGCATGTCAAGAATTCCAAAGATGCAGGACACTATGCAGACGTCATCATGCACAGGGACATGAGGTACAAACTAAATTGAAGAGCTTAGTGGGAGACCGTGCTATGTGACAGTTTTTAAAAACCTGTGATTTTTGTGTCAACGAACATGTTATTTCCAGGGTTCGTATGCCTCCTGAAAAACTCCTGAATTTCATTTTTTATTACTAAGGGCCCTTATAACTCCTGAAATTTGTGTATCATCTCCTGATTTTTTTCTCAATTAAATTATTTAAATAGTAAGTTTTTAAAAAGTAAGTTTAAAAAAGTAAGTAAGTAAAGTTTTTAAGTTAAAATTTTTATATTTCGAAAAAATATTTATGTAGTTTTAAGCCTCATCAATACTTCAAAATAATTCTATTAAATACAAATGATTAACTTTTAAAAATTAAGTGTGTTGATGAAAAACTAACACTACTTGACGAGTTTAAACATCTGTATCCCCTTGGGTTGTTTAAAAAAAAACCAATGTTAACTTGATTGTGTTTTGTTTCCAGTTCCAAAATAAATTTCACAACATAAGAACAAAACATTTCAGAACCACCATCAAAAATAAGCATAGGAAACATTAATTTTATGACAATCAATCACAGGGTTGCCACAGTCCTTAACCTTGAAAAGTACTTGAAAAAAAATTTAATTTTCAAGGTCTTAAAAGTGCTTTGAAAACATCATCAACCTTGAAAAGTCCTTAATTTTTGGTGAATTTCCGATGAATTTATCTTGAAGTGTTGCAAATGTTAATTTTAAGTAATTCTGTTAGATTTTTCAGAAAGTAACCGTAATTGTAACTCAGTTACTTTTATTGGTAACGAAGTAACTAAAATGTCCGTTACTTTTCCGTTACTCCTCGCGCCCTTCTTCACGGACCTTTTCGGTAGCTAAATGGTTATTTTATAACACATATTTAAGTTCATTTGAAAGCTAGAGTAGAGAGCTCTTATTCGTTTTCTAAATTAATTTTTAAAAACTATTGTGGAATTTTGGTGCATTTTTGAATATACAGTCCTTAAAAATGGAGAAATATATCCTCGAAAAGTGCTTAAATAGTCCTTGATTTTTTCCCCCAAATAATGTGGCAACCCTGCAATCACTTTCTTGACCCGTCTTTTTTCTGTTGCAGCACCAAAGTGAAGGAATTCAAGGACTTCCGTGGTTGCAAATGGGCCTTCAATGGACCAGAGTCCGTGAGCGGCCATGTTGTCACTCTTTCAGTCCTGAAGGATATGGGAGTGAACGCTTCTTTCTTCGGGAATGTTCTATACTCCGGTGAGGGCATTTTTTTTAGCCTACTTTTCTTTTTTTATTGTGAGAAATTAAAAAAAATGAAAAGTGGGTATTGATGTTGTGGATATCTCTGTCTGTGCCACCCTTTCGATTTGTTTCGGAAAAAATGTTTGATAGGTCCTATCTTCAGATAGTTTTTGTCTGTATGTTCGTCTTCCGTTCTGACTTTACATTATTTTTGTTCATTATTTTTGTTTTAAATTCATTATTTGTTTTATTTTAAATTCATTATTTTTGTTTTAAAGGTCAGAGACCTACTTTTTTTCTATTGGAATTTCTACGAATTTTTAGTGTAACAGGAAAGTATGCTGTTTTAGTTTGCCCAGAATAAGGAGTAAACGCGTCTTTCTTCGGGAATGTCCTCTATTCCAGTGAGTGGAGTAGACTACCTACTTTCCTTTTTTTTTATTCAAATGAATTTTTTTAAATAAAATGTATATACGTCTGTATCAGCCTTTCAATTTGTGTTCTAACCAACCAATTTGTTTAAAAAAAATATTTGAAAGGTATGACAGCAAAGACCTATTTTTTTCCCCGAAAAGAATTTCTGAGAATTTTAACAGGAAAGTAGGTTATTTTTGTTTATCAGAACTTCTTGTTTACTTTTAATATTATAATGAATTGTATAGGATATGTAAAGGTGAGTATAAACCTTTGTGGTTTGTTGTTCTACTGTATCTTTACAAATAAATTGGAGAGCAACCATACATCAGGAAAAAAATTTTTAGGACTGATTTACTATATAAATTATTTTTTTATGTTTATTTGAAAAGAAAACATCATTCTGGATTGTTGTCATAAATTTTACAAGTTATAAAAAAAGGAAAATATTCGAAGAAAAAAATTATTTAAATTGCATAACTAATATGAAGTTTTTTAAGAAAAAATACCTGAATACTTATTTTCTTACTTTTTTTATGCATATTTTTTTTTACATATCCCTGGGTCAAAATTAGACCAGTTTCATAATGTTTGTGACCCTGAGAAAGTCCAAAAATAAAAGTGGGTCGTCGTTGATGTCCTTCCACGTCAAGCCGAGGCAATGGAGTATGTGTTCGGGACTGGCTTGAGCACTTCCACGACAGTTGGGGCAGTCTGGGAACAGCTTGGTTCCGGCCTCAAACTTCAAACTCTTTGTGTGTCCCGTCCTGAATCTGGAGAGAGCAGTTTGGTCTTGCCTGCATAGTTGCAATTTAGAAATCTCGCCTGGTTTCTTAGCGCCATACCCTGAGTGCTGGGGGGGACTCCAGTCTATTGCTGTCTTTTTGTAAATGGAGCCAATTTCCGAATAAGTCATCAGGTTGTCCCCCTCTAAGATCTGGTCACAGCCTGCCCTTGCAAATCTGTCAGCCAGTTCATTCCCAGCTAAACCGACATGAGATGGCATCCAAACTAAATGCGCTGGGAAAAAACGTGCATATAATCTCAATATATGTGAACGATCACTATTGAAAATAAAAAGTTTATACAAGTTTTTAAGAACTATACACAATTTGCATGATGTGTGTTAAGATATGATCATTTGCTTGTTGTTTGGAAAATAATTCGTCCTAAATCTTTTTCCATAATTTTTGTAGGTTCTTATCTGGAGAGTATCCGAATGGTGATTGGCAAAAAAGTGGAGGCGGCCGCCGTTGATGCCAACTGCCTGAAATTTTTCCAGGAGCGGAACCCCGAGCTAGCGAAAGAAGTTGAGGTGTTCACTTCCTGGGGCCCCCTGCCACCTTACCCCATTGTGGTCAACTCCAAGATGGAGGGTTAGTTTATTAAATTGCTTAGTTCTCCATTAGCAACTTGCATTGGCTAGCTGCTTTAAAATACATACAGTAATAGTCACAGGAAATTAGGTATAGCTTTTATTAAACTATTGGGATTGATTGTCCTCATCTCAGAGAGTATCGAATGCTCATAAAATGGCGAAATCCGGCTTGTTATGACAGAGTATAAAAGTTGAAGACACTAAAATGTTGAGACTAAGTTTCTTGCATTGGGGCGATTGACACGAATGTTGTCGCCACAGGGGTGGTAGGATTTGTCAGTGTGTATATAAAAGATAATTTAGTATTAAGTTAATTGGCAAAATAGATTTTGGGGGTTAAAATAGTCATACATTTAAAAAGTCAAATATTAGGACTTGTAACAGATTTCGATTATTTTAAGTTAACTAAAAATCAGTTGAAAGTAAAAAGAAATTGGATATTTCTTTTTTAAAATTTATTTCAGGTGTAATAAGTAAAACACCAGATGATTGTGGGTAAAATGTAACCTGGGATACCTTGGATTTACCTTAAATAGTTATGTATAATTATTATACAAAGCTATTTAATAATTAAAATATTATTAATTAATGATAATTAAAATATTAATATTTTCACTGCTTGTTGTTGAGATTTAAAATATTTGCGGCCCTACATTATATAGCTTATCCTATTAAAAAAAATCAAAGTAATTTGGTGTCTGTGCAATATTTAATAAGGTTATATACAGGTTTGACAGTATAATATTATTTAAGGTTATATTATACGTTCGACCGTACAATATTTATTAAGATTATATATAAGTTTGATTGTACAATGTTTATTAAGGTTATATATAGGATTGATTATTCTTAGATACTTCAGTACCCGTTCGGGTTATTTAAAAAAGCATATATATATTTCTGCTTAAAGAAAATTATAGTACTATTTGTGACAAAGTTATAAGTAGTTAATTTTGTCTTTCAACATGTGAAATTTACAGTTGATGATTTTTATGACTAATATTTTTTAAAAAAAATTAATAAAGATAAGTTATTTTCAAAAAATTTCAAACTTCATAAGGTTGGTTGTAAGATAAAAAGTAAAATTAGGGAATATATTTGATTTGGGAATGCATTATTAATGAAGTGTTATATTTTAGATACAGGTCTGGGGCTGGGGAGCCCAGTTGGTTAGGCATTCGCCTAGCATGCGGAAGGTCCCAGGTTCAGGTCCGGGCATCGCCAAATAACTGCGGACCAATAAACGGCTTGTGCAGCCAAAAATGTCCGGCAAATAATACCCCGTATGGAGGGAGTATACGTTAAATATCCTTCAAAGTCCTAACGCTGCGTACGATGTCACCCTTAACGGTTGCATTGGGTGCCTATTCAGGTGTCGGCTCGTCACTTGACTGTGGTTCTAAAATACGACGCCCGTCGCCAATAGCCTTCGTGTAGCTCTAGTGTGACGATAATTCAAACTAAACTAATTAGATACAGGTCTTCAGAAGGTAATAATAATATTTCCTCCACACAGCTTCTCTGAAGTCCAGCCTGTGCCAGTGCCTTCTAAACATGCACAGAGACATCGAAGGCCGCAAGAAACTCCAGGAATACCATGTGCGCCAGTTTGTCCCAATCACCATGCAGGATTTCGACATTGAAGATGTGATGATCGAGAACACCAAAGGGCTGGGATTCGACACCGTTTACTACTGATGCTGCTGCATCTAAGCCACGCAGTTTAATTTATATCTAAAAATGCATGTATATTAAAACTAGTATCAAACAAGGTTGTACAACCCCTTTGAGGAATTAAGCAATAGAAATAGCTTGTTTTCGCTGCATGGTATTCAAATCAATAATTACAATGCTTCATATTTTTAAAATTTTATTTCTTTAAGGGGGAATGGGCGCGTTGGACCGCGGGCCTCCAAACTCAAGTGCCTCAATGTTAATCCAATGGCAAAAATAATATTTTCTCTGCCACATTTCTCCGGCTGTATTGAATATTTTTACAGATGGTTTTTTTAAAATAATAAATGTAGATAACTTGCAGGTCTCTATCTTCCCACTTTTTGAAAATGCTTCGAATATTTTGTGTAGAACTATTTATTGAAAATTACAAAATATATTCAAACCAATTTAAAAAAGTGGAAAGGTTGGGACCTGTAAGTCAGCTACATTTATCACATAAAAAAAATCCGCTTGTAAAAATATTCAATACAGCCGGAGAAATGTGGCAGATAAAATATTTTTTTCGCCATAGAATTAACACTGATGCACTTTGCTTTGGAGACCCCCGGTCCAGCATGCCCCTTCCCCCTTAATAACTTTAGAAGGCATCTAAATGCTTTAAAGTTTAGTACAATTCACTATTATTTTAAACATTGTAAATGTTTGTGAAAACCTGTCAGTCCCCCATATATGAGTTTATGTGTCTTTCTGTATCCCTTTAGATAGTCTTTAAATTTTTTTTTTTTTTTGAATGATGTTAAAAGTGCTTGTTTTCAAATTTAGGTGTTTCTTTCACTCAGTGTGGGGAAATCTAATATTGCAATCACGTACCCGAATAACAAGCGAGCATAAATAATTGTACCTTATATCACTTAAGGATTATGATAAGAAGTTTTCTTTGATTGTTAAACTGGAGAAACAAGAAATGTCTTTGACTATTTGTATACCAAAATTTATTATTTCTTAAACAAGTAATCCACGGCAGGAAATTAGACGATTTGAAAACAAAGAGAAAAAAGTATATTGAGTAATTTTTGAGGAATCGAGTATACACTGTGTCCAATGCATACATTTGAATTCGCACAGTTTATGTATGCACACTATTGTTACTTGAATTCTAAGACTAACCTACGTATATTAAACCATTATGTTTGTCGCAATAAGTTTTCGATATCTAACATTCCATTCCACTAATCAAGGGCATGCAAAATTATCCTTTCTGTAGTGTAAGTCATGTTCATGGGTGTTAAATAGTGATTATCATTACAACTTTTAACAATAAATGAATAAAAATTTAAGGGGATACTTTATCTACGCTTACTGAAACTAAATGATGTAACCTGTTTCATTTAATTATATTTTTTTCAAATTTAATACGCTTTTTTTAACTTGTGACTTACACTACAATAGGGTATTTGACTAAAAAAAAATTATTTGCTTAAAACATTCTTATGCCAAAAATATTCGTACTTTTTTTTTTTCAAATACCTCATAAAAAGGCAGAAAAATGAATTTTAAAATTTGGACGAAAAATTACGCCTGAAAACGCTTTGTGGCTGTCACGTGGTATCTATGATGTCACTAGTGACAATAAACAAACTTTGAAACACCATTTTGGAATCTACTTTAAGCACATTTGAACTATCCGCTTCTGTAAAACCTCCTTCCATTATCTATATAATTCTTATTTTAATAGTAAATTAGATTAAATCCAATTTAATTGCAAGCAAAAAAACATCACATCGGTTTGTTTATATATACTAGTGACGTCAGCCGAATCGACGTGTTTGTGATTATGTGACATACCGATGAAAAAAAGCCATTTTAAAATGGTTTATTAATTATTTAGATTTATTTCTCAAAAAATAATATACGTTTGTTATTTTTGGGTTCAAACTATAAATAATTTAATATTGGAAGGTATTTTAGCGATACAGTCAAGTACCTTATTATCTCCAGTTAGATGGAATTAGCCTAAGATAGAGAATATAATTTTCTTGAAATCCGGTGCTGTAAAGTTTTATAATCCCCACTTGAGTACAATCAAAAGTGCTTTTTTATATAATTTTGTACCATCTTTTAAGAAGTTTAACTGTACATATTTCCATAATATACATTTTGAAGTTTTCTTTACTAGACGGCCATATATTTTATTCAGACTTTTTAGTTTTTACTTTTACATATATCTTAATTTTCTATATGAATGTTTTGAATTGATTTTTTTAATGTTTATGTTATGTTTAAATAAGTTTATAGCTTTCTCATTGATAATGTGATAGCAGGAGCTTCTAACTGTTACTATAAAGTTAATAAGATTTTAAAAATTCAGAGGATTAGTTTAAACTATCTACATTAATTACTTCAATCAAATTATTTTTTCAGATGTTAAAAACAAGTTTTATGAAACAAGATTTATTTGATAGAAATCTATCGTTTTACAAATATTTTTATACAAATATTATAATTTGAATTATTGAATTTAAAATATAGTTTATTATATTTTGAATTTGTTGCTTTTAGTTTAAAACTGTATATTTAGTTAATATATTTTATACTCATGTAAAGTTTGTGTATTTTGAAATTTTTAAATAATACCAGCATGTACATTTTCTGATAATTTATCAAATGGGAAAAGTCTGCAAAAGTTTTTTGTAGTAAAATTTATTTACAAATAAACCTTTCCCTACTAAACTATACTTTCTACTAACACATATTGCAAATATTTTGGTCCAAAATGTTGCATGAAAGTATAGACTTTTATAGAATCATTCCAAATAATTTTAAGGAAATACTTCTTAATCATTTATTTTTGAAAAATGTGAAAGTATTTTTCGAAGAATGTTGTTTCTTTACAATATTTAAAAGATTTTTTATAGTAAAATTATCAACTTGTATAGCACATAAAAACAAGTTTAGATTACTAAAAAAAATTATTATTGTATGTGAAATATTTTTTTTTATAACTGTGGTAGTATAACTGTGATACATTGACTGAAATTAAAATTATAAAAATAGTTAAAATATTATATTAGTGCTATAACTGATTGAAAAACAAATATATACCACTGGGATTGACATAATTATTAATGTATTTTGCTATTCATAATATGGAAATGTTAGATAATTGTATATTATAACTGCATTCTTAAAAGTCTGTATTAAATTAATAGTTTATAAATCTAACAAATGCAGTTTGTTTCATGAACTATTTTAAAGTTAATTATTATAAAAAGTCTTTATTTTTTTACTTTATATATATTAGTAATAAAGAAATGAATTTAGAGGAACTATTTTATTCCGACTGTATGCATGGCATTTGTAAGTTAAATATTAAGTAATATAATTAAGTTTATAGGAATAATAAAGTTTTCAGACATAAGAGTTTCATGTATTTTTATTTCATAAATATTTTTGAAATCTATGTTTTGAGGTATTACCATATCCATATGCTTTGGTAAGACAGGTCTGAAAATAGTAATAAATTTGAAGGAAAAAAATCTTTATTAACAGCTGCTAATGCTACAGTTTATAGACATAAATCCACATTTATTTGTTATTACTAGTTTCATCCCGACAAAGAAATGGTTATTAAAAAAAAAGTTAAACTACTATTGTCGATTAAAATTTTAGTTAGAAACCATAACAAACCTTTTCTCAACATATGACATGTTTAGATTTAACCGCATTTCAGTTTAGTTTAAATTATCGTCGCACTAGAGCTACATGAGGGCTATTGGCGACGGGCATCGTATTTTAGAACCACAGTCAAGAACCGCATTTCAGAAATTCTACCCTACGAAATTTTAGGCGAAGATTCTAACTTAGTCGCCGATAAATATAGTTCGACATAATAACAATAAAACACATTTATTTCCAAGTGTGTACAGTATATACAGCAGGTGTGAGGCTAACACTGGACCTAAGACGACTCTTCGGCTACCTTTGCCTTTTTGGGAGCCGATTCTTCGACCTGGTCGGACCCGCGCTTCTTGAGCCCCTTCAGCTTTCTGGTTTGGAGGCGCGCGTAGTCTTGTCGCTCCATGTGGATGCGGCCTTGGGTGGTGCCGAATGGATCGCGACGTACGTTCTTCACTTTCTTGTGCTGGAAAAAAAGATATGTTTATTTTCGTTGTCATACAGAAAAATATCTATTTACATGACAGGAAAAGAAACACCAACAAAAAAAATACAATCACAAGAATAGGGAAATGATGTCGCATTTTAGCTTGGGAATAGTATCAAAGAAAAATCGGAATATTATTGCTATGAGACAGAAAATTATTAACTATGTCAATGAAATGAAAAATAGATTGGTTGAGATAATATTTTGAATTGTGGGTTTTAATAAAGACAATATTTCTGCTAATATGTTAAATAATGAGTATAAAAATTTAATGAGTGTACTAATGATGGGCAATAAATTATTATTTAATATATCATAAAAAGTCCTAACATATCAACGACATTAGTGTGTCTTGTACAATGTACACCCTACCGACCAAGATATAATGAACTTAAGTTTCCTAATTGTATAAAGATCTATTACCATGCAAGATCCTAAATATCACGAGTAAAAATATATGTGGCAACCAGGACAACTTTGAATAAACATAGAGAAATGAACTATCGTTGCACTAGAGCTACACAAGGGCTATTGGCGACTAGTGTTGTAATTTAGAACTACAGTCAAGTGATGAGCCGACACCCGAGCAGGTACCCAACGCAACTTTTTATTAAATGAAGGTGCCATTGGAAAAAAAAATTATAGAATAGCATATTAAATGTGCACTACTTCTACACGGGGTAACGCTGAGCGTTTTGGGTGCACAGACTGTTTATATGTCAGTGGTTAATTTGGCAATGCCGGGCCCAATTTTGGGACCTTTTGTAACAAAGGCAAGTGCCCTACTGACTGAGATCCCCATTATATTTCATTGATGTTCTCATCCTTTTTTTACACATAAAGGCTCATTTCGATAAGATAAAATACAATTTTAATAGTTTTGTTTTTGCATCAGAAATTAATAAACTGACAAATTTTGAGACCCTTCAAACATTGCTAGGTTTCAGCATACTGGCCTATACTGTTGTATCAAGGAGATCATTGGAGTTAAAGGTCTCTCACTGTGAGAGTCACACAACCAATTTTGAAAAGATAATTATCTTTATTGGGTATATTCATTAAAAAATATTATTTATAGATAATTACTAGAAATCACAACATTAAAAAAGAACAGGAGAAGAAAAGACAAATCTCCGCAACGTCAAATACCTACTTAACATTCTTTTGAATTAAAAAAAGAAAGAATGTAGGCTTTAAAAAGGGAAAAACCAAGCGTACCTTGAGTTGCTGTGGCTTCTGGCAAGCCTGCTTGAAGAGGGAGTCCGAGCCCAGTTGTGATCTCCTCATCACCAGGTTCATGTGTGGGCCAATTTCTTCGAGTTCTACTAATGGCAGCTTGCTGTCTTCTTGTTTCTTCAGCGTAACCCTGCACGACACACAAACGCTAAGTACAACAGGGTTTCGCACCATAAGTTTATTAACTTTTAAGTTATTTTTTTTTATCCTCTTCACTCCAAGGGTAAACATGCATTCACCCTTGTAGAATTCACTTCACAATTTCATTAATTTTTTTTTGTAATACGGTACAACTTCTACAACAGACCACTCCTATTAAGAGGGATTGTCAGTCCCATAGAGCTAATGCATTAGTTTTCTAATCACACTTTCCGCAGAAGTATTGCTTAGCCATGTTAGCCCTTTTTTCCCAGGTATGAGAATCAACATAACATCGAAATGAAACAAATTTTGAAACGAAAATGTTATCTAGTTATTTAATTATATATTTTTGAAGTTTTAAAATGCCAAAAATTACAGCAGATGGCACCACTATTTTAAAACTTTATCAATTATTAATTAAATAACCGGATGTTATTTTCTATTCAATTTTGTTTTAAATTGATGTTTTGATGATTCCCATACCTGGTGAAAATGGGATAACATGACAAAGCAATTCTTTTGCAAAAATTGTGATTTCAAAACTAATGCATTATCTCTATGGGACTGACAGTCCCTCTTAAGTGACCACCTCCACAAAATTTTTCAAGGCAACGATTTCCCCTCCTATACGCTTGGTGAAAAAAATACCCCTCGGATGGACCAGACCATGCAATATAAGGTCTCATTTGGGGGGTCCCTTTCCCAGAAAAAGTTTGAACAAATCTGAGATACAACCGACATATCTTATTATGAAAAGAAAATAGATAATCATTTTCTAACCTCCTTCAAAAATCCGGCAATTGTTGCATTTACCCTGGAAATTTGGAAAAATTGCAAAAAATACAGGAGTGTCATGTTAAATCCAGAAAGTTGGCAGGTCTGTATTTACTATGGTTTGAAATTAAAAAAAGGTTTCACCACCTACTTGTAGCTCCTGAATCGTACTTTTCCATTGATGAGAGAGAAAACAAGCAGGTGCTCCAGACCCTTGAGATTTACATATTCCACCACAGGGCCACGGAAGAAATCTGGAAAACAAAGTAAACATTTTATGTGTGGAAACACTTTCTTTTATAGATAAAATACCATAAATAATTCTTTTAACAAAAAAAGGGATATTTTCGGGATCCAGATAAAAAAAGGACAATTTAAAAATTATACTGGTTTGGTTGAATTAATGTTGAACTAGAGCTACGCGTAAGGCTATTGCAGCAAGTCCCCAAATTGTAATCACATTTAGGTGATGTTGTAGTTGCTGTTACAAATGCTACTTGGAAAACCCAAGCTCTTCCTGCAGAGCGGGAAAGGCGAATGGGTGCGGTTCCTGAGAGATGCCCGTGTAGAGACTACACGGCAGGAATCCGACTTGGCATTGTGCTGACAGATGCTCCATCTATCGCCACCTCCGCAGTTTAGACATGTTCCTGAAGGGGAGGGAAATACAGGGTTCATACAACTTTTGGCTATCCAAATTCCAGGCCTTTTCAAGGCTTTTCCAGGCCTTTTTAATGATTTTCCAGGCCACCATGTTACACAGCGAAATGAAACTTCGATAACTCAAAATCAAATTACTTAAGAGTTATTGAAGATAAACTAGTTGACATAAAATTCGAATGTAAAATTACTGTAAGTTACAAAACTATATATTGAGTTAAATTATCTTATTACCAACCGTATTGTCTTAACCCAGACCAGATACATCAAACTAATTTATGAAATTATACCATAATATGTGGAAATAAAATAACGAATAATGTAAATGTGTAGACAAGATAGTTAATCAACTGGTTCTAATAGCTTAAATATATGAAATGATCAAACTAGTACCCACATGTAAAAAATTAAACCGCCAATCCGGACTCTTTTGAATTTCGGCGATAGTCCGAAAATTTCCAAAAAAATTCCAGCCCTCCATTTTTTTTTTTTTTGCTAAAACCTGTCTAAAGCAAAAACCCTAGTATAGACCGAAGTAGGGAAAATGCCAAAAATAAAAAAAGTTTCAAAAGTATATTAAAAAAAAACTTAACAATCAAGCTGTTCTTGTAATCACAAGGTCATGACTCACGAACACTTGATCAAAAGAAAACATTTGGTTGATCCATTGGCCTGAACAGCAGCTACAAAAGTAACGAGACGCTCTTCCGATCACGCAGAGGCAAAAAAAAACCTGTCAATCATTATGAGACAATGCAACCTCATCGGTGGATTTCGTAAAAATTACTAGGCAGCAAAATAAGTACACCAGGAAGCATTATTGAATTGCACTGGCCAGTAACCGATATTCGAAGACATCTTAAAATAATCTAATCTTAATTAATCTTCAAATTATTATTTTTTTTTTTGTATTTTTATTATTACAATTTATTATTTAAACTTGCTGTTTATTGAAATTTAAGAATAGTTTTCACTGATACAGACCCAGAATGGAGGAAACTTTTTCGAGGGTGTTCATGTTGAAATTTAATAAATTTCAACAAAAAACGAGTTTAAATAATACATTTTAATGATTAAGAAAAAAAATTAATTAAAATTTGAAGATGAATTAAGATTACACTAAGGTATCTTTAAATATCGGATGCCGACAAGTGCAATCTCCCATTAGAAGAGGATCGTCTTTACCTGACCAAAAGTATGCAATCCAATAATGCTTCCTGATTTACTTATTTTGCTGCCTAGTAATTTTTACGGCAACCACCGATGAGGTTGCATTGTCTCCTAATGATTGACAGTTTTTTTTTGCCTCTGCCTGATAGGAACATAGTTGCGTTTACTTTTGTAGTTCCGGTTCAGGCTAATCGGACCAACCAGAACATTTTCTTTTGATCCGTTAGTAGTGATCACAAAAAAAAACTCAACCTGCAGTTTAAGTAATCCAAAATGAAAAAAATTCCCTTATATTTTTTGAAATTTGAAAAATTCCCTGAGAACTTAGTTGTTTTCAAAAACCACCACACCCTACAAAGTACAAGAAGAGCAAAGCAGTAAGAATTCCACAACGTTCTGATCGCGTCCACATGGGGGTATTCCCAGTGATTGACACTTGAGCGGTGGTTCGGAAATGCGCAGAAAAAAGGAGATGTTTCGTCCGCTACGCTAGTTCGATTCAATTTTGAATCGGAATAAAAACTGGAAATTCAAGGAATTTCCAGGCTGTCTGTGGATTTTCCAGGCTATTTAAGGCCTTGAAATAAAAAAATGAAATTCCATGCTTTTCCAGGATTTCCAGGCCGCGTGCGAACCCTGGAAATAGTCTCCAGGGACCTGTACCCGTGGGAAACTGTGCCATGACCGCCCACAGGACTTTCGGACCCACAGATTTAACGAGCACGTACTCTGCATATACTAGGTGGGTCTTCAGTGTGGCGGGACTCGATCACAGGACCTTCCGATTCCCAGGCCTTAACCACTAGGCTATCCACGGCCACATTTAGGTGATAATAATTATAAGAATTAGAAATTGCAATAAACAAGCAAGACTTTAAACTAACTTGTTATGGTAAATTAAACATTTTAGCTGTTTAGTATAAATCCTTAAATTGTCACACATTGGTTTTTAAATTCATTATTTTAATGACAATTTAAAAGGAGGTGCAGAATAGCTTACCAATAAAAAAGTTCTTCAATCTGGCATACTCAGGAGTTGCATCAAATCCTTCTGTGAAAAGCATCATTGGTTTGCTGCCTGTGGCAACCTTGGCATTCTATAGCAGAAAAAAAATTATCTTAAAAACAAAGTACGAATAAAAATATGATTAAAGAATTTGCAGTAAAAAATACATGCGATGAATATAAAATATTGTTGTATAATATTCAAAACTCATTAAAAAGTTGAAATAAAGTAAAAATGTACATTAAAATTAACAATTAACTCAAAAAAATTAAAACTAACAAAAATCCGAAAACATCAATGAAATTGTTTATTACTTTTGGATTTTATAAAATTTGTTTTTTTTTTAAAGTTTCAGTGGGCAATACAATTTAGCATGAAAATCCCTAAAATTTTGGGGCTCTAGGCCTTATGTAAGATCAGACCCTTGATGTACTTATACATAATATAAGTTCAAAATATTTAAGAAAACATCATGCTGTTTGTTATTGTTCACTTGAATAAAAATCATAGTACAGTGAAAACTCTACGACCGACCACCTCCATTAAACGACCACCTCGACTTGCGACCAATTTCTCAAGGCATCTCCCCCTATGCGTTCAATGTTAAAAGCCACTCTGGGAGAGACCAGATCTCATTCCCCAAACGACCGGTTTCAAATCCCATTTCATGAAAAATAATTTTTTTCGTTTCATTTTTCCCCCTTTCGTCCTTCAGGCTTTTTATGCATATCTTTAATTGCAGTGGCTAAAAACTTGGAAACAGTCGACTTAAAATATGTAAGGCTTTTCAGTCACTGAGGCAGTCGGAAAAGGGGAGTTTGCCGGATGACATAACCCAGAACCTTCATGGACCGCACAGCAAGCATTAAAAAAATTCAACTTTTTTATGCCAAATTACAATAGCACTAAAGATGACAATATAAATGGACATTTTTCTGATTAAAAAAATTAATTAGAAAAAAAGGTGGTTTGCGAAAAATGAAAAAAATGAAACAGTCAGAATTTCTTCTTACTTTAAAAAGTTTAATTAGTACATACTAGTTTGTAAAAATAAGTTAGTGTAGTATTTTTTTTACATATGTACTACAGTTATTTCAAAAGTAAGTTAGTATAATTTTGTGTATATATTTGCAAATTAATAATGTAATAATAAATAGATTTTTTAATTTTGTAATGGTTAATAATACTTGTAAAATGATAGTTCAATTTCTAGCTAATTCACTTTTTGTACACTAGGAGCGACCAACCTCCATTTATGACCGATTTAATAGGGAACAGGAGGATGGTCGCTCTTGGAGGTTTCACTGTAATTTTATTTGCTGAAAGTTTTTTGCTGATTACTGGAACACAAAACTAAATGGACTGGTATTGTTGTTGTGTGTCCATGATGTGTGCAAAAACTAGATGGATCCGAAGCTGTCGTAGACAGCTTTCGCTATTTCTTCTGCATCTTCGGAGAGAATAAAATTTCTGGTCTTCAAGCCAATCCTGAAGAGCCTGGCTTGAATGCTGGGCAGCCAAGATATGCTGCGGGACAGTTGGACACCAGGACAGTTTGGGCAGTGTGTAGAGAGCTTCTTGTCCTTCGTTGAGATTTCATTCCTTTTAAATGTTTTCGAGTCTGGCTATTATTGCTGGCTTCCCAAAGAATCAAGAACTTCCCCCAATCATCTAACCTCATAACTCCGTTGACGCCAATGCAGTTGCAGCAGTAGACTTATCAAAATAATTTTAAATTTCCTCCCTGCTCTAAATTGTAACCGTACAATATCTTCAATGGACTGGAATTACAGTTCATAAAAGCTAGGGATGCACCGAATATTCGGTTACTATTCGGTATTCAGCCACTTTAGCCGAATAGCTTAACTATTCGGCCGAATAGAGAAATTTTAAAATTTCTTCAAGTTATCATCTTATAAAACGTCGAAAAATTCCCAAACAGGGCTTGTTTTTCTTTTATAATAGACTCAAATTCTTAAGTTTTAGTTATTTATAATGTTAAATCAAGCTTTACTCAAGTTATATTAAATAAACATCTTTAAGTTAACAGTTACAATGAGCGGGCTTAAAAAAAAAACAATAATTACTATATATATCACAATTGTAATTTTTTCAATAAAAGATAAAAAAAGATTAATTTTAATTGTATAATAATATTGTAAGCCATGGTTTTATTATTTTTTTTCTGATTTTCATTCTACACCGGATCCACCTACTTCTGTTTTTGTTTTCATACTCCCGTTCCGTTTCCGTGTTGCGATTTTATCAATTTACACTTTCTAAAAGGCTTGTTTTAATAACAAACGAGTACTACTTTATTCTTTGTTGCTTCAACTAAAAATTTAATAGCTATATTGTATTAAAATTATTGTGTGATTGTGTACTTATATGTTTATGTTTAATTGATGATTAATAAATACAACTTACTTAGATCCGACAAAAAATAAAAATTGGTTTAAGTAGGCCGAATATTCAGTATTCGGCCGAATATTCGGCTTAGACTTTGGCCGAATAATGAATATTCCGAAAAACGAAATTTGGTATTTGTTGCATCCCTAATAAAAGCAAATAATTTTAGCAAAATTTCATCACCAAAGTAACAAGATGGCACTCACTTTGAAGTCTTTAAGGGGCTTGAAATCTTCCACTCCAAGTTCGAATATATCGAGCACTCTGCCATTGAAAGTCCTTCCAACCACCAGGTTGTTGGGGCGTTTTTTGTTGTGGGAGCCGAACATGAATTGGGAAGCATCGGACCTCTGGCAAAAGAACTCCTGGAATAGATATAAAATAGGTTCTATAAATATAGATAAGAAACAGAATAGGAAAATTAAATGTAATTTATAAGTGGCAGGGCAGATTTTTAAAAATTGAATTTCAAAAGGTCCTGTGAATTCAACAATTCTTATTTGTACTCAAGATACTGCATAAAAAAGATTTATCAAAAAGATGAACTTTAAAAGTAATCGAAACATATTTCTGGGGGTTTTACAACAAAATTAGGTTTGAGCAGTTTCTATTGAATGAAATTTTCATACTCAATTTAAAAAAAAAGTTTATTACCAAAAAAGCAAACATGTAGGTAGTTAACATTAAATTTTGGATAAAAAACATTACCACACTAAATGTTTTAAGAATATACATACCAAAGAATTTACGTCTTCCATGGGCTTGATATCATTTTTCCTTGAAGAAAGCACAAGAATTAAACAAATGACAAAAAAAAAAAAAAAATACGTATAGGGCAACAAATAGGCAAAATATTTCAGAAAAAGCTTAAACATTATAATTTTAAGAACACAAATAAAAAATATCTTATCTCCATTTAAGCTTATACTCTTATATCAACAATAACAATTAAAAAAAAATACGTATACAATTCTTTTTAACAAAATTCTTAAAGAGAATTATTGTAAAATACATATTTCAGAGTTAAAATCATTTAATTTTTTGAGTGATTATAATGCCCCAGTTTGCACTGAACTTATGCAATTCTCATTCACTACCCCTAAATCAGGGGTTCCCAACCGGTGGTACGCGTACCACTGGTGGTTTGCGTGAAAATTTCAGGCGGTACGCGTAAGTGATGGGAGCAACATAATGCTATCAATAGCTTCTGTACGCATAAGCAGTGAGCACGCAAACATATTACCGTATATACTCGTGTATAACCCGACCCCCCATTTTTAAACCAAATATCCTTTCAAAATCGGTAACCTGTGTATAAGTCGAGGTAGAGAGCCTTCTGAAGAAAATCAGAAGAAACCGGTTCATAACAGATCGTAATTTTTATTTATTTTGCAAGCTAAATTTCAATCCCAATGAAAATAAAACGGGTTTCATCTCCGAGTGTCCTTGACATTGCACGACCCTGAATGGAGAATCTTAGTTGAAACTAAGTTCAGTGAAGCGTGAAGACTATGCTGCCAAGGTCACGGACCGATGTTGTTTCTTTACACCTTAAAGACTGGTTGACTGAACTGACCTGTGCCAGAGCTGCACATGCAAAATACGCATCACGTTCGAGAACTAACAATTAAACATCATTATGGTGGATACCGTGAATAGATACAATCTTATTTCATCTTCAAGATTTAACCGCTTTGGTCCTTATTTTTAATAGATAGTATCTAAACCTTAAGTTTGATTGAAATTTAGTTTTATTTTAAGGACATGGGAATTTTTTTTTTTGGAAATTTGATGTCTCGTGCATAAGTCGACCCCGATTTTTACGGCACTGAAATTGTCCAAAATTTCTCAGCTTATACACGAGTATATACGGTACTCATTATTTTAAACATTAACATTATTTTAAAGAGAAATCTTTAACTTCTGGGTCGGATGTATAGTACTCTTTGATCCTCCGGCAAGCTCTGTACTCCTAATGTTGATCTTTTAATCACAGGCAAACCACAACAAGTTTCGCACTAAAGACCATAAAAGTATATTTTGTATGCTGATAAAATTTGTGCTGAAGTTTTTACTTTTTTATTTGTATGTTTTTAGACCTATGGGTAATAAATAAAACTGTAAATTAATACTATTTTAATCCTTTTATTTCTCCTTTATTATAAGCATGGTTATAAGCAAACAAATATCTAACCTTTAAATATGAAGTTTTCTCAGGAATTTAATT
This sequence comes from Oedothorax gibbosus, assembly GCA_019343175.1. Taxonomy (NCBI): domain Eukaryota; kingdom Metazoa; phylum Arthropoda; class Arachnida; order Araneae; family Linyphiidae; genus Oedothorax; species Oedothorax gibbosus. The sequence continues at coordinate 1,969,330 of CM033274.1, forward strand.
CAAAAAACCTTTGTAAACTTTAAGAAGAGTAAAATTGTACTTTTATTCAAATATGGTGGTCTGGTGGTACTCCAAAATTTCTCAAAAAGTCAAGTGGTACGCAGGTGCAAAAAGGTTGGGAACCCCTGCCCTAAATTACAAATTCTACATTCCTGAACTTGTTGAGGTCACAAGAGTGGACTGGTTCCGAGGAATGATAGTTCAAGGTTCTCATTTGTTTTTTGAAATATGTTGAGATTTGTAAAACTTCAAAATCAGACAATGATAGTAACCATTAAACAAACATTGCCAGTTTAACAAATGCCAAGCTACTAATTAAATTTTATATCAATATAGATTAAAATTTGAGATCTTCAATTTATATGAAATGAATTAACTAAAGAATCAAGTAATGGAACACATACTTGTTGAAAAACACACAATGGGGTCTCTTTAAAGCAGCCTAGAAATAAAAAAGACAATTAAATAACCTCTACTAATTATGTACTAACAATTTTAATTAGTTTATAGTTTCAATAAGAAATACAGAATTATTTGACTAAAATACAAATAAGCCGTTACTTTTAGGTTTAAACTGAAGCAAGTGCCTTCTTATTTAATTTTTAACAAATGGAATTTAGATTGACTTTGATTTTTTTCGAGCTTTCTCTAGGTAACGTCTCAACCTCAAAATCAACACAATTATAATTTGATCTGTCGCTTGTTCACTTCAGACAAACGGTTGAGGCCGCAGAAACACAGTCTTTTGGCCAAATACTGCCAACAAAGTTAGTTTTCAAACAAAAAACATACATAGATTGAATCGCACATATGCATGCCTGCCAACATTCTTCAGAGCCCTGTCCGTAGTGAAAACAAATCAATTGCCGGTTATTAGGATATTATTTATTTTCATCGTCTGATTGACGATGGGAAAAAATCAAATACCAAAGTCGGTCATTTTGTCCGAGATACGTAAAAAAATACGTTATGGAAGACATTAAAAAATTTGTCTTTAATTTCAATTAAAAACACAATAAAATTCAGGCAGCAACAAAAAAAATCCTAAATAGCAGGCGTTGAAGTTACAGGCCATTGTAATTTTTGAAAGTAACAAAGTACCTGAAATTTGGTTGACCGATCTGTCTTGAACTAAAACTAAGAAACAGATAGAAACCCTGATCCTACGACGATTACGCTGCCAAATAGAAAATATTGCGAGGAGTTGTGGTTTGGTTTATATATTTTTTCAGAAAAAATACGCCTCTAACTAGCAAATATTACTAGGCGCTAAGGCTGGTTGACAAATCTGATCATAGCTAGAACTAGAAAAATAACACTAACCTTGTGATTACGCGGCTACTTAGCAAATGTTACTAGTGTTTGTGGGTAGGTTAAGTTTACTTTCCGTACTAATACAAAAAAACTTTGATCCGCATTTGAACCTTTTATTTCCGTAAATAAAATAGTATGTGGATAAATGTTTGGATTAAAAAAAATCCTAATAAAACCATCGGCATCGTCTTTCAAGACCGACGAACAGATTTGTTCAGTGCTATAAGTCACTAACACCCAGCCGAAAAAAATCCCCAAAATAAATTTTCATGAAAATAACGGAGCTTATCCGTAGTATTGACTGTGTTTCCGTAACTCTGTAGTTTAATACAATCATCCGTATAAACTACGGACAATCCATAGCAGTTGGCAGGTATGCATATGCACATACAAAATTAAGACTTATCAAGCAAAAAGCTGGTGAAGACTTTATTTGAATTATACAAAAGTACTTTGTATACCTATATTAACCTTGTGGACCATCGCATACTCTAATATCGTACCAGTCGGGATCAGATTTATTGTACGGTCCCCCTCGGCGCGATTTCTTTAGATTTGGCGATAAATATTTGGTTCTGGCAATTTGTCTGACTTCGACTTATGATTCGAATTCTATGACTTTGCACCTATGACGTTTTCGGCAACCCTATTTTTTAAAAAAAGTCGCCAAAATACGGACTTTTGGCTCGATTTTAGAAAGGTCGCCAAAGGGGACCGTACAATAAATATCTACCCAGTAGTCGTACAGTAGAATCAAAATACCTTGGGCAGACATGATTCATTCTGGCCGCGTTTAATGTACTGCCAATATTTAGTTTTCGCTTCTCACTATGAATAATACTTACGAAGTCTTTCATGGTCTGCAACACAACATTGTTGGCGTTGACTCCTCTAATGAATATGGTTGTTTTGTCATTTTCTATTAGTTTAGGTGCTCGATTTTCAAGAAATTTCTTCCCAGAATGGGTCTTCGGCTTTCTGTAACACGGATTTTTTTTAAAGATTATAAACACGTAAATATTTTTACGCATTAAAATACAGATTCACAATATGTCAATACTTACACAATTTGCTGTTGTGTTTGCTGCATTTTATTCATTATTTTTTATTAATATTTCTTCTTGAAAACATGAAAATACAAACCACAACAAACGTGGTTGAAAAAAAGTTGAAGATACAGTTAAAATGAGTAAACTGAAATAGGGTTTAGAATTTGTTGAAGTAATCAGTTTGGATGAGAAATAAATTTTTTAGTTAAAATGATAAGTAAAAAATTTTATTGAACATTTTAAACCAAACATAAAATAAATTGTCTAAAGTGGTTTAAAAATTTCAAAATTACAAAAAATTGGCAATAAAAAATTGTCGTTTAGTCATCTAAAACCACAGAGTGTGAATAATCTGATTGGCTCTATGGTTGCTATTTAATTTTACCGTTGGCGTCTTTACGCCAAAAAATGATTCGCAATGCCAAATAGCTTTAATTTAGCATATAGAATTATTTGGCAATAATATTTTAGCGATAAAGTTAAGAATGTAGCAGCTGGTATCACTATCCCACGTGTTTGAATTGACCAATCTGAGTTTGCAAAAACCGTAGGATTTAGGCACATACCTCCCGATCGACTCGTACTAAAAGTAAACAAACATGTAAATTTTAATTTTAATAATACTTGCATTGTATAAACTTTTAATAATACTTAGGAGTAAAGGTATAATACTCTTGTTGAAATTTTAATGTGTTTTCTTTTTTGAGCTGGCTAAACAAACAATAGAATAAATATTGTTCTTTATATATTGCTGAAAGTCAAAAATAGATAAGGTATAGCGAAAATAAAACTGGAGGAATAAGGTTGAAAAAAATCTCAAAGTTGTTATTGCAAACTAAAAGTGCTTGACAATATGACAATCTTCGCTAAAAGTTGCAATAGGAATAAAAAAAATACTAATTTGTATCATAATGGCAGTTAGAATAGTAACATTTTAAACGTAATGCATCTGGAAATTATTTATCATTGTCGTGAGAGTTTTTTTTTTACAATTTAACCCCTGGTTGTAGGGTTTCAGAAACAAAATTTCTGCATATAAAATCGTTAAATCCTCAAATCAATTGATTTGAGGAATTTTGCAGAGCTTTAAATGTCTTCAACTGTCTAAATATTTTCCTGGGTTTTATCAATGGATTACCATACCTTTATTTTACTGAATAAATGTTGACTGTACAATTTTGTGTATGAATCTATTTGTTCTTGGAGCAGGGCCGGATTTAAAGATTTGCCGCCTGTAGGCTATGATTGATTTGCCGATCCTGTCACAATATTCTCCCCCTTCGAAAGGGGGGAAAAGGTAGACTGGCGTTGAAGCTGCGACAAATACTGAAGGGTGCTGTTAAGTTGCCCGTTCTAAAATTTGGTACTAGTGATGAGTTAGTAGTCATCTATGTTGACGCTTTAGGCTACGGATCCCTGTCACAATCTTGGCAAGTAGGAGCGAATATATAGGCGCAAATATTTTTTAAACAATGAGTTTAAGCTACTATTTTTTTCAACTTTGAAATCCGGGAGGAGAGAGTGCAATTGCCCTCGCAGTGAGCATGTTTCTACGAAATATTAGTACTATATATATACGTTTACTGTTGCATTGATGTAAATTATTTTGTTTTCTTTCTTAAAAATATTCGTATCTATATAAAATTTTTTTTATGCCGGATGCCGCTTTAATTGGACGTAAAATTTGCCGCCCCGAAAAATTCGCTCTAGACTACAGCCTATTTAGAAATCCAGCCCTGTCTTGGAGAATCACATACTTAATTAATGACTCAATAGATACTTTAATTAAGTATGTAACAGACATAAAAATTGCGACCGAGAAGACTCATAATGGTCAACCAGTGTTGCAAGCACATTTCTCTATGACCTGTATCCAAACACATGCAATGCCCCCATTATACACGGGTGAAAGAAAACATTGTGTCAGTTATGTGGGGTAGAGATTTACTGTACGGTCCCCCTTGGCGAACTTTCCAAAATCGCGCCAAAAGTCCGTCTTTTGGCGACTTTTTTTTAAAAAACCACCATTCAAAGAAAATATCGTAAAGGAATATTTCTTATGAAAACTCAACCAACGGTCCGATAGGGTTGCTAGAAAACGTCATCGGTGCGAAGTCATAGAATTCGAATCTTCAGTTGAAGTCAGGCAGGTTGCCAGAAAAAAATATTTATCGCCAAATCCGAAAAAATTGCGCCAAGGGGGACCGTACAGTAAATCTGATCCAAAATGAGTTATTTGGTCTCCTTGCAGAAGAGGATGGCTGAAGACAGAGAGGTGCTGAGGGAAATATGGGACGGCCAGATCCCTGTGTGTTTCCGCCTTGCAGCCGAGGATATTCACACGCTGCAGCACCCAGAGCCGTTCTATGTAAGTCATACACCCTTGACTGGTAGCAATTTTGAAGTGGGAAAAGTATTTATAGATTTTGTGGTTTATCCCTGGTCTTTAGACCCGTTTGTTTTTCTGTATTTCATGCACCAGTCATTCTTACAATAAAGGTTCGGGTCCGAGCATCGCCAAAATAACTGCCGATTTTTGAACATTGGGTCATCTGTCTAAAACCACTTTACTGATCGAACTAAGGGGCTGGGGAGCCCAGTCGGTTAGGCATTCGCCTAGCATGTGGATGGTCCCAGGTTCGGTTACGGGCATCGCCAAAATAACTGCCATACTATAAACGGCCCGTGCAGGTAAAAAATGTCTGACGAATAATACCCTGTGTGGAAGGAGCACACGTTAAATATCCTTCAAAGTCCTAACGCTTGCATACGATGTCGCCCTTAACGATTGCGTTGGGTGCCTACTCAGGTGTCGGCTCGTCACTTGACTGTGGTTCTAAAATACGCTGCCTGTCGCCAATAGCCCTTGTGCTCTAGTGCGACGATAATTTAAACTATACTTTCTTACAATAACCTTAAATTTTAAAGTTTTATAATTAATAAATTTGTATTCACAATGTTCTTTTTTAATTCTGAAATGTTTTTAAAAATCATCTTAAAAAATAAACCCAATTCTGATTTTTTAAAAAAAAAAAATTATTTGAAATCAATTTAATTTAAAATTATGCAGTGAAAACAACCATACAAATTTGCTCATTTCCAGGAAATTCAGAGGGTAAAGCGCGTGCAGTTTTAATTGTGGAGTTAACTAAAATTAATATTTATTTTTTACATAATTATAAATTATTATTATTTATTTTTATTTATGTTTTCTAAGGGTTTATATTTTATTAACTATATTTATTATGAGTTTTACACTTATATATAAGTGTAACTTCATAATAAATATAGTTAATGTGTTTAGCGATAATATTGGTTTTTGCGAAAATGGTTGACAGGATAATACACTAGTACTTTTTTTTATGAAACCTAACCTATACATATATTAAATCAAAAACAATACAAACTAGTTGTATATCCTAACAACTATCAGTGCTATATGTGCCTTTACTTATGTGCTTCTTGTTTAATCAGCTGATGGTGAGTCGTCTGACTTATTTTCCCCTGGTGACGGAAAAAGTGCAGAAGCACTTCTCCAATCATGTGAGAGAGGACACGCTGCAGCAGGAGATGTGGATGGACTATGACGGGCAGCCCCTCAAGTGGTACGGACAGAATACTCTTGCTCTTCAATTGATTTATTGTAACTCCCGTACATACTTGTGTATAACCCGGCTCCGTGTATAAGTCGACCCCCCCATTTTTAAACCAAATATCCTTCCAAAATCGGTAACCTGTGTATTAGTCGAGGTAGGAAATAAGGTCAGGCCCTTCTGAAGAAAATAAGAAGAAACCGGTTAATGACGGGTCGTAATTTTTCTTATTTATTATGCAAGCTAAATTTCAACCCCAATGAAAATAAAACGTGTTTCATCTCCGAGTGTCCTTGACATTGCCGACCCTGAATGGAGAATCTTAGTTGAAACTAAGTTCAGTGAAGCGTGAAGACCATGCTGCCAAGGTCACGGACCAATGTTGTTTTCTTTACACCTTAAAGACTGGTTGACTGAACTGCCCTGTACCAGAGCTACACGTGCCAAATACGAGTCACGTCACAATTAAGAATCATTAGGATGGATACTGTGAATTCAATCTTATTTCTTTTTCAAAATTTAACTGCTTTTCTGTCTTTATTTTTAATAAATATTAAGTTTGATTGAAATTTAGTTTAAGGATTGTGGAGGTTTTTTTTTCGGAAATATGATGTCTTGTGTATAAGTCAACCGCGATTTTTACGGCACTAAATTTGTCCAAAATTTCTCGGCTTATACACAAGTATATACGGTACCTTGTTTGAGGCTCTGCTAACCTAAGTAGGAAAAAGCAAAACGAAACCAGTGAAAGCTCACACAGTTTCCCGGTAAGCCACGTAAGGGGAAGAAAGTGCTTTCGAGTGAGTCAAACTCGTTTACAACGACCTCGATTATAATCCAGGGTTCGAAATTAACGGTCACTAGTCGCAAAATGCAACAAAACCCCAACAACCCCTCAAGTGGTTTTATGAGAATCTGTTCATTAATTTATTGTAAATAATAGAGTAGATTTTTGCTGATTTGAAAAGTAACAGAACTCAATAGTTGAGTGTGCCCAGGGTTCGAAATTTATGGTCAGTCGATAAATGCGACCGAATCCTTCAATGATGCGACAGCAAGTTAAATCAAGTATCCGTTTTTGTGGCTAGTTTTAAAAATCATCAATAAAATGTTATCGTGGTTTTTAATGATCTCACAGGAAATGATCTTGAAATCACAAATCTTCACCCATCCTACATTTTTCAAATGCTTTGACGTGATCTGTAAAATGGGGGCTGGGGAGCCCAGTCGGTTAGGCGCTCGCCAGCATGCAAAAGGTCCCAGGTTCGGGCCCGGGCATCGCCAAAATAACTGCCGACCTATAAACGGCCCGTGCAGCCAAAATGTCCGACGAATAATACCCCGTGTAGAGGGAGTGCACGTTAAATATGCTCCAAAGTCCCAACGCTGCGTACGATGTCGCCCTTAAAGGTTGTGTTGGGTGCCTACTCTGGTGATGGCTCGTCACTTGACTGTGGTTCTAAAATACGACGCCCATCGCCAATAGCCCTCGTGTAGCTCTAGTGCAACGATAATTCAAAACTAAACTAAACTAAACTGATCTGTAAAATGCAAATTTTCTGTTAAAATGAGATTATTTAAAGACATTGTAAACTTGAAGTGATCAAGATAAAGTTATAAGATAAAGATATAAGATCAAGTTTTTTAAATCAAGTTCATTATTATAGCTACAGATCTCAAGATGATATTGTATTTTCACAAATATTATTAAAGCTTGATTATTCAAAAGTATTCGTATACATTTTAAAACCTATGTTTTCATTATTGATAGGGATTATTAAAAAAATTATACGGTTCTAGTTTACTAAAAAAAATGTATAGAATAATTAAAGCACTTTAAGCATTTCTAAAATACTCTTTTGCATAATGAAATATAAATAGGAGAATGTCACTTACTAAACATGTTGCTTCAGTAAATATAACCTTGAATTAAGAAACAGTTATAGTGTTCAAGTTTGCATGTCATCATTGTTTAAGCGTTTAAAAAAAAAGTAATTATAATAATCTAAATCTCTTTCAAAGACATGTTTTGAGACACTAAAAAAGTTTTCTTACTTCAAATGTATAATTTAACATTAACTTTAAAATATATATGTTACCTTCTAATAACGAATTAAAATTTTTTTATTGTCACAAAATACTTCTCATATGAGCCTTTCTTTGTGTTTTCTAGGCACTACCCAGTTGGTCTGCTCTTTGACTTCTATGGGGCAGAAGCCCAGCTGCCTTGGAACGTGACTGTGCACTTCAAAGTAAGAAAAGTACAGTAAAAGCCCGTTTATCCGGCTCCCGATTAACCGGAAAGCTCAAATATCCAGAAAATTTCAAATTCTGATTTGGCGACGGTTTTTAGCGATAAAAATGAAGATTTTTTGCCAAAATTGCAATTTCTCGCCAAATATAGTAAAAACTTTTCAGGTTTTTTTTTCCAAGTAAAATTTTTGTTTGGTGACAACATTTGGCGCAAAAAGTGTTTTTGGTTTACATTTTAAAATATCCTACTGGTTTTAGACCATGGGTTGGACGATTTATGTATTTAAATTTTTAGCATTTGAAAGTAACGATCGATTTTTTTTCTTAATAAATATATTAATATTTTTTAATACAAAATATTGTAGTATCTATTATTATTATTATATCATTATAAATGCAACATCGCCTATTTGCATATAAGATGCAGCCCTCTTGTATTTTTCGGAAAAACTCTATTTACTCTATTTGGCGACTTCCGATTAACCGGAAAATTTGATTACCCAAGCATTCTGGATAAACGGGAGTTTACTGTATTGCCAAATTAAAACAACTTTGAATTTATGTTATATCACTCCTCTGATGTCACTTTTAGGTAGTGGTAATAACTTCCTCGTGCAGTTTTTATTATATAACTTATTAGATCTGCTATATCTTGTGTTATTGAAGTTAATTGGTACAGTCGAACATCGTTAACACGAACTCGCTTAACACGGAATTACGCTTAAGTTGAACTGAAAGCATTTGCCCGGCCTATAAATCTTTGAGCTAATGCTCTAAATGCTAAATCTCTTAATGTGAAATCGCTTCTGATGATATCCCGCTTAACCCAAACAAAAAAAATTCGAATTTGACTTTTTTTCTTATTCTAAGAACAAATTAAACAAAACATAAAAAAAGCGGCAAACGAACGTAATAAGAAATTGTCTTCTATACTTCTGAGAAAAGCACAAGATCCCCCATGATGCATTAGTTTAAATTCAATTGCTGTTCTTAATTGGTGTTCTTTAAAATTTTTCCAAATTTTTCTATAGTTCTATAGTATGTTATATTGTTTTATATAGTATCCAATTGAACTTTTTAAATTGAATTACTAATTGTATACATGTATTATTAGTGTATTACATTATACAATTTGAATAATTTTTATTTGTTATTATTTTTTTAAACTATTCACGGGTTCAATGTAAAAAAAAATTCCGGACGGTTAACATGAAATTCGGTTAACACGAAATATTTCGGTGCTCTCTTTGAGTTCGGGTTAACAGGATTCGACTGTATTATGAAAAATACTAGTTTTTACATGTACTACTATTTTGTGAATACTAATAATATATCAATTACTCAATCAATGCTCAGTGCTCGTTTATTAATTATTTGACATTTTTGGTATAGATTTGTGTTGTTTTCGGTTCAGGATTACAATGACAATTACAGCTGTTTTTCCACAAACATTTGTATTCGATTAAGCACATTAGAACCTAAATAACATTTGTTTTAGATGATTCATTGTTAATCATTTTAAGTTAGGAGTACATATTTTGTTACCACTCTTGGCTAACAAATGACTCATTTTGGATTTTGTTCTTGATGTGTTATTTCATATCATGTTTCACTGTATCACTTTTGAAACTGTGAAACTTGCTTTCATCTTTATCAAATTCTTAAAAGAGTTATGCTAATTTACAGAAACATGTCAGGTTTATTCCAGTAAATTTCTTCAAACGTTTAACGATTTCAGCCGACTATTCCGATCAGATCCAACAGTCAATAATTCTGCAATAGCTCATACGCGCTCTAGTGTGTGTATTTTAACTAACAACCAAACTTGGAACAAGCTGGTTAAATTCCTTGTTAGGAACTGGTTAAAAATAATATTTTGTTCTTCTTGTAATGAGGTTTTCAGAAATTGTAAGGTTTGCTATTTTATAAAGTGTATTAAAACATTATGGACATAGATCGAAACATCGCCAAAAACATATCATTTGACGTCAGTGCTGTTTTCAGTGACGAACATTTTCGGCAAATTTTAAATGTGTTTTTTGCTAAAATTAAACATATTTGTGAATATTTAAGTTTATATTCGGAATCTGCAGCTTCTAATCTACCAGATAAACATATATTCTGAATTTCGTGGTTCATGCAACTTGTCCATTGAATATAATGGAATGAATTAATCACTAAATTCCAGCATAAAGAAAAAAAATTAAATAAGAGATAGAAAATAAGAAGACCATTATATTGTCAAACCTAGTTGAAAAGAATTCCAACTGTTTTTTTATTTTCCTGCAGGATTTTCCTGAGTCGGACATTCTTCACTGCGAAGGGGGTCGGGCGTGCGTCCAGGCGCACTACATGAGTGTAGTGAAGGAGGCCAGCGTACTAAAGCACCGAACGCAATTGGTGCAAAGTATGCACCCAAAAGAACACAAGGACCTGTGGCAGGGATTCGAGAAGGGTAGGGACAGCAGTTGTATATTTATGACTTTCTTGGTGGGGGGCAAGTTCGCCAAGCACTGCGACCTCAAGTCTATTGTACTCAATCCCAGAAATGACACAGGCACAAAAGACACACATAGAAAGAGACGACAGAAACACATAGACAAATAACAACATTTATTGACGGACACAAACATCCATGCCTTACCGGGATTCGAACGCGAACCCTTAAGCTCCAAAGGCTAGCTCCCTAACCGCTGTGCTACCGGGTCGGTAGTTGTATATTTAGTTATGTCTCGTTCAGTTGGATGTTTAATAAGAAAAAGTTTCTTAGCTGTGTATGAGTTTTTCTTCCTCACAGAGAATAATCTAACTTGGCGACAACTAATTTATAACGCCATTAAATGTTCAGTCCCTTAATTGTTATAATATCTTGCCTGTAACAACAATTTTTAATTACAATTGCGAGTTGTCATGTCAATGGACTTCCAAATTTTAACTCTTAATGCTAATTTCAACTGTATGATCAGGTTAGATGTTTTAACGTAACATAAACCCGAAGTTTCAAAAATTTCCTTCAATTTTCACTTTTCCTTTTTTTTTCTGAAATTTTTAGCATTAAATTGTAGGGTTTTTTTTTTTGGAGAGATGGCCTTAATGATTTTTTTTACTGTCTTTATTTCACTATTTTTTTAGCCTACTTTTCTTTTTTTAATTCGAAAGAATTAAAAAATGAAAAAGTAGGTATTGACATGCGGTCGATGTCCGTCTGTCCGTCCGTACCCCCTTCCAAAATCGGTTCATATTTCTATAAATAATATTTGTCTATTTTTTTAAAAGTCAAGCATATGATTTATAACAAGAAAAAAGTAATACCATATTATGCTTAAAATACATTTTCAATACGAAAATTAATAAATTTTCTCAATACCAAATAACAAAAGTCTAAACACAAGAAATACAGCAAAATTGAAATAGCATTTTCAGTTATTAATAAAAAACAATTAAAAGTTATGAATTTAACATCTAAAATATTAGGTAAACTCCTAGGCCTTTTAGGTTAGTTGATAGCTTATCAAAACCAAATAATCGCCTAACACACTCTAGATTTCCACTGTCTCCTAAATTGTCAAGCTATCCAATTTTTAGTCTAGTTTTCTTTTTTTAATTCGAAAAAATTTAAAAAAATGAAAAAGTAGGTATTGACATGCGGTCGATGTCCGTCGGTCTGTCCGTCCGTACCACCCTTCCAAAATCGGTTCTATCATTCGGATCTTAAAAATTCTTTTTTTGTTAGAAAGCTATGACCTCAGATACCCAACTTTCATACTTTTTGTCCGTCTGTCTGTACGTCCGGACGGACATAAATCTACTATCTTTCGGCGAATTTCCCATTGAATTAGCATTGAAATTCAATTTTGAGTCATTTAAATCACTGTTGCCAAATCAACAATGGCATGAGAAACTTTATTTATTTAAACATATTTGAAGCAAAATAATATTTTCATGAATCAGTTTGGAATGACGTCATAAAATGTAGCACAATTTGATTCTTTGATTATTCATTAATTATCTACCAAGAAAGCGGCAAGGCATACTTTTGCACGCAATTATGCTTAGTTTTAATTTACATTTCTTATTTTTTAATGCAGTTCGGAGTAGTTTCATTACTTTTGTTATTAATAAATATTTATTCTTCGAACTACAAATAAATCACGAGCAGATGATAAATAATATTTTATTAATTTGCGAAAGAATATTAAGGAAAATAGTTGATTTTGGCTTTTAGAAGTTTAAATTATAGCTGGGTGCTGTGTTTCGATTTTTTTTTCTAATGTGTATAAATCTAGTGTAGAAACGGCTGTTGATGATATTTACTTTAGGAACCTAGTTTTTTTCCCCGATTAGAACTTCAGTAAGTATTTAAGTAACAGGAAAGTAGGCTATTTTAGTTCTTTATGAACTTCTTGTTTTATTTAGAAATGTGGATATCTTAACTTAAATAATGTAAAATTTGATACATCAAGTCAAAAATGTGGAACGTTAGTTACGAATATGTTGCTTAAAATATTGTTTTAATGTTCTAAAGTGTGTTTATAATTAACCCTATTCATATTTCCATTAAGATTATTATAGAAGTGTAAAATTTTAGATAAGCTTCTTTATTCTAAATATGCCAGTTTAACTTGCATAGATTGTTAACAACCTATGTTTTTAATTTTACTAAACAAAATGTGTGGAGTATTCTTTTAAAAATGTAGCTTACATGTGTTGTTGTTGTTTCAGACAAGTTCGACCAGTTCTGGGCCATCAACAAGAGGCTCATGGAGAATCCCGGAGAGCAGAACTTCAAGCATGTTCCCTTCAGGCTCTATCAGGTGAGCTCCCTTGATTACAGTAAAAGCCTGTTTATCCGGCTCCCGATTAACCGGAAAGCTCAAATATCCGGAACATTTCAAATTCCGATTTGGCGACGGAATTTACCGATAAAATTGAATATTTTTCGCCAAACTTGCGATTTCTCGCCAAATATAGAAAAAACTTTTAAGATTTTTTTCCAAGAAAAAATTTCGTTTGGTGACAATATTTGGCGCAAAAAGTGTTTTTGGGAAACATTTTAAAATATCCTACTGGTTTTAGACCATGGGTTGGACGATTTATGTATTTAGATTTTTAGCATTTGAAAGTAACGATCGATTTTTGTCTTAATAAATATATTAATATATTTTAATACAAAATATTGTAGTATCAATTATATATTATCATTATAAATGCAACATCCCCTATTTGCATATAAGATGCAGCCATTATCTCTTGTATTTTCCGGAAAAATCAGCATTTTTTGGTAACCATATTTGGCGACTTCCGATCAACCGGAAAATTCGATTATCTGGAAGAGTTAATTTCCCAAGCATTCCGGATAAACGGGAGTTTACTGTATATTAATCTTACACTAATTACATTTTCATTTGAAATATGCTAAAAATCCTTTTAATTTGTTTATTTTTTTTTTTAGTGTCAACCCCGCTAAATGTAATTTTCATTTGGCTCCTAGTAAAATTGCAACTATTGTACCTTTTTTGTCAGTGAATATATTTAAAAAAATCTATCTTGCATTTATTTTGTAAAATTAAATTCCTGAACAAAAGAAACATGTTCGTAATTTCATAATTGTTTTTTTTATTTACTAAAAGGTTTTTATACCCCGCATTGCAAGGATATACTTTTAGTAATGCACCATATAAAACACCCCGTTTATGTATAAATATTCCTCCATCTTTATATTTGTAAACATCAGGATTTAAATGGATTTGGGAAATATAATTAGAATTGAGTTGAGTAAATCTGATAAAGAATTAAAAATCAAACAAAGATGAAATAAAAATAAATAAAATCAAATAATAATCCTGCAAATGAGGTTGTTTCAGATTACGTAACTCTTGTTTTGATTCTTCCTTCGATTTCATTGGTTGTTTCGATTTCACTCTCAAAATGACCGTTTTGTTTCATAGGTTCTGTTTTATTTTAAAGTTCTTAATGTGCAACCTGTTTTTATTCCTAAACTATCAGTTTTAACTCGATAAATTTCAAGTATGCAAAGTGTTACCAGAACATCAATGTCGTTCTCAAATGTTGTCTTTAAAATTTTTGAATTACAAACCTTAGGCTGTGTCCTGACTACGACATCAAATGCCACAAATGCAACAAAACTTGGCGACCGACAAGGGCGCCAAGCGATGCAATAGCATGTTGCTGACTCTGCCAAGTCGCCAAGTTTTGTTGCATTTGTGGCATTTGATGTCGTAGTCAGGACACAGCCTTAGAATTACTAAAGCTAGCTAATGATATTCAGTCGACGCGATGGTTTGAAGCTGAAACATGATATCTGGAAAAGGGAGGTGTAGAGGGAGAGGGGAGGAGGGAATGTGCGTGGGAACAATGTTAACGGAAATTAGAAATATAATTAAAAATTTATATCAACCATCAAAAAGCACATTTATTTTTTGTTTCCATGGAAACTCCCAAAAATAAAGAATTAATTCAAAGATAATTTAATTTAATCATAATAATTATAAACCAGTAAGCACTTGTTCAACAATCAAAATCCAAGAGTGGGAATAAAATTTAAATGGTGTTGCCAAAGAGTGTATTTAGAGTTAAGAACTTTGAAAAATATAGTCTCTGAACATCTTATATTGTTTGTTTTCAGCCGAATCAGTCCCTGGTCCAAAGCCTTGTGAAACCAGTGAGGGAATCTGGTGAGCCCTCTACCCTAAAAGACCTACTCAAAAATGTGGACCCAGAACTACTTGAGCATATAGGTCAGTACCAAAATTTTTGTTTATTTTGTTTTCGGTTGTAAAAACAGAAATAGTTGGAAGAGTCTCTAATAGTTTAAAGATTTTGTTTTTCATATTTTATTAAAAATTATTTTTATAACAATGAATACTAGTCTGTCACGATCGACTGTTTTGGAAAAGTTGTTGTAAATATGCTATTGCTACAGATTAAGGGGGAATGGGAGCTGTAGCTTGGTCTCCAATAGGCTTCCCTCTGTGTTATTCTAATGGGGAAAAATAATTTTCTAAGCCACATTACTCCGGCTGTATTGAGTATTTTTTACAATAGTTTTTTTCTATGTTAAATGTAGCTGGCGTACAGGGTTCTGTAATTCCACTTTTTTAAATTGGTTCGAATATTATTTAAAAGTTTCAATTAATTTTACCACAAAATATTCAAATCAATTTCAAAAAGTGGCATCATAGAGACTTGTAATTACGCTACATTTATCATAGAAAAAATCCGTCTGTAAAAATATTCAATACATCTGGAGTAAGGTGGTTGAGAAAATAATTTTCCCAATTAGATTAACACAGAGAGAAGACTTCGGTTTGGAGACCTGGCTTCCCCTCCCATTCCTCTTTAATATATCTGTGGCGTGATGGGAGTGTGTTGGTTGACAGTGATCATTACTTTAGGAAACATAAGTTGTAGACCAAGGCACGAAAAAATTCAGAAATTTTTACCCGGCCTTGAGGACGGCTTGTCCAACAATCAGGGCCGGATTTAAATATTTGCTGCTTGTAGGCTACGATTTTCCGCCCCAGTCACAATATTCTCCCACTTTGGGGAAAGGTAGCTGGTTAGCTGCAAAATAGGGTGGTATGTGCTGTTTAAAATAGATACACATATTAGAATCATCTATGTACCTTTACACGCTAAGTCGTAAGCAAAATAGGCGCATTTTTTAAAACTGTTCTACCATTTTCTTTCAATTTCAAAATTCGGGAGGAGGGGTGCACTTGCCCTTGCATCAACCATGTTTGCTACGAAATATTAGTACTATATATACGTTTGTGGTTGACGCATTAATGTAAATTATTTGTTTTCTTTCTTAAAAATATTCGTATCTTTATAATAATTTTTTATGTCGAATGTCGCTTTAATGGGTCGTAAAATTTGCTGCCCCAAAAAATTTGCCGCCCCAAAAAATTCGCCGCTCTAGGCTACAGCCTACTTAGCCTATTTAGAAATCCAGCCCTGCCAACAATGTACCCGTCCTTCTTTGGAACTAACTCGTCAAACTCTAATTATATAAATAGCTTTGAAATAAATAAAAATATAACTTTTTTTATTTATTACGAAGATTTATAAAAAATTGCATGATGAATTAGTAGTTACTAGGATTACGTTATACAGTAATAAACAAAATACTAGGTTACTAATAGTAATTTCCATTTAAGTAGGTGTCCATAATTGCTTTTAATGCTTTTTTGTTAAGACCAGTGAGTAATGTGTTTTGTAGGTAAATGTTAATTCCTTCGTTAGAAGTCCAAATATGTACATGCACCGAGCAACTTTGATTTTGTTTACTGATGACGTGAGCATGCGCATTTGGTCTGACGAAGTAATTAACATGATTTCTAGATTAGAGGGTTATTTTAGAAATGAGGCGCTAGACTCTTTTAAGATAGCAAAAATTAAAAATGTATCACGAACATTAACGAGGAAATGGCCGTCCACACGGACGTCAGGCTCGAGAAATTCGTTGTCCTCAGAGAATATTTGACCACCGAGGACAGGAGGTTTTTCAAGCCCTGTTGTAGACTGTGTGAAAATGAATTGTTATTTTTTACCGTTTTAAAGTGTCCTTATTTTGGGTACCCGGACACAGAAGGATTGAAGGAAACGAAACGGCTGATATTTTGGCAAAAGCGGGATCTAAGACCGCTTTCATAGGGCCTGAGCCAGTACTAGGTCTTCCACATAATTCTGTTAGGAAGACCATAAGACGGCTGTACCAGGTCTATAACTTTACAAATTGGAAAATGGCAGCCGATCAAAGGCAGGCTAGGGAGCTCAATCAGAGTGCTCCGACCGTGGCGGAGAGCCAAGGAATTACTTAGCCTTAGCAGGAAAGAGATTCGTGCAGCTATTGGATTACTAACAGGTCACTCAATAGACATCTGAGTATAATGGGTGTAAAAGATGACCCTCTGTGTAACAGGTCGAGGAAAGTTCGTTTCACGTTCTCTGCGAATGTGACAACTACTCTGCACAAAGATTTGAGTATCTTGGTTACCATTTTATCGATGCCTGGGAGGTTGATAACTTACCAATCAGGGAAATCCTGAAGTTCATTTCAGCAATCGGCTTGCTTCAAGGTTAAACGATGGGGTTAGTACAATAGACCAGTGGTCGCAGTGCTTGGCCCTGACGGGCCGCCCCACTCAAGTCATAAGTCGTACTGTTTTCTTGATAAATGTAGAACAATTTTTTACACTTTATATATTTTTTATCTTTGTTGTAGGCATCCGCCTAGCATGCGAAAGGTCCCAGGTTCGGGTCTGGGCATCGCCAAAATAACTGCCGACCTATGAACGGCCCCATGCAGCCAAAAATGTCCGACGAATAATACCCCGTGTAGAGGGAGTGCACGTTAAATATGCTTCAAAGTCCCAACGCTGCGTACGATGTCGCCCTTAACGGCTGCGTTGGGTGCCTACTCGGGTGTCGGCTCGTCACTTGACTGTGGTTCTAAAATACGCCGCCAATAGCCCTCATGTAGCTCTAGTGCGACGATAATTCAAACTAAACTACTGTTTTCTTGATAAATGTCGAACAACTTTTTGCACTTTTTATATTTTTTTAATCTATGTTGCAGGTGTCAAGTGGCGTGTTGTGACCCATGGTATTGAGCCCCCTCTCGACATGCACCTTCAGTGGATGAGCGAACATCTCAGTTATGCTGACAACTTCCTACATCTGGTCCTATTGCCCAAGGAGTAAGGATTTTGTTGTACTATGGGGGTTGACAAACTTGACAGAAATTGGTTTTGTTAGCCCAAAAGAATAAGGTCTGGTCTTGTTCTGTACCACAGGGTTTCGAGATCTCCTGCAAATTTGTTTTCTGTTATTTATTTGATTAAAAACATATTTTTGTCTTTTTATATAGCTATTCTAAGTATAAAATTTATAAAAATTAATTTTAAGCTAATAAACAATTAGGAAATTGATTGTTATCCTGTTATGCAAATTTGTTTTCTGTGAACATTTTCTTATGAAGTTCATTGTAAAATATCAGAAATAACAAAGTGACCCTTGATTTTTTTTTCAATACAAAAATAAAAATGTGGCATTTCTATATCTAAGAGTGTTACTAAGGTTAATGGAAATTTGTTTTATTTTTGCTCAAAATGCCATCAAAAAAATCTTTGAAATCGACTGGGGCTCTAAAATATCAGAAGTAATAATTTGTAGTAATTTGTTTTGCTTACCTAAAAGATGAGGTCTGGTCTTGTTCTGTATTATAGGGTTTTTTAGATCTCCTTGAAATTTGTTTTATGTTTCTGTGCCCCAAAAAGTTCTTTGAAATTCATTGGGATTGTAGAATATAAGAAGTATCAATGTGACCCTTGATTTCTTTTTCAATACAAAAACAGGGTGGTAACAGAACCTGGAAATCAGGGAATTCTCAGGGAACTTTTTAATTCTGGAAATATCAGGGATTTTTTAAAATTTTGCTAAATATCAGGGAATATTTCCATTTTGGATTATTTAAACAGTAGGTTTAGGTTGTTCTTGCGATCACTATACTAGCGGACACTTCGATCTTGATCAAAAGAAAGTATTCTGGTTGTTCCGATTGGCCTGAACCAGAGCTACGAAAGTAAACTCAACTCTCTTCCTATCATGCAGAGGCAAAAAACTGTCAATTATTATCAATCGCCAAATATGCTCCTAAGTACCAACGCTGTGTACGATGTCACCCTTAACGGTTGCGTTGGGTGCTACTCGGGTGTCAGCTCCTCACTTGACTGTGGTTCTAAATTACGACGCCCATCGCCAATAGCCCTCGTGTAGCTGTAGTTTAAACTAAACTAAAAAGTAATTGTAGTATCAGGGAATTTTTTATGAAAGTATCAGGGAAATCATGGAAATATCAGAACTTTTTTTAAAGGATTTTGTTACCACCCTGAAAAATAAGACAAAGAATATGAATGTGTCATTTCTGTACCTCACTAAAATTAATTAGGGTTGCTATGGTGAATGGAAATTTGTTTAATGTCCAGAAAATACTTCATTACTTCGAGAAATTAATAATCATAATAGGGATAAGTGTCATTCTCTGTACCACAGGGTTACAAAACTTAACAGAAATTTGTTTTGTTTGCCCAAAAAATATAAGGCCTGGTCTTTTTCTGTATCACAGGTTTTCGAGATCTCCTGGAAATTTGTTTTCTGCTGTTATTTATTTGATTAAAAACATATTTTTTTCTTTTTAATAACTAACTATTTGTTGTATCTAAGCATGAAATGTATAAACCTTTATTTAAAACTAATAAACAATGAGGAAATTAATCATTGTGTATGGAAGTTTTTTTTAAATGAGGGTGGTTTTTGCAGAATTAAAAAAATAACTGTTTGTTTAAATATGTTTGTCAATAGTTAAAATCTGTTATGATAAAAACCCTTTATTTTATATGATTCAAGAGCTTCAAAGTCTGCTAGCAATTGTTTGGTTATATTCAATGAATCGGAAAAATTTGAATGAATAAAAGTGAATTTAAGACATGTTAGAATTTAATTTATGTAAATCTGTTGTTGGCATGCGAGTACCTAGAATTATTTTGTTTTAGATGTACTTATTTATGTCACTCTTAACTCATAAATGTTCTTTATATATCTTTTGTTATTGAGATATGTTCAATATTGAGTCTTTTCCTTTTCTTTTAAAAATAAGATAATCCATTCAAGATTCGAAATACACTGCTCAAAACAATTAGGGGAACACATGGTTTAAACCCTTTCACCCCCAATGATTCCATTTGGTATCATCAGCTTCCGATTTTTTTTCTCACTAAGTTGAGCTCGAACTTATTTATAGATGGAAGAATCATGTCTTTTGAAGAATTAAATAATGTTTGTTTTAATTAAATGAAAATATGAAAAACATGATAAAATTAAATTCACTCCTAAAAAATTTTATGAAATAAATGGACCCTAAATTCTTCACGCTTGCATTCTTAAATGTTTGAAAATTGATTTTACCTTTTTTTTACAAATAAAGTTTGAAAAAATTATTATAATTTATTCAAAAGTTATGATTTCAATATTTCCCCCCTTATATTTTAGTTAAAAAAATAAGATTTTTTCCCCTGTTTTTTACCATTTCATTCTGGATACACATTGAATCCATTTCACAAATTTTAGATTTTTATAATAAAAAATAAGAAGTTGGAACTAGAAGGGCAAACAAAAGTACACAAATTCCTCCCCTAATTGTTTTGAGCAGTGTAAAAGAAATTTTCCTCTTATTTTTTCAAATTTTAGCTTATTCACCGACTTTCTTCAAAACCCGCAATTACAACATATTTGTATTATGCAAATTCTCTTGCATGCATAATATACGTTTGATATGAATGAATTCTTGTATACATAATGCTTTATTTCAAGAGCTGTATATAAATCTTAGCATATAGCTTTTGCACAGAATGCTTGCAGGTAAAGTTTTTTTACATTTCATTTCTGTTTTACTTTGACAGCCTGAAATGTATTGTTAGTTGTAGAAAGTCTTTCTGTGATAAAAGATATCTGTATAAAATATATAATTTGTTTAATTGTTAGTATGATTTTGTTTTTGTACGATTTTTGTAATAAATTGTATGTCTAATCTTTGTTGTAATTCTTTGAAATTTTTTGTACACTGTTAAATAGCTTTAAAAGAACCTACAATCTTTTGTGCTAATTTATGAACATTTCTACAAGTTCATTTAGTTAAAAATGTAATTTTAAACTGGTTTAGTGAAATATTTAAACAAATTCTTGTTTTTCTTTTATGCACACAGGGTTCATACGCCTCCTGAAAAACTCCTGAATTTCAATTTTTTCTTCTAAGGGCCCTTATAACTCCTGAAACTTGTGTCTCATCTCCTGATATTTCCCCCTCCCCCCTCTCCTGCAAAAATTGACGACTTTACTTTATTCGGAATAAGTCTACTGTACATGAACAGTTGAAAAATCGAGTTCAGACATTGTGATAATAGTCCCGGAAAGCACCGCACAACTCTTCATAATATTTTCTTCTGTTTCGTCATTTGAAGTGCAGTGAAGTCACTAGACTAATACGAAATTAAACAAACATTCGATTTTATTCCTTGTTACCTCCTGAATTTACATTGCTGCACTCCTGAAAAACTCCTGAATTTCACTATCATAGAGTATGAACCCTGTGTACATATTTGCAATTATAGTGATAAATTTTTAATCACGGTTACACTCAACAAAAAATGCACATTCTTTTTATCCTATAGTTTATAGGAACAATAACAAAGTACAATAATAAAAGAATTTTCAAAATTTGATGTTAGTTTAAATAATATTTTGATAAGACTTCAAAATAAAACACAAAAACAATTTCCTTTTAAAATTTTATTGATTCTCAAATATCTGCAAGTAATATGTATACATCCCCCCTTCTCTTTTATGTACATATTTGCAATTTACAACAAACTCTCTGATGCACAAACGAAAAATAATTACACACATTCACTTGGAAGCTAGGGATGCACGTTTTGGCCTTTGTTCTAAACAAGCAACCTTCGTATCACCATTTTTCCAGGGCATAAATTCAGTTGATTGGATACGAGTAGCAAAACTTTAAGCTAAGACTAATATTTTACAGCATTCAGTTCAGTGTATTAAATTTTGAAATGTAATTAAGGGAAAGTCGAACTTTTCTTTCTTTTACTTACCATGGGTAATTTGAAGGCATGTTATTTTTGGTTTAAAGCTTATTAACTCTTTCAGTCCCAGTGATGCCATTTGGCATCATCATGTTTCTGATCATAATTTTTAAAAAATAATAGGGCTGACATCTATTGGGATTAATAAAAAATATTTTCTAATAGAAAAAAGTTTGAAGAATCGAATGATGTGCTTTTTGATATCATAAATGGCTATAGACGATCAGAAAAAAATTTCTAAAATGACGATGCCAAATTGTCATTGGGACTGAAAGGGTTAACTAGCGTTTTTTTGCAAGTTCAGGATGTTATCTATGAATACTAATGTACAGTGTTTCATTCTTACTAAATTGTAGTTATAAATAACGCACCTGTCTCCAATAGCCCTTGTGTAGCCCATTTTTGACGATGATTCAACCAAACCCGTGTAGAGGAAGTGCATGTTAATAATGCTCCAAAGTCCTGACGCCGCATAGGATATTTCCCCCTCAAAATGTTTTTGGGTGCCTACTCGGGCTGTCATTTGACTGGGGTTCTAAATTACAACGCCCAGCGCTAATAACCCTCATGTAGCTCTAGTGCAACGAAAATTAAACACAACTCTGTGTACAGGAGATTAGTGTATGTTAAATACTTTTTGTATTCCTATGTGCTAACACTGTGTACAATATTTACGGATACAAGTATACGCTTTTAATCCTGTCAAATTTTTTTTAGTTTGAATTATCGTCGCGCTAGAGCTACACGAGTGCTATTGGCGACGGGCGTCGTATTTTAGAACCACAGTCAAGTGACAAGCCTACACTTGAGTAGGCACCCAACGCAACCGTTAAGGGCTACATCGTACGCAGCTTTGGGACATATTTAACGTGCACTCCCTCCACACGGGATATTATTCGGCGGACATTTTTGGCTGCACGAGCCGTTTATAGGTCGGCAGTTATTTTGGCGATGCCCGGACCCGAACCTGGGACCTTTTGCATGCTAGGCGAAAGCCTAACCGACTGGGCTCCCCAGCTCCCTGTCACATTTAAAAAAAATGAAAAATAAATCTGGAAGGATTAAACAAAAAAGTGTACACTAAGATCCTATAATAATTTCCTTATGAAAAAAACTGGTTAATAAACTTAAATCCTAAAGCAGTAGACCTTAAAAACTGCCCCATAGGACCTAATATGAGGGATGAAAGGAGGACCCTACATTCCCACGAAAAAGACTTATTTAGCTACCTTTACCCATTCAACTAAATTCAAACCTATAACGAAATCAATTCACCTCTCGTTCAGAAAAAGAAACCGACGCATAGCAGAGACAGGACCATAGAAATATATTAAGCACACACAAAATGAATTACAAAAGCTAAATAGTCTAAATTTATCATACGATTCAAGCACAGTAGATTATCTGTTAATTTTATATAGATTATCTGACTTCTATTTCTTCATAATTTTAAACTATCTCAGGAGAAATATTATAGGATAAAATTAAGTTTAAACTTAAAATAATAAAAATTTAGCACCTAACAATTAACTGTAGTTCTTAAATTACATTTTTTCAAACATTCTCCTTAAAAAGCTTTTTTTTCTTCCACAAAATCCTAAAAAGGATTTTTTTCATACTCTAAGCTGGTGTAGTATACAAATCTGGGTTCTCACTAGAAATTTTCAGATGAATTTTATTTTCTGAATAGGCTATTTTAGTAATTACTAGTAGTAACCTACTTAATTAAAAAAGCAGCCAGATATATTTTTAAATGGTATTTAAATTTCACATAGTATAATTAAAAAAAAATTAAATTACAAATTATTGCATCAACGTAAATAAAAAAGAATTATAATGGATACAGTAAAACTATTAAAATAATAAAGTTAATTTTAAAAACATTTTAGACTTATTAAAAAAATTAGCACCAGTTTCACAGAACTGACAGTTGACCAAATAACAGATAATGTACTGTGATTCTAAAACAATAGCTACATAAAAATTAATAGTTTCTATAAAATCAATTCTAAATGCAGGCACAAATGGTAACTAGTGATTATTATTTTTTTCTTTACAAAATAGAGCACAACTATATAACAAATATTTGATACAACAGTTCGAACTTTAATAATACAAAAAAGCTATTCACAGATTACTTAATACACAGGGTTTTATGAAAATTTTCAAGATAAATATATCAACTATACAAACCACTAGAAATAAAAGAACGATTTAAATTGCAAACATAAAAACATTCTTTTATCCTATTTTACATGAAATTGAGAATAATATTGATGAAATATTTAACATTTTTTGAAGCTATTATAAAAAATGAATATGAGGTTCCCAATGCAATTAAAGGTTTTTTTAGTGCATGTGTTCTAAAGAGGAGGTTAATAAATTTCTTGGTAAAAAAGTATGTATTTTAAAAAATCTTTTGATAAACTATTGTACGAAAAGCTTTTCTTTCAATACAAAGTATTAAAAAAATAAATCAAAGGACTAAACAAGTTACAAACTTAATTTCAAAACAAAAAAATATATATGGGTTTAAAAAAAAACTGTTCAACTATATATTTTTTAACTACAAGCGTTACAAAATATTTTCAACTAACACAATCACAAAATTAAAACACTAATATTGATGCAAGTATTTGAATAACATTTACTGTGCACAATTATTAAGATAATATTGACTAAAATTGCTTTAAGAGTGTCTTCAAACTACAGGCTAATTCCATGTAACTGTAGTGTAAGTCACAACTTAAAATAGTTATTTATGCATTTAGTGTGAAAAGTAAGGCCTTTTTTTAAACGAGTTGAATAAATTCACGAGTTTGAAAAAGGCTATTTTCAACGTGTTGTCATACACAATTTTTTATAATAACGTGCAAAAAAAGTATTTAATAAATTGGCATTTATTGATTGGCTTATTAATTATTTTATTATCACGTTCAAATGATTTGAAGGTGATTATTTATATTAATGATTATTTTAAAATCACGTGCAAAAAGTGTTTCTTAGACTGGCATTGGAAATAAGACGGCAAATAAAGAATCACGTTCAAATAAAGAATTTTCCACCAATCACAAAGCCGCCGAATAAAATATCTCGCTCAAATAAAGAATTTTACACCAATCAGATGGTCTTATTTACTTTGTCGCACTAGTGCGTAAAAGTAACTTTGAAACACGATTTTGTTAAAAGCATCACTTTTGCCACGATTATTGATTTGAAAAAGTTAGTTTTTTTGAACGATATTATAAAAAAGCTTTTTAAATTTGAAAAACAAATCAAATTAAATAAAGCATGGTATATTATTTACTTGCAATAAGTGTAGATCAGCTGTTCGGCTGTTTTTTTCCATTTAATGTTAAAGTTGAAGTGATAATCACTTTTAAACACATGACTTACACCACAGAAAGGGTAATTTTGCTTGAAATTAGCCTACATAAGTACAAAGAAAAGGTACAAATTTGGAATGTTGGGAGGTTTGTTCAGTTGTTTGGCAAATGTTAAGTAAAAACTTAATAAAAATGTGCTACAGATAGTTAAACACCATTTTTTTTATTACCAAAGCAATTAAAATAAAATGGCAGTGTTATACTTTTTTTGAGCATGAAAGAAAATCCCAACCATTCAGCTCAAAGGCGTACACAGTTTGTATTCTTACAAAAGGCGTACACAGTTTGTATTCTTACAAAAAGCGTACACAGTTTGTATTCTTATACAGTTTGTATACACAGTTTGTAAGAAACACCTATGTTCAGTAAAATGCAACTATAAATACAATTTTAATTGATAAAATACCTAATCTGGATAAATTAAAAGAATAAATAAGTCAAAAATAAATAAATTTTGTTTATGTCTGAATGCACAGCATAGTCTAAAAAAAATATTTTTTTATAGAATGGAAACTAAATCATTCTAAAATAAAATTCATTTCACCGTCATATGGTTCATATTTCTGTAAATAATATCTGTCAATTTTTTCTTAAAGTCAAGCATATGATTTATAACAAGAAAAAAAGTAAGACCATATTATGCTTAAAATACATTTTCAATACGAAAATGAATACATTTTCTCAATACCAAACAACAAAAGTCTAAACATAAGAAATACAGCAAAATTATTTAAATAGCATTTTCAGTTATTAATAAAAACGATTAAATGTTATGAATTTAACATCTAAAATATTGGGTAAACTTTAGCCCTAGGCCTTTTAGGTTAGTTGATAGCTTATCAAAACCAAATCATCGCTAAACCCACTCTAGATTTCCACTGTCTCCAAAATTCTCAAGCTATCCAATTTTTTTTTGACAAGTATTAAGTTTTGCAAGTTTTTTTTTTCGTTTGAAAATGTATTTAGAAAAGTTAGTGCTGGTTACTTCACAACTATAAGTACCAAAACTAAAAAGAACAAGTCATAGAAAAGGGTTTGTGTAGTTGGCTACTCTTTTTATTTTAGGTCTAAAAAACCAATATCGTCAATTATCACATGGTTTTGTTTACTCGAGCTATCAGTACTGGCGAATGAGCTATAGTTAAACTCACAGTTTCCTTGCACAGAAGCCACGACTATGGGCGGAGCTATAAAACGCGCAGAGCAATCAGATAAAGACAAAATAAAACGGATAAAATTTTCTCTTCATCTGACTGCTCCGCACGTTTTATAGCTCCGCCCATGGTCGTGGCCTCTGTGCAAGGAAACTATGAGTTTAACTGTATAAGCGAATTCTTAAATAAGAAGTAGTTTTATTTGTGGATAAAAGATCTTGACATTTCAAATACATAAAAAAACTAAGTATTTCTAAAAGATTATTGGTCATTCTTTAGAATCCATCCCAGGAACGAAATCGATAGATTTAAAAATATGCGACTTAATCAATATACAGTGGAAAGAAGCAAATAGTTGTGTCCGTTACGTAAAATACTTGTTCTATACTTTGAGCTTAGAAATTATAAAAATTTTCTTTACGTACAAAAATATTCATCAACATTTATAGATCAAGATATTTAAGGGAGTTTATCCTATATCGATAATTATATATTTTTTACAGTAAAAAAATTAATTAAAGCAATGTAAGGATATATATTTTCATTAGTAAAATTAACATGTAGATGTGGTGTTTGGTGCATTTTACTACATTTGTAGTAAACCATAGAAAAAGTAAAATCTAAAAAAGGATAACCACTATGAGTTTTTAGATTAAGGGGGAATGGGCGCGCTCCGGGACCGGGTGTCTCCAAAGCAAAGTCCATCAGTGTTAATCCTATGGCGAAAAAATATTTTCTCTGCCACATTTCTCCGGCTGTATTGAACATTTTTACAACCGGATATTTTCATGTGATAAATGTAGCTGACTTACAGGTCCCGACCTTCCCACTTTTAGAAATGGGTTTGAATATTTTTTTAAAATTTTCAATAAATAATTTTACACAAAATATGCGAAGCAATTTCAAATAGTGGGAAGATAGAGACCTGTAAGTTATCTACATTTATTATTAAAAAAAAACCCCGTTTGTAAAAATATTCAATACAGCCGGAGAAATGTGGCCGAGAAAATAGTTATTTCGCCATTGGATTAACACTGAAGCACACGAGTTTGGAGACCCGCGTTCCAGCGCGCCCATTTAAACGTGAAACTCAAACACTTCCCACGTTAACTCTCTGGGACAGTTTATAGTACGCACCGACTTCCAAATAGAATTTTGTTTGCATAACAAAGGATTTATTCACTTTTATATTTATTAGAAACTTCACTTTTATGTAGAAGCTAAAAGTGAACATTAATATCCTTAGAAAATTTCCTGGACTTACTTATGCGAAAAATGCAAGTTGACGAACTCAAAATCACAAAGACAGTGACCTTTAAAATTTGTCCCATAGTCTTAACATGATAAAGTGAAAGAACTGTACTTGTTTGACAAAGGACTTTTTCGGGAGTTATATTAAGCAGAAACAACACACACTGTCAAACATATGGCACATACAAAGTTGTCCTTACTAAAACGATACTTTATAACTTACACAGAAGCTACTCTTATTGCTAAAAAAAGATACTTAATAACCAAAATTAATTAGCTTTTACATAAATTGGTCAAAACTGCAGATTTTCAATATCCCTTCATAATATAACCAAAATGAAGTTGAAAACATTTTAATACTATTCTCAACAAATTAAAAAAAAAAGAAATTCATATACTTTAAATTAAAAAAAAATTGAATTTAAGAAGTCTCAAATGAGTAAAGATATACAGTTTTATAACTAGTTTTTACTCAAAAGTTATTGAACTTGCTTTGCTCTTTAAAGCAAATGCATGCAAACACCCATGTCAAAAGCGGGATTCGAACCCAGAGACTTTGGTAATAAGGACAGGGTGCTGTTGCCACCAATACGGCTGGGGGGGAATGAGTGACATATCGTTAAATATGTTGCAATATTCGACTTATTGTGTTTTGAAATTTCTTTGAATGTTTCGTTTATACAAAAATTTATTAATAATGCCAAATAACTGTGAGATGATCAAATATTTATACAAATGCATTGACTAGTTACAGTAACATATCGTCGGTCAAATGACAAAACCACGAATGTGCAGATTCTAAGGATTTGCGTGTTTTGAAAAACAAAACCGCTTCTCGCTTCAATCGGTTCTTTTTTTTCCTCCGGTATTAACCGGGACCAGTTAAAAGTAACTAAAAACAGGTCCTTTGAAAAACCGGTTCTAGTTAGGTATAAGAGGGCTATTGGCGACGGGCGTCGTTATTTAGAACGACAATCATGTGACGAGTCGACATCTGAGTGCAGGTGTCACCCAACGCAGCTTTTAATGGCGACATCGTACGCAGCCTTATGATATATTTTATGACTCCATTATCCATTGATTTATCTAACTGCATTAAAATTTTCCTTCAGTTTAGGGGCATCGGCTCGTCATTTGACTTGTGGTTTTTAAGTAAGACGCCCGTCGGCAGCTGCCGTCGTGTAGCTCTGGTGCGACGATAATGCAAACTAACAATAACCTTCAGTTTAGCCGGTTAAAATGTTTATTTAAATCGGTTCTTCAGTTTTAACCGGTTCAGCTAAAGAAATGTTTTTGCCCATTCAACCAAAGCCAAAAACCGGTTTAAATGTTTCTGCTTTCCCATCACTTTGCACATTTCTGGTTTTGCACATTGGTGGTTTTGTCATTTTACCGGCGATATGTTATTTATTTGAAGCAGCTCTTAGACTGTATGTTACTGAAATAGGTGAGAAATGTAACAATACATTTTGAAATGTAAAAATTTAAAGGTCCATTATTCGTGTTGAATGAGTTGCAGTACTAAGCAGATTTTGCTGTATTTTAAATATAATAAAATATAACATCAAAGTCACAGAGTGCACCAAAAATCACTACCCAATTTAAAAATGAAAAATCAAGGGAACTATGAAAGCTATGGATACATTTTTTGGGCAAATTATTAAATCATTAATATTTAATTTTTAAATAAGGTAGGCTTTTTTTATAACTCTGTAAAAGGTAACACAATGAAAACAAAATAACCAATAACAATTTCAATCAATTCAAATAACACCCTTCACAATCCAACATTTAGCAAGAGATATTTTTATATTCTGATGCAACTGTATAGTTAAACTCATACTTTCGCTCCGCTCGTTTTATAGCTCCGCCCATGGGCGTGGCTTCTGGGCAAGGAAACTATGAGTTTAACTATAGCACACTTTTTTTTATCAATCAAAATACTCTACAGCTGTAGTTTTCATAAAAGTGATTCAAATAGGATAATTTATATCGTGGCTCTCTTCAAATTTACAACACTTTTCGAAAGTTCCGCCTACATAGGCAGGACTTCCCCTAATAACTGTCCATTGGGGCGGGACATCGTATCTAAACCCCACCCATAAGAGTGGCTTCCAGGGTTCCTATAGGTTTGGGTAGTTCTTTCCAGGAATGGTTTTATAATAAGTTAGCAAAAATAAATAAAATTTCATTTATGAAAAAACAAAATCGAACTATTTCTATTTATAAATAATAATTACTCAGAATTAAGTAGCTTTGCCAAAATACATACTAACAAATTGCGAATGTTATTAAGAATTCAATGGTATTATTTTACCTGGGAAATTCTAAAGTAGGGTTTCAACAATTTGTCAACGTGAACAGTTTTCAATATCTCTGCATTACTTAAAGAACACACTTTGTTTGATTATTAGTTCAACTAAAAATGTTGCAAATGATTACGGAGTGTAAGGATGAAAGGCAAAACTGTTAATTTTATGTGTTAGGAAGTTTAACAAAAATTAATTTCAAGATCCAAATGCTTTTGGTTGATTTCACCAAAGGAGTTTTTCTAGATTCTAGAAAAATAAAATCCTTTTATAAAATTTCTAGGAACTGGAGGAACTCTGGGTGTGGCTTCTCTTTGGAGGGAGGAGTTTCACAATTAATCCCTCCCCTAAAGGGGCGTGGCCTCATCAGCTGGACACTTTGTAGGCGGAGTTCTTGCCTTTGATTGGCAAGGGGTGGGCCTCTGTGTTGAACACCCATTTGTCCAAAGGAATGAGATCATCTTCAGAAAATAGAAGGTAGAGGTACTTGAGTGTCTCTGTAAGAGAGTTAAAATCGATGTTAGTAAAAATAAAATGAATACAGACATTTAATACTGAATACAACAGCATAATAATCATAGTAACGTAGGTTGGCCATAGATGCCAGATTGGATGTCATCTTTTTGACTAATTTTGGATCCTCTTGGTTAATGATACCTTAACACATTCTAGCCAAAACATTTTTGGCTTGTTGGTCAAGTGGTCTTGGCTTTTGTCCTTATGAAAGAATAATATTAGTTTTATTTTGCAATAGAAAAGTCTTTTCTTCCTCATCACATAGTAGCGAAATGTGTTTTTTCGCCTTTTTGTGCCGAAGTTTGCCAATGCAATGGGGGTGGTTTGTTTACAGCTCCCAATGGCATGTTGGGTGCATGTAGAAATCCAAGTGCATGTAGAAATATATCCTGTTTTTTGTTCTAATGAAGTAAATTGATCAGGAATTTTTGTAAAGCTGTTAAAAGGTGTTTTTTTAATGTCAGAATTTATTTGTACAGGGGTTATTTTTAATCATAGTTAAAATTTCTCTAACAACTTAATTCAGCTAAATTAAACTATTTTTTGGTTTATTTGCTAGTAAATTAATTTTTGCAGTATGTTTTCTTTTCTGCTTATGTATACGCATTTTCCTATATTCAATATATTTATACAAATTTGTATATTCAATAAATAGTTTTACTTTTTATTTATTTGAATGTCTGGTTATTTAGCTTAAGTAATGGTTTCCTAAGATAACGGCGCCGTCACCGTAACTATGCGTGACGTCACACATTCGCTCTGCTACCATCCCGTTCGTAATGTTTACGAATGCGGTTTCCTCGAAAAAGTGAAGAAACGTAATCTGCAACCGATCCAAACGTAAACAAACCGTCACATTGTGATTTTCTTAGGAAACCATTACTTTAGTGGGCTTTCCTGATTTATTGTTTGAGTTGGGACTGGGAAAGTTGACTTTAATGAGCTAACATGTACCTGCTAAGAAGAAGCTCTGTTGGACGTCATCTTTGGCGCTGTCCACCGCATACACATTTTTGAGGCCCGAGAAGCCCCCGTCCACACGACAGTGCTTGTCTATGGCCTGGAAAAATAGACAAGAATAAGAGTCTAGACAGATTTTTTTTGATTACTATACAGCAATTAGGAGACGTACATAAATTACGTCATGCAAAATTTTGACTTTTTTGACCCCTCCCCCTATGTCACGCTGCATCACGTTTAATCAAACCCCTCCCTCTAAAATTATGCCACGTTGTTGCAACCCCTCCCCCCCCTTAAAGAAAAAGTTAATTTTAATATTTCCCTTCGTTTCTGAAATTTGAAAAAAAAATGCATATTTTTATATTTAAAAAAATTAATTTGGAAAGAAAAAAATGTAACATTTATCTTGGTTAAATAATTTATTCATAGGAATATACCAACATTGTATTTACATTTCCGCTGTCCAAGGTCTAACTAGCCATTCGCTAATGTCTTCTAAAAAAAGGGGGCCTGAAAGTAATTGGAACTGTCGAGTCTAGTTCTGGGCCTTTTGGTGTTCGTCCAGGTAGCTGCCAGTCCTCTAATTGGTCAAGACAGAGTCGCAATTTTGCGTGTTACGAAGTACCGTTATGAAAAGGTCTGTAAAATATAGGAGACTAATAATGCCAACGTTGTTGCATATAATAATCTCCCCATCCTCTTTCTGAAATAAAGTGTTTCTTATAAAAAAAGATTTCAATTTTTTTTCTCAAAAACATTATTTTATGTAAAACCAGATTTTCCTTGCAAAATTAGAAATGTTCGAATCGTTACGTCACGCAAGCGATTACCCCTACCCCCCTCCATGTCACGATCCGTCACGTTGGCGCATACCCCTCCCTCCCCCCTCTGAGTGTAACGTAATTTATGTCCGTCCCCTTAAAATTCAAAAAATTTAAGATGCATGCATAAACAGATTGTAAAAAAGTATGTAGATGTCATCATTTGGATACTTATTATCCGAGTGGATGCTTAGAGTAAATTATAATTTTTTTAATGAAAAAAATTAGGTTTTAAAAGTAAATGCTAATGTATTTTTATTTAACCCATCAACATATATGACACAACAACTTAGGATAATCCAAGGCCTTCTGTTGAAGGCTCCTACTCTTGGCCTGAGTCTTCCAGTTTTTTACTTTTAGGATTTTAAAATACGACTCCGCAGAGTCAATCCATCGTAGTTTTGGGTCTACATTATCTCTGTGTTGCGAGAGGTTTGGCAGAAAGTACCTTTTTGACTAGGTTTCCTTCTTTTATGCATATTATATGTACAGCCCAGTTCATCCTATTTGTTTTAATAAACAATAGCATTTTTTAAAAACCCAATAGCATAAATATACCAGGCATGTTTCCATATGACAGTTGCTTTATTTTAAAAGTATTAGAAATAATAGAATTAATTACTGTTTTAAAATAAGGGAGAAAAATAGCCCAAAGGAGTTGATTTCTCTCTATCTGTTTAAAAGTAAATAAAAATATCTATCCTTCTTGAAATATCTTAAAAGATACTCTAAAAAGAAATTCTACCTGTGCTGCCTCCCATCCCCACTGCCTGTACTTGGGGTCTTTCGTGGTTCTCCAGAGAACGAAGTAGCTCTCGATAACTTCCGGCCTCTGGATGTAGTACTTCTCGTTCTGCTTGAGAGCCTTGGCTTCACTGGCATCGGAGAACCTGAAGGACTCGGGACCAAGTTTTGTGGCTGTGGGGATAACAAGGTTATATATTTACAACTAATAAATAGAATACACCAGTGGTTCCCAAAAGGTGGTCCGCCAGCTATGTCAGAGGGGTCTGCAAGACGCTATTAGAAAAAAATTAAATATATATATAGTATGATAACAGATTTTTGTTTTGGCCTCTTCCTGCATGAACAGAGTCTAACAATTCTACTTTAGAGAACAGATAGCATTTTTTAGAACAGAGCATTTGCATGAACAGAGAGAACTAACATTTCTACTTTAAAACAATTCTTGGAGACATCAGAGGAGAGTTTGCCTGACT
Source organism: Oedothorax gibbosus (assembly GCA_019343175.1). NCBI lineage: Eukaryota > Metazoa > Arthropoda > Arachnida > Araneae > Linyphiidae > Oedothorax > Oedothorax gibbosus. The sequence goes on from CM033274.1 coordinate 2,002,838, forward strand.
AGATCAAGATCAATGTAGCCGAGCATCTACGCCCTAGCCAACACTTTTAGAGAGAATTTCCCTGACCCCGACTACAAATGGATTCGAAATCCCTTCAGCTGTGAAGAAATACACATAATCCAAGGCTTTACTGAAGAAGAGCAAGATCAATTTGTAGATCTGTCCAGCTGTGGGGTACGATGAAGAAAATTTTCATCGGTGATAAAATTACAGACTTCTGGGCATCAGCACGCAAGGACTACAAGAAAATTGGATATAAGGCAATGAAAAAAGATCCTTCCATTTGCAACCACATATCGGTGAGAGTAAGCATTTTCTTCTATGTGTTTCATGAAAAACAAATATAGGAATCGGCTCGACATGGGGTTGGATTCCAGAGTGAAAGTTTCAAGTTTAGAACCTAATATTTCAGAAATAATGGGCTCAAAGGACAGATTTAACTCGTCTCATTAAAAACTGAAAATTAAAACTAACTGTATACTGATAGAGTATACTCTGTTGTAACTGTAAAAAAACGTATAAAACATAAAAACACTCTTAATTTGGCTTTCACTTTTGAATTTTAGGATTAGGAATTAATGAGGGTCCTTGTCACAATAGCGGCTCGATGAGGAGTCCTCGAGAAAATTTTGTTGGAAACCCCTGGAACACACCATACAATACACACGCCCTTATGTATTTGAATTTAAGGACATGCATCTATTTTGATCTAATGCTCCATGTAACTTGAACCTCAAATTTCAGGGTTAGCAAATTGAAGTCCAATAGAAAATCGACTATTCTTATTCAATCTTGATAATAAAGAAAAACAAAATATTCCCATAAACCAGGTTTTGGAAATGAAGAAAACCTTTTACATGATTAAAAAATCCTAGACATTTAATAACAAGATAATTTTTTTTAATGTAGGGAAGGTCGTAAATCTACGTAGTACAAGAAATTTAATCCAAATTGTAAAATTAGTGATATTTTTTAAAGAACAATTATTAACTTATAACAGTTAGAACAAAGATCTTATTCTTTACTTTTGCTTGGTAAAACATTAAAAGGAAAAATTATGAGTTGTGAAATTGACAAAACTTAGTAAAAAATTAAAGTTAGCAGCATTTACAGATGGATCTTAAATGGGTAAAGGAAGCATTTGTAAAATTGGGCAAAACTAAAAGTTCGGTAGGTAATGGAACAAGTTTATATTGAGAGTACAGCATAGCGTGTTACCCACCTGTTCTGTCGTAAGACTCGTGACAGGTATGCGTCAGGTCTTTACCCAACTGCAAAAAGTAATCTTGTCTCGTTGGGGGCATGAACTCAGAACCAATAGCAAAGAAGCCACCTGGAATATAAAGAGAGAAGTTTTTTATGCAACTAGTTTGAAAAGGCTTTTTTAAACAAGTTGAATAAATTCCTGAGTTTAAAAAAGGCTATTTTCAACTGTTGTCATACACTATTTTTTTTTTATAATATCGTGCAAAAAATGTATTTATTAAATTGGCATTTATTGATTGGCTTATTAATTATTTTATTATCACGTTCAAATGATTTGAAGGTGATTATTTATATTAATGATTATTTTAAAATCACGTGCAAAAAGTATTTCTTAGATTAGCATTGGAAATAAGACGCCAAATAAAGAATTTTCCACCAATCACAAAGCCGCCGAATAAAATATCACGCTCAAATAAAGAATTTTACACCAATCATATGCTCTTATTTACTTTGTCGCGCTAGTGCGCAAAAGTAACTTTGAAACATGATTTCGTTAAAAGCATCACTTTTGCCACGATTATTGATTTGAAAAAGTTAGTTTTTTTTGCACGATATTATAAAAAGTTTTTTTATAGTCCTGTGCAAATAAACTTTATTCAAATCACTCATTGTGTGTTAACTTTTAAGCATTGGGCTCAAAAGTTTACACACGGTTATTGATAAGAATCTTGATGCTCAAAGCTTTTTCACACTTTTTTTAACCTATATTATACCTATATTTTGCATGTAGTGACAGTAAAAAAAATACCATGTTTAGTATTCTGTACATTACACATTTAAACTTTAGGAAATTATTAAATAAAAATAAAGTCTTGTAAAGCAATATTAAAAATATTTTTTGCACGTGACTATAAAAAAGCAATAGTGCAAAAGAGCAAATAACACCTTTTAAAACTCAGGGAAGTTATTTGACTAAAATTAGACATAATAATCCCCTCGTTATACAAAAGTTTCACTCCATGCACTTGTTGCACAAATGAGTATGCCTTTCTTTTCGTGAAAGTAAGAACTGAATAATAAAATGATGCAGTACGGATAAGAAGTACATTATCGATGTTGACAGAAGCATATGTGTAAAAAATATACGACATCTTTTACTTACATGTTTGTTAGATAAAATAATTTAATGTACTTACTATCAATATTATAAATGAATTCTTTCAAAACAATTCACTTATTCAAATCAATAATCATGTGCAAACTTTTAAGCACAAGTGTGAAGTCAGGGCCGTATTTCTAAATAGGCTGTAGCCCAGAGCGGCGAATTTTTGGGGGCAGCAAATTTTACGACCAATTAAAGCGTCATTCATACGAATATTTTTAAGAAAGAAAACAAATAATTTACATTAATGCGTAAACCGTAAACATATATATAGTACTAATATTTCATAGCAAACATGGTTGCTGCGAGGGCAATTGCACCCCCTCCCCGGTAGCAGAAACCGCGCAGCACAGCAACGATGCTGCGGCACGATTGAGGGGTCTCTGCGGCCAAAATGCCGTAAGTACTATCACATTATGTTTCTGCTACACAAGGGCAAATCAAGTGATATACTACTCATTCCAAAGGTTTAATTTAGGGAGATTTTTAAGAATACAACCTAAAAACACATTATGAAATACTGGTAAACACAAATGAATAAATGTACTGTAAAGTGAACTTGCCTGCAAAACAAGCCAGATGGTCCATTTTGTGTTCAATGCGGTCGTATTTAAGGTCAGCCAAGTACTTGAGGCCGCCACTTTTGGATGTGAAAACGAGCTTCTCATTAACAGCCTGGAAACAAATGAAAAACAACAACAATGAATAATAGAGAAGTTAACATTCAGGGTTCGTACTCTATCTATGATAGTGAAATTCAGGAGTGTCTCAGGAGTTTTTCAGGAGTGCAGCAATGTAAATTCAGGAGGTAACGAGGAATAAAATTGAATAGGTTTGTTATTATTGTATTAGTATAGTGACTTCACTGCACTTCAAATGATGAAAAAGAAGAAAAAAATCTTCTAAAGAGTTGTGCGGTGCATTTTGGGACCTATTATCACGATGTCTGAACTCTATTTTTCTACTGTGCATGCACAGTAGACTTATTCCGAATAAAGTACAAAAAAAAAAAAAAAAAACAGCAGAGAAAGAAAAACATATCTGTAACATCAATTTTTTCAGGAGAGGGAAAAAAATATAAGGAGATAAGACACAAATTTCAGGAGTTATAAGGGCCCTTAGAAGAAAAAAAAATGAAATTCAGGAGTTTTTCAGGAATTTCAGGAGGTGTACAAACCCTGGCATTACTAGTTATAAGCTAAGTTTTTCTTTCTCCTATAATTTATTTTATACATTTATGCAGTCGCTTGTTATAAAATAGTGAAAACAATCATTCCAGTTTCTTTGGTAAAAAAAACATACAAAATAGAATATTTAAGAATAGATAAATAAACTTTCAATTAGAAATACTATATAAATAATAGTTGCTAAGTTATATATTTTTCCTTCAATAACTACAGTTTTGTTAAGTTTCATTCATTAAATGTCTGGAAATCTTTCCAATTTTTTTTAAATGATGCAAAAAAATATTCTTTTGCATCAAAATATTTTTTTTTAAATGTCAACTGCTTCTGCATAGGTATTTTTGGAAAGTAAAATTCTAGTTCATAATCTAAAGGTTAGTATTAAGAAAAAAATTATAAACTGAAGTTGTGAAATGAATTCCACAAAGGTTCATGCTATGTATTTCTAGAGCAAACATGCTAAATAACTAGTATGTTTGTAACAGAATCTATCACTTAACCCGCTTCCACACAACAGTTGTATTTAACAGGTAAAAAGGCGCCAAACACAGCATTAATTCTATATTAAACATTTACATGCTAAATTTGGCTAGTTTCTTTTATTTTATTTCGAAAATTCAATAATTATTACTTATCGTTTGCAAAAATTAATTTATATTTCAAAGAATAAATATGGAATATTTCCTCGCTTTTAAATAGAATGAAAATGTTTCATATCAACATACAAAGAATCTCGTAGTGAAATATATTTGACGTCATTTCAAACTTACCGATGTTGCAAAAATAAATTTATTTTAATTTATTGTCTAAAAGAATTAAAGTTTCTCGAGCGATTGTTGCGAATGGCAACCTTTGATTTAATTCTAATAAAAATGGCTTCCTATGCTTTTTAAATGAGCATTAAATTTTTCAGTTTTTTTAAATAATTGAAGTACTTCGAATTCTTTTCTGAAATTTTCAATGTATTCTAATTACGATGCGCTGAATTTTTGACGTATCACACTTGTTCGTAGCATTTGTAGTTTGGGCTATGAAAGTGGGTGACGGACAGACAGATGGACTGAACGATTATAATACCTTCCACTTTTTACGTTATAAACGTAGTGTGGAAGCTAAAAAACACATGATTGTAACAAAAGTAACTCTACCTCAGCCGATTCCTGGAACATCTGCAGCGCTTGCACATCTTCTCCATTCGACTGGATCCAAGACTTGAGGAGGTACTCATAAAAACTGTCCCCGAGAGCACCCATCGACATGTGGTCTGGAAGAAAGATATACTGTCATTATAATAGTCCTTGTTGTGAATGTTACAGGCAGATATGTTAATACTTTTAAAAAATTGAGTGTTCATCAAATATATTTTGCACTCATTGCAAAATAAGGTGTCTTAGAGAGTGGGAGTTTAATGTTATAGCATATGCTTGTGGTGCTCCCTGATAGAAAGCAATTTGAACTCAAAAGCACTTTTTAAAAATAAGAGCTACACTGTTAAAACGTTTGGTGCAAGATTACATCAGAAACCAGCAACTTTCCAGCAGGCACCACTCTTAAGAGTGTGAATTTACCATTTTTGTGGTAAAAGCATAACTCTGATACATCATAAGTGGTAAATCAAACCTCCAAACAGTGGTAGCAGCTAGAAGGTTCCAGAATTTTGGTGCAGTTCTGCACCAAAATTTTTAGCTGTGTAGTTGGAATAAATGTGCAGTATTAGAAATTTAATTTTTTTCGGAAAAGCCTTTACCAGTTCATAATAAAAAAAATTCCTATTATATTAATAAAAAGTTTACTTAACAGTACATAACATTATTAACCATTAGTTGTTACATTTTACAGAACTAATTAAAAATGTTTTTTCCAATAAAAACTAGCATTTTAAAGACATAAAACAATTTTATAAGAAGGTTTAAAAACTAAATTCATTAAAGTTCCACATGAACTCTGAAGATAAACCATAAACAAACAATGTGCGTCAATGCTTTTCTAACTTACGAAACTAAATGTCCATCATACAGAACTGAAAACTTTTTCAGAAAAAAACAAAAAAAATAAGATTTTAAATACTTTTTTTTAAAAATGAGAGGGTTTAAAATCTAAAGTTATTAATTGTATGCATGAACTCTGAATAAAATCCATAAACAAAAGTGTCTGCTAAATCTTTTCTAACTTACGTTGTCCCCATCTGCCCGTTTTAGGGTTAAGATAATTTGGATACAGTCCCGAGGGCTTGTCCATCTTGGCGAGGAAATCCCGAATGTGGTTGACCTTCTCTCTGTAAACAGGGTTGCCGGTGACGTCGCTGAGGTAAGTGAACTCGAGATGCAGAGTTCCAAACTCGGCCAGAATCGAACTTGAACTGGAGGCCCATGCGTAGTTCTTGCTAGCACCACTGCAAAATACGAGGAAACAAATAATCATAGATATAGTTTATGCTGAACAGTGTATGGTCCAAGCTGATGTGCTTTATTTTAGGTGAAAAAAATTAGACAAAAAATTCTACCCATTACCAATAGAAACAATTTTTTTTTTTTAAATTAATAGGAGTGCTCTTAAACCAACTCAGTACTAAAAGTTTAATTAAAAAAAAAAAATCATGTTTATTACAAACCTAAAGAAAAGGCTATGGGAACGGATTAATATTTAAAACCCCAATAAGTTAATAAACACAAGAAGCAGCTAAAACATACAAATTCAATTGCGGTATTAAATCTACAACCATATAAGGTTTAAATTTTAAAAGTTTTTAAGGTTTATACCAACTTTAAATATTCAGAGCAACAATAAGAAAATCCCTGGTAGCTTTCCATTTGAAAAAGCTTCAGTTGAACGTTTAAAATAATTCACCAGTAATACAGTCAAACCTGGTTCGTTAGTTTGAAACCTAAGGAGCAGTAGCCGGTTCTTCAAACCTAAGTCTACCCTCTTTGTTTAAAATAATTCACGAGTAATACAGTCAAACCTGGTTCGTTAGTTTGAAACCTAAGGAGCAGTAGCCGGTTCTTCAAACCTAAGTCTACCCTCTTTGTTTAAAATAATTCACCAGTAATACAGTCAAACCTGGTTCGTTAGTTTGAAACCTAAGGAGTAGTAGCCGGTTCTTCAGACCTAAGTCTACCCTCTTTGTTTAAAATAATTCACCAGTAATACAGTCAAACCTGGTTCGTTAGTTTGAAACCTAAGGAGTAGTAGCCGGTTCTTCAGACCAGTCTACCCTCTTTGTTTCTTGAATACAAAAGAAAATACTGTTCTAAGCAAAAAAAACTACAGATGTATTGAGTATTTTTGCAGGCGTTTTTTAGTGATAAATGTAGATGAATTAAATGCCCCTATAATACCACTATTTGAAATTAGTTAAAATTATAATTTCTTGTATTTTTGTTATAAAATTATAGATCGAAAATGATTCCAACCAATTTCAAAAAGCGGTATTATAGAGACGTTTAAGTCAGCTATATTTATCATATAATCCAAATACACCAATAGTAAATTTAGAAACACACAATTAATCTTAGTTTACCTCTTTAGGTTGACGATGGCGTTTGGAATCCCTGTGGGAGTGTTGAAGGCAGGAAGCAACTTTTGAGCGACATGGTCCGCCTTCTCCTTAAACATCTGGAAGGAAGCAAGGTTAATAAAATATGATGAGTACAGGGGAAGAACCTCTTCATTGCACAGTAGTCTGTCGGCATCAGGTCTGCTTGGCAAAGATAGCGAGTCATCGTCTAAACTGGTGTGAAGAAACCAGTTTTGCCTTGGTTTTTACTACGCGGCGCACAGGTTTACTATCTCTATGATCAAAATTAACGCCAGACAAATAGTCTGACGCTTGAACCATGCAAGAAGAACCAAGGGAAAAACCAGTTTCTGATGATCGCCACTACTCGCCAAGCAGATTTCAATCTGGACAGATTACCTGTCAATGAAGGTTTTTTCCCCCTGGTACTCCTCATATTACATTAACTGTATTGTAATAAGTAAAGCATAATATAACAAGATTTTATACATTTAACTTCAAGAAAAAAAAAAGAATATTTCAAGGACTCAATTTTCAAAAACTGAGTATCTATTTATGGTACAATATTATCAAAGAGTAAAAGACGGAGACTTTTTGTACTCTCAATGATTGGTGTCAATGATGTCAACATTTATAATTGTGTCAACATTTATAATTATATTATATATGAAACATTTTAAGAATTAACCAATTTTTTTTTCATAAATAAAGATTCTAAGATAAAGATTGGGGATTCCAAATACATATTCCGACTTACATGCTTAAAAGTTGACAAAGAAAAGTCGTGCAAATAATTGTATAATAATGCATAAGCAGCATTGAAATTCACACAGCAAGAAAAAAGCTAACACTCATTAGAAGATAATGATAATTTTTAAGAGTCTTAAATTTTTTAATAGTTTTTATAGACTATAAAAAACCATGTATAAACATGTTTGCTTTCAGACACTTTACGTTAACTTTTGGAAATTTATGAGAACTTAGCGAACAATAAAAACTATGATGTAACTAAAACAATCACAATTTTGTGATTACAATAAGTAAGTTCATGTTAACAATTATAAATGAACTAAAAAGATACAAACGGTTCTTCCAATTCCTGTATGCGTACACGACACACCCGACAAACGATATTGTCCAACACGTTCTCGCATTCTGAAGATAGAAGACTTCAGATATATTAATTTAAGCCGTACACACAGCATTATCAATATACACTCAAATCATATTATAAAGATAAAAGCATAAGTTTTCATTTGTTTAGCTTTTTTTCATCTTTAGGATTGTTACTATGTTAAACAATTCAGATTTTCAGTACGTTTTAACTTTTAAGGTAACTTTTTTAAAAAAAGTAGGTTTGTTACAGAATTGTCACTTAAACGCTAACAACATTTGTGCTCAACAGAAAAAACGATTTACACACTCAGAAGAAATTCGCCAAACAGAGCTTTAGCTAGTTGTAATAAACATTTACGAAAATTAATATTTTCATTATCTCTTTCTCAGATTAATAATTAGATATTATCGTTGCTTAATTTGTTTAAGTTCAAAGAATAATAATGTAATCTTTTTAATAATATCTTTGTGTCGCCACAGTTACCATTTACATTTTTCAAATTCAGTATTATCGTTTGTTAAATTAATTACAGTTCGAAAATATATAATTAGTGCAATTGATGCTTTAAAAATAAAAGCGAACTTGCGTATTTATGCCAGTAAATTCTCTTGCATCTTTCTCATACATATAATAAACATCAAAGAACTCTATTGTGAATTACACAATCCAAACTGAATTATATCGCATAAATAAATTTATTCAAAGTATTTTATTAAATAAGTTTCTCGTACTTAACGAATGGCAACAGTGAAAATATGAATAAATGATGCATGTTTCAGTAGATTAAATTTAGTTTTTAATTTAATAACTTCTATTTAATTTTATGAATTTGATGTAGTCTAATCTTTTTTGCTTCAAAATGCTTCCACTGTCTGTGGATGTGAGGCAACTGAAAATTGATAATGGATTTGCTGTGTTATGTACTAAATTTTTTGTTATTAATTTAAAAACTAATTAATTTTAAGATGAGTAGCTAACGATTTTTGTTCAAATGAGTATCCCACTTGTTTGTGATTGGTTCTTTCTGTGAAAGTGGTGAACAGACGAGACGACAGACGTGACTTGTTACCTTCACTTTACGTAAACTAGTGAAGCTAAAGTATCTTAACAGCTAGAATAAATAAGTTTAATAATAGTAAAATAAATCATTTTACAAAATACGTTAAAGAGCTAGTTCATACCAAATGATTTTTAAATAACAATTCCCAGATACTTGACTGTTGAATTTGATACCAATTTTCATGTTTATCATCATGTAGGTGATTCCAGGGCCGGATTTAAAGATTTGCCGCCTGCAGGCTAGGATTGAATTTATTTGTGCTTTTTTTTGTTGACGTCTGGATGGTGTTTTTCCTTTCCCCTCTCTCGTTGTAAGATATCCCAGATATATAGGTTTCTTGACTATTTTTTTCTGTCTACATATTAGAATCATCTACGTAACTTTACACTCTAAATCGAAAGCGAAATAATAGGCACAATTATTCTTTCAACTTCCAAATGCGGGGGGAGAGAGTGCAACTGCCTTTGCAAAGCCATGTTTGCTACTAAATATTAGTACTCTATATATTTTTACGGTTTAAGTATTAATGTAAATTATTAGTTTTCTATCTTAAAAATATTAGAATCTTTAACTTTATAAGAATTTTTTTATGCCCAATGTCACTTTAATTGGTCATAAAATTTGCCGCCCTCAAAAATTCGCTGCTCTAGGCTACAGCCTACTTAGCCTATTTAGAAATCGGGCCCTGGGTGATTCTAATAAGTTTTATTATCAGACCACTTTTATTTTACAATGAAGTAAGTTTGAAGAGTTGGGAGAATAGGAATGCCTTCAAAGGACTTTAATTACCACTAGGTTAGGTTAAGTTAGCTTGAATTATCACATTGCACTTTGGCTACACAAGGGCTATTGCCCCTTACCACTAAGATGTTTTATGTTCATCCACAAAAAGAAAGAAAAACGCAGTCAGATATGTTAGCAAAATTATAAGTTTTCCTCTCATGCAAATACGGTTCCCTATAGCGGTGACGTCATCGGGCTACTGCGTAAAACGGTGACGTCACGGCATGTTGCTGCGGAGTGCCGCGTTGGTTTGTTTACATTTTTTCACCGGAGCTTCATTTCGCGTCACGAGTACGCATGCGCAATGCGGATTCTCAACTACCGCGGCTGCGGTGCTATTGTTTAGCGGTATATTTAAGCACAGGCTTTAATGTTTCTTACTCACTTTTCTCTCTCTTTTTATAAGCTTCGAATCTGGTGGTGATTTGAGTTGAAGCGCCGGTGAACTGATAACAACATGGCGAAAACGCCCACTGTTTAGATATCTTTATTTTTAATTAAAAATTATTTTGATGAAATTCGTTTCTTGCTTCGTCAAGTTTCATTCAACAAGATAGACCAACGCTACGCTCCCCAAAAGTACTGATACTAAAGCAGCTGATTAGTTAATTGTATTAAAAATTGATGAGCAAGAAATTCAAGCAGGTTTGGAAGGTCTTGCTGCAAAAAGTTTTCTCAACAGTAAATTTATGAAACATTTTGCATGTAAACAAATGTCAGAATGGAATACTTAGAATCCGATATTTTTCAGTAATGAAGAGGTTATGGGCAATTAAAGGACAAAATGTTTATGGCTTTATAAATGAGTTTGACTGTACTATAGTCCTTATGATTAGAATGCAAGCTTGCTTCCACTACCCCTCTTGTTTCGTTTTCCAGGAAACGGCATAATGGGGCGATCTTTTCTTCCCCACCCTACTTGAGTTTGTAGAGCAATTGCGATAAACCTCATAGCACAGCCTCAAGCACGAACCTCACAGTCACTTCGTTTCTTGGAAAACCACACAAGGTGGAGGGGGAAACCAAGCTTGCGTTGTAACCGTACAGACTATAGATCGATAAAACAGTTAAAACTGTGCCCCTCACCCCTAGGTCCATGTTGAGGTTGTCCGCTATCCAGTCCCTCCCCTTCTGGTACTCCTCCCTCAGGCCCATTAGGTAGAGGGTGTTGAGGTCGTCCACAATCGACGCCCCAAGGGCGGTCAAGCCTCGACGCCCCAAGGGCGGTCGCATAAATTTACCGTTGAAAAAACTTTTTAGAAAGACTTTCTTGATCATTTTTTTTAAAAAATGCAATTAATAAATCAGTTGCTTCTGCATGAGTAGTTTTGGGTAGCTCGGGCATTCTAGTTTATAATAGAAAAGTTAGAATTAAGAAAAATTGTAAACTGAAGTTGCGAAGTGAATTCTACAAAGGTCCAGGCATGTGTACTTCTGGAGCGAAGAGGGTAAATGAGTTTGAATAAGTGTAACTGCACTAGAACAATAGAATAGAACCGTGTGCCCTCACCCCTAGGTCCATGTTGAGGTTGGCTGCTATCCAGTCCCGCCCCTTCTGGTAGTCCTCCCTCAGGCCCATCAGGTAGAGGGTGTTGAGGCCGTCAACGATCGACGCCCCCAGGGCGGTCTTGCCGAAGATGCCCGCTGAGTGGCCGCGCTTGGAAAGGGGGCGGAGCTCGTTCTGGCCCCACGCGTACTGGGCGTAGTTGTCCCACGCGTGCTTCATCATCTGAAATGAAAGTGGGATGTCAAATGTATAATTGCACATAAGGAGAATCAATAAGTCTAAGTTCATGTATTATCTGTTGGGAGGGTATTATTGAGCTAAGCCGTTGAAGCATTATATACCAACCCCAAATCCCTGAAGTATTTGCTTCCTCATGTGGCATGGTAGAGGGCAGCACGACTACAACATTATCTCATACAAGTTCCTCGTTCTAGTCTACTACACCCTGTTTGAGAGCAACGCGATAGGCATCGCCCTCAACATTGACTTGAAGAGTCCATTTCTTGTTTATACAGCACAGTAGAAGGCAGCACCACTACCACACTCTTTCGTTCAGATCTACTACGCAAGTTCCTTGTATGAAAGCAATGCAATAGAGGGCACCCATACTGACCGTAAGTCCATACTTAGAGTTAGAGGCCAAGCAGAGTATCCCAGAATTGACTTGTCACCCCCAGAGGTATTGATTTGGCATGGGGACTTGGAGGACTTTGTGACTATGACGGACTTTAACGTGCCCCAGTCAAATGCAGCCCGTAGGGCTTGAACTCGAAACCAAGGGATATCAGTCCACACCATCAACCAGGCTATCCCGACCTCAAGCTGAAACTACTCCCTTCCGAGTACATTTTAAGTTTGATTTTTAAAACAAATTGTTAAAACTTACATATGACAAATTCTTTGACAGAACAAGCCTGTCAATTATTGGGAGTAACGATTGTATCCCACTTCGTGTCCCTCTACAAATTGCCATTAGTATAAGCAGAAGGGTAACATAGTGGCTGTTCTCAAAATGAGATGAAAAATTTACACAACATTAAAATAAAAGTGTAGATAAAAGTCAAACTAGGTAAACACGTACAAACTACATTCCTACTACATCCCAGTGTAAATTAAAGTTAATGTATCTTAAAGCTTAGCAAACTTAGCTGTATCCTAAATACAGTTCAGTGTATGAATGCATCTATTCTGATTTTAGTTTTAATTATCGTCGCACTAGAGCTACACGAGGGCTATTGGCGACGGGCATCGTATTTTAGAACCACAGTCAAGTGACGAGCCGACACCTGAGTAGGCACCCAACGCAACCGTTAAGAGCGACATCGTATGCAGCGTTAGGACTTTGAAGGATATTTAACGTGCACTCCCTCTACACTGGGTATTATTCGTTGGACATTTTGGGCTGCACGGGCCGTTTATAGGTCAGCAGTTATTTTGGCGATGCCCGGACCCGAACCTGGGACCTGCATCCTATTCTGAATTTCTTTTTAATTATTTATACCAGTACAGAAGGTGGTATTTGTTGCTAAACATTAAGCCTGAGGAATGATGACCTTATGATGCCAAATCATTTAGTTACCCAGTGGCTAAATGTTATTTTACATGTAACAGTAATTATCAGATTTAAAAAAAAAGTTTTTTTTTATTTTGTTAAAAGGACCCAGTTAAATTATTGCTATATTTTAGATAAAAAAAAATAACAAGGACAAGTGATTTTAAAGTTAACACTTCTTAAAATTATCTAGGGGACTAATGCTAAAAAAAAGTTGTATTTAAACACTTGACTTTACATTCAAATTTTGATTATCTTCGATATCTTTGATTTTCAGATCTTTTATAACAGTAAACATTGATACTAATTTCATGCCTAGAAATTAAGCTAGTTTAACCTTAAAATGATGATAACAAAAACAATTTATTTTATTGTTCAAATATAAGAGGGGGAAACCATGACAATTTGGCTTTTTTTTGTTGTTTGGAATAGGGAGCACATTTTAAATTAGTGTTTAATGATATCAAAGACAAATCGGAACATTAATTTAATTTTTTTTTCCATTTCTTTATAAAAATTGCCAAAAATACTCAAGAATAGACATTGATCTCGGAACAAAAGACCCCGCGCACGCTCCAGCGCGAAGTCATTCCACACAACCAACCTTAACAATTAGTGCCTGCAAACACTAAATTATTCCATGCATAAAAGTGCATTTTTTAACGAAGTTAATAACGCCGGTGGCAATGAGCATGCGACGGACGATATCTCCGCCTATTTGCATACAGGCCATTGTTTTAGAAGGGTCAGCGATGCGTATAATGTGAGAAGAGGAAAAAAAGGAGGAAAAGGAAAACAAAAATGAATGGAGTAGCTACAAAGTTGTATCATCTTTTGATGCACACCACTCTATTCTATTATTGTAAAAGAATATGAAGTTGTTCGAATGTTTGGCTAGGAACACGTCCGGTAAACCCAATTAAATGCCTCGCCTTGACACGGCCGACAGACGACTCGTTATTTATCTAGAGCCAAGGACGTAAACTCAGAGAGAAAGACACTTGAGCTGAAAACAAATTAAAAATATTTGCCATTTTTCGAAATATGTAGGCAAATAAAACACCCTCGACAGGGCCGGATTTAAAGATTTGCCGCCTGTAGTCTACGATTGATTTGCTTCCCCTGTTACAATATTCTCCCCCCTTGGGCAAAGCTGCAAAATAGGGTGGTATGTGCTGTTTAAAATAGATACACATATTAGAATCATCTATATGTACCTTTACACACTAAATCGAAAGAGAAATAGGCGATTGTTTTAAAACTGTTCAACTATTTTTCTTTCAACTTCGAAATCCGAGAGGAGGGGGTGCAATTGCCTTCGCAGCGACCATGTTTGCTACGAATACTATATATACGTTTACGGTTTACGCATTAATGTAAATCATTTGTTTTCTTTCTTAAAAATATTCGTATCTTTATAATAATTTTTTATGCCGAATGCCGCTTTAATGGGTCGTAAAATTTGCCGCCTAAAAATATTCGCCGCTCTAGTCTACAGCCTACTTAGCCTATTTAGATATCCAGCCCTGACCCTCGAATCCTCGAAACATACCTTAATGCGATGAAGCAGCCAAGTCGGCGAGCACGTGTCGCATGATATATACTACTACTACATACCTTCAATATGAACTATGAAGTTATTCCTCTCTTTCCCTGAAAGTCTAATGATTTTGTTTGTGATTGATGTTCGATTATTATAAAATATTTTACATTTTATTAAAGTCTTTTCAGTTATGAAAATTAAATGAAATCTACTATTGGCATGGCTCTTATATACCTACATATCAGTAAGCAAAGTCCTCGAAGTACGAAAATATTAATCTGTGTATTTTTTTTAGTTAGTTTTAAATTAAGTAGAAGAGAAAAAAATACAAAGAAAAATATTACAATTTTACGTTAAATTGTTTTTGCGTACACGTAAAACTCATTTTTTTTTTTAGTATTCAAAATTATAATTGATTGATTTATGTTTGTTTCGTTCACGGAATAGGCATCAGTTGCCCAGCGACAATCAATGCAAAAATAATTAAATCCTATCCAGAATGGAAAGTAAATGTTTTAAAAAACACAAATTCTGAAAAAAAAAATCGATGATTAAAAAACGAAAAATACCGAAAATTGAGGCAACTTTCACCCAAAGTACAAAATCCCGTTACTATAACATATTACTTACAAGGCCTACTAATTAAAATTATTCCTGAATAAGCAATAAAGCCACAAAACACTAATTTTATTTAGGAGACTGAGGTTTTAACAATTACGAGGCAAGTCAATATTGAATGTCTTTAAATCAATCCCGATAGATCATCATCAAGAAGCCGGTCTTCTGAAAGCGTGCCTTTGCCGCATGAGATATTTCCGGCTCGGATAGGTTTTTAGTTGTTTTTCGATCTGGACATTCTCACGAAATGAGCCAGGTTGAGGAATTGGTTGGATTCGATTCACTAGAGCGAACTCGGTGGGACACTGACGAAGGTCAAGGTTCATCTAGTAAATATCCAAAGACAGATCCGGGTGCCTCGTAATTTAGCTTAGTTATACAGGGTGGCACAAAAGTAGGCTGGCTAACGTTAATGCTGTACCATTGTTAAGAACTTTGGGTTATTTAGAACAGATATTTGACATAGTCGTGCTTTGTTTTGTTGGTTGGCTAAAGTGAAGTCGTACTACATCGTATCTTATCCAAAGAGCAGCGATTTGTGGACTTCGTTTGGTTTAGCTTAAGGATAGATTCGGAATATTTATTTGATGCTTGAGGAATAAGCAAATAATGTTTCCAGAGCATGAAACTTCGAATCTCGCCATCTGTCAGCTATCCTATAAAATGATTTGTGCTGGTGGAAAATTAGTGCTTTTGTTTATAAGTGCAAACCACTGCTGGGAATCTGAGTGAGGATCACCAACGGTGGATCCTTAAGACCAACTGAAAGTATGAAAATGCGGAGACAGTGCGTAGCATAACATTCATAAACATAAAAAGAAGTCCACTCGACTAGCGTCTCGGGAACTGATTATCCCAAGAGCGACGTTATACAACGCCTGATGGACCAGCTAAACCTTAAACCGTACCTCCCAGTTACGAGGCCTTCTTGAGGACGATCCTATAATTACAGTTCTGTGAGGTAAAGCGCAACCAACTGACTGAACAACCAGACATACTTTCGAAAAATAACTGTTGCTGTATAAATAACTGTATACCTAACTAACTGTAAGCCTACTTTTGGGCCACCCTGTATTTTAGATTGATATTGAAAATTTCAAATAGTCTCCAAAGGTAGTTTTAATACAGCCACTTATGTATCTTAATTTTGAAACGTGGTCAATTGACAAGGTCGACATTTGACGGAATTTCGATCTAGAAAGATACCTAACTTTGGCAGGACTTTAGACTCCAATGATTTTCACGTGCAACTTTGCTCCAGCGTACCCTCGTGATTAATAATACAGGGTGTCCGTAAAAGAATGTCCTAGTTTCAAATTGTGACCTGACATCACGCCTTGTGATTTCTTCCTTTGGGGCTTCGTAAAAGATCGGGTCTACGTTCCACCCCTACCCCACGATTTACCAACCTTGAAAGGTAGAAGTGCACAGGCTTCCATTACTCCGGACTTGTTACAGAGAGTATGAGAAGAATTACATTTTCGTTTGGATGTGTGCCGCATCACTAAACGCGCACACATTGAGCACTTATAGGAAATTAATGTCATGTATGATTTGTTATATTTAGTATAAAATAAACTCCTGTAATATACCATTAAAACTAGGACATTCTTTTACGGACACCCTGTTAATTTATTTTCCAGTACAAATATGATTTATAGGATGTATAGGAGTAAGAAAGAGGATCTCAATCAGCGCACCGCGAAGCTAAAGTCCTAAATTGCGGCCAAAAGGCAAAACTCTGAATTCACATTTGATATTTAGTTTGTTGTGTTCGTTTGTAAAAACGCTAGAAGTAAGGCAAAACTATATGGGCAGAATTTTAACCTGTGTACATATTTTTTATGCCGAGTTTGCAAAGGCTTGCCCCGCCAATATTGCAGCCCCATTAGAGAAAAAAACATATTTTATTTATTTTAACTAATTTTTATTCTTAAAATACTTCATAAAAAATAATTGTATTTTCTAATCCGCTGAAAGTCCAATATATAAATATTAATAACATATATAAATATTAACAATATATAATATTAGCCCTTTTTTGTGACTTTTGCCCCACTGTGCAGGATCCTCCGACAAAGATCCAACCTCAAATTTATAAACTTAAATAGCACTACTACCCTCACGACAAAAACTTTTTCAAAGTAATTTTCCCAAGAATGATAAAAATCAAAGTTCCTTTCCAGAATCTCTTGTTTATCTGAGTATTTGACGTGTAAACTACATTAGGTAGCAGCTGCCAGCGATAAAAATAGAAAAAGATTAAAAGCCGATGTTATCGGCCGAGGAAGCCTTTTGAACTTGACACATGAGGGTCGATTAGCGTCATCACGAGAAAAATCCACAACCAAAATATTTAAGATCGTTTTCAGAGCGTTTTAGGAACATTCGATAGGTTTGGTTGACCTAACTTCGAACTAGAGCTATACGAGGGCTATTGGCGACAGGTGTCGCAATTTTGATAGCGATCAAGTGAGAGGTCGACACCAAACACAACCTTTACATCGCGCACGCGGCTTAGAACTTCTGACCACTTCAGTTATAATTTTGAGTTGTTGTAACTGACACTGTTGTACTGGCAGTTAGCCATGCTTATCTGGTGCAAGTCCGTCTTTGCAAAATAAACGCCTCGTAATTTAGAGCCGCTGTCAAATTGCGAGGTAGACACCGAGCTCGGACGGACTTCGAGCGACATCGCCACCGAGACTTTGGACTTCACAGGCCAGGGTTGTTAAAAACCTGTTTTTTTTTCCATGAAAAATCCAACCCACTTGGTTTTTTTTTCAGGGTTTTATGGATTTTTTCAGTATTTTGGATGTGTTTTTCAGGATTTAGTGGTTTATTTAGGGAAGTTTTAATTATTTACCTATACATTACAAATTTTAAAACTAACAGATAATCTTGAGAGAGATAATCAGAAATGATGTAATAAATTAGAACAATTAAAAAATAATTGCATATAGTTGTTAGATAACTGTAAATTTAAATTTATAAATGTATTGTCTAAAACCAAGTATTGTTTGTGCAGGTGTAAAATTATATAATCCGGAATATTGTAACGATAGAAATTTAAATTAGAATTTAAAAAAATGTATTAGTTATATTTAATTGTTAAATAACTAGTGTAAATTTGAATTTGTAAATGCATTTTAAATATTGAAGGTACAAAAATGTAGAAATATATTAAGAATACTAAAATATTAATTAAAAATGATATGAAATATATATATTTTGGTTGTATAAAAAGTTATTTTTAGTAAAGGCCATTTTAAGTTCAATTGCCCACTTGGTTTTTTTGAAGTGGTTTAAAAAAAACCCACCTGGGTTTTTTCGGGTCGGGTAAAATCGTAACAACCCTGCCACAGACCCGCTATCTAAATTAACACTTGCTCTTTAAATGAACAAAAAATAACTTAAAATTAAAGATAATGGGCCTGTGGAGTCCAATGATAATGCATATACAACTAATACAACAACACAACTTTTCGTAATTTAAAGCCATGTAAAAAATACGAGGTAGATACCTGAGCTCCAACGGAATTTCGAGCGATAACGCCGGAGATTTGACGTACACCACTTCTCAAATACACGGCATTATTTACAGGCGAGATTTTTTGTGGATATAGTACGATCTGTTAACAGAGTGGCTGAACTGAGGACAGAAAAAGGAAGGTATCCTTCATGGCATTACGTTTAGCTCATGGGCGCCTTTGGACACATTTATGAAAGTTTTAAGAAAACTTAAACCAACAAATATATTCAAAATCTAAAGGACTTTTACTATGTGTACTTGCACTTTGAAGATCCACGACTCATTTCTAAACCTACAGTCCCTGGATAAATTATTAGACGCACTGTATTTTTTTTAGTAATGATGAAAACATACCAAAGAATGTCATATCATTAAAAAAGATGCCGATATATGTATTAAGTATAGCAGATAGTATTTTCTATTCAATAGCTTAAGTTTAGGAACACACTAAAGGCATTTTGTTCATCATTGATTGATACATGAAATCTTGCAGTGCGTCTAATAATTTGTCCAGGGACTGTAGCTTTATTCTGTTCCAAAATCAAATTAATAGCTTTATTTTGTATCTACTAGTCTAAAGGATATAAATGATTCATTCTACGTTCAATAAGATCCATCAATATTTCAGAACTGATCTATTGGGGGAAAATTTGTGTATTTAAGAGAGATCGATCATCGGTCCCATGATATTTTTCACCATATTTCATTACTAAGTCCACAAGACCAAGTGACTTCAAATAATCAGAACTGTGAATCTAAACTCCCCAAATGATTAATAATATCTAAAAACTAGGAGTGTGTAATGCTACACAACTTTCTAAAGGATACACATACACCTTATAGGCTGTGTCCTGACTACGACATCAAATGCCACAAATGCAACAAAACAAGGCGACTTGGCAGAGTCAGCCACATGCTATTGCAACGCTTGGCGCCCTTGGCGGTCGCCAAGTTTTGTTGCATCTGTGGCATTTGATGTCGTAGTCAGGATACAGCCATAAGGTAATTTTAATAACTTTAAAACTTATTCATTTCTATGGCGACTACTCCTTGCACTTGCACAATTTTCTCGAAAACCTTATTACGTCGTTTGGCAGAGGTTACAGGTACTGGGAACATGTGTACTAAATTTGACGTCCATATCGATTTTTATTTTTCAGCGTCACCTTTAAAACAAAAAGTTCTATGGCAGCTACAACTTGCTCTTGTGCAATCTTCTGAATGAGATTCGACAGGTACTTGGACCTCGTGTACCAAATTTGTAGCCCTTTTTCAGAATCAGCACCCTCCAAAACGTGTAGAAAACACAAAATCTCTACCTTGGATTTTCGACCCCATCACAATATTTTCATTACCTTCTATTTTATATTAGGTATAATTGCAAGTAAAAAAAACACTACAAATAAAAACAGCCTAAAAACACTCACAATATAGCAATAATTTAGCATTTTGCTGTTAAAACTAGATGATGTAAGATAGTCTATAAAATACTAACTGATAGTGGCAAAGTATTCTAAAATTAAACTTAACCGGTGCCAGCAGCCTACTCAACTTTAAGGCCAAAGAAGACTCTTCTTGACATCTTGATACACATTCAGTTTGGATTGTCAGCTTTACTTTTAAGTACAAAACCTATTCAACAACTCAAACCGAACGGATAGCGTGACATCACAGAGAGCTTATCTGGCCTTATTAGTCGAGTCTGACGTGGTACAGCCCATAGTGGACCTGCTATGACGGACGAAAGTTAAAAAAACACTCTTTTGGAATCAGCACCCTCCAAAATGTGTAGAAAACATATAATCTCCATTTGGGATATTTGACCCCATCACAATATTTTCATTATATTAGGTAATTTAAGAAAAAAAACTTAAAATAAAAACAGCCTGAAAACGCTTACAATAAAAGCAAATTTTAGCATTTTGATGTTAAAGCTAGATGATCATGATTTAAGATAATCTACAAAATTCTAAATGATAAAGGATTCTAAAACTCAACTCAACCCCTTACTTAACTGTAAGGTCACAGAAGATCTTCTTGAAGCCTTCCTATCTGCTCAGTTTGGATTGTCAGCTTTTCTGAAGAAAAAGTATGAAACCTATTTGACAACTCGAACCGATAGTGTGACATCACAGACAGCTTTTCTGGCTTTATTAATTGTTAACCGTGGTACAGCCCACATAGGACTAAGGCCTGTTATGACCATTTCATCACCCAGTCATGCAGTCAACCTCACACAGAACTACCAGTGTTTAGTTCCAAATCGTGCCTGGTTATTTTGGATGGGTTGAATATTGTCGTACTAGAGCTACACAAGAGTTTTAACCCATTACTATCATCAGCATCTTTCGGAATACTATTACCACCTTCATTCCCGATTAAAAACGTAAACTTAAAGTTTTTAAATTATCTTTTCGTATAACTTAATTTTTCTTACATTAATTATCTGGGCTCATTAGTCTTCTATTTGGTTTATTTCGATAAACTTAAAGGGGAATGAGCGCGCTGGACCACGGGTCTCCAAACTCAAGTGCCTCAGTGTTAATCCAATGGCAAAAAAATATTTTCTCTGCCACATTTCTCCGGCTGTATTGAATATTTTTACAAAACTGTTTTCTTTTAAGTAATAAATGTAGATAACTTACAGGTCTCTATCTTCCCACTTTTTGAAATTGCTTCGAATATTTTGTGTAAAATTATTTATTGAAAATTTTAAAAAAATATTCGAACCCATTTCAAAATGTGGGAAGTTCGGGACCTGTAAGCCAGCTACATTTATCACATAAAAGAATCCGCTTGTAAAAATATTCAATACAGTCGGAGAAATGTGGCAGAGAAAATAGTTTTTTTGCCATAGGATTAACACTGATGCACTTTGCTTTGGAGACCCCCGGTCCAGGGCGCTCATTCCCCCTTAAGCAGAAATCTTATTATCGGGTGGCAAACAATCCTGCAAATCGACGTTAACGCTTTAAGGGATGAAATTTTTTTTTTTTAATATATAATTCAAGTTGACTCACCTCTCTGATTTTGTCCCTCTTTTCTTTGATATCGGGGTCCTTGGGTTCTCCCCCTTTGGTACCTGGACCCCCTGGGTGGTCCCTAACGATGTCGTTCAGCTCATCATCTGCTGGGTTTGGTTGAGCGACGTCGTTTAACAGGCGGTCATTGGACTCCACATCTGATTTGGCAGAGGCCTGTAACAAAGAAAAAACAATGTTTTTAGTTAATGCTGAGAGTGATTTTATGTAAAGAGATTCCTGTTAAGCAAATGTTTTAGCCTCTCAGAGATTCAAGGTTCAGTTTAGTTTAGTTTGAATTATCGTCGCACTAGAGCTACACGAGGGCTATTGGCAACACACGTCGTAGTTTAGAACCACAGTCAAGTGACGAGCCGACACCTGAATAGGCATACAACGCAACCGTTAAGGGTGGCATCGTACGCAGGGTCGGGACTTTGGAGCATATTAACCCTTTCAGTCCCAGTGACGCCATTTGGCATCATCATGTTTCTGATCATAATTTTTAAAAATAATAGGGCTGACATCTATTGGGATTAATAAAAAATATTTTCTAATTAGAAAAAGTTTGAAGAATCGAATGATGTGTTTTTCGATATCATAAATGGCTGTAGACGATCAGAAAAAAAAAATCTATAATGATGATGCCAAATTGTAATTGGGACTGAAAGGGTTAAACGTGCACTCCCTCTTCATGGGGTATTATTCGTCGGATATTTTTAGCTGCACGGGCCGTTTATAGGTCGGCAGCTATTTTGCCGATGCCCGGAACCAAACCTGGGACCTTTCGCATGCTAGGCGAAAGCCTAACTGACTGGGCTCCCCAGCCCCTTCAAGGTTCAGAGGTTAACAGGCATGTGACAAATATATATGTAGTAGAAACAACTATACTACACAGAAGAGCATACTTATTATTTAAGTTCTTTCGAAAAGGAGAGTGATTGGACGTCCAGATCTTTTATTTAGTTCATATTTACATATTAAATATTTAGAGCAGGGGTTCCCAACCGGTGGTAAGCAGGAAAATTTCAGGTGGTACATGTGAGTGATATGAGCAACATGATGCTACTATTTTTGATGTCATTTGTTACTTGTGTGATAGAAGAGGACTTAAGAGTAAAGATAAGTTCCATTACTCCTAATGTTGATATTGGAATCACAGGCAAACAACGTCAAGTTTTGCACTAAAGACTATAAATGTTTACTTTATATGCTGATTAATTTTTTGCTGAGTTTGTACTAATTTTTTAATTGTATGTTTTTAGACCAGTGTAGTAAATAAAACTGTAAATTAATACCATTTTAATCTCCTTTATTATAAGCATGTTAGAAATAAACAAATATTTAACCATTAAATATGAAGTTTTCTCCGGAGTTTAATTCAAAAAGCCTTTAAAGACTTTTAGAATAGTAAATATTATAAAAATATTTAGGTCTGGTGGTACGCCAAAATTTCTCAAAAAGTCAAGTGGTACGCAGGGGCAAAAAGGTTGGGAACCCCTGATTTAGAGTATTAATATGTAAGCCCTTATGGCTATTAAAGAGAGGGCCTAGAACAGCCGCTAAAAGCACACAACCTTGCCAAAGGTCTAATTAAGAAGTGAATATATTTTTAATGGTTATGAGAAGAGTAAATCAGAAGTCAAAACAAAGTCTGCTGCGTCTGCAATTTCTTTGGGAATGAATGTATTGACGCCTATTAGAATGTGGGAACTGTTTGATGGATCGGCAAGACATTAATTGAGAGTTTTTAGGAAAGAACTAAATATTAGGACATTATATTACAATTAGAACATTATATTACATATATTTTTCAGCAAGACCAATAATAAAGCCATGCACAGCTGAACATTATCTGGGAGAACTTAGAGAGCTTTGTACTAAAGTGAAAGAGACACGGCAAACTGATAGCTTTTTCTGATTGGTAAATCTGCCAAACTCTTAAACCACCAGTCTTAGAGCATGCCACTTTTCTCCTTAGTAGAGTTCGCATAGAAATGAAAATTGACCTTTGAAATCAAATAAGAGTGAAGTACTTGAAAACTTTGAAATTAAATATTTTGTTTCTAGAACATGTGAAGAACCTGCACCAGGGCCGGATTTCTAAATAGGCTAAGTAGGCTGTAGCCTAGAGCAGCGAATTTTTTTGGGGCGGCAAGTTTGACCAATTAAAGCAGCAATTGGCATAAAAATATTATTATTATAAAGATACGAATATTTTTAAGAAAGAAAACAAATAATTTATATTAATGCATATAAACCGTAAACGTATATATAATACTAATATTTCGTAGCAAACATGGTAGCTGTGAGGGAAATTGCACCTTTCCTCCCGGATTTCGAAGTTGAAAGAAAAATAGGCGAATAGTTAAAAAAAAAAAAAAATGCCTATTTCGCTTTCGATTTAGCGTGTAAAGATTCTAATATCTGGATCTATTTTAAACAGTATATACCACCCTATTTTGCAGCTAACCAGCTACCTTTCACCGAAGGGGGATAATATTGTGACAGGGGCGGCAAATCAATCGTAGCCTACAGGCGGCATATCTTTAAATCCGGCCCTGACCTGCACAAACCCTAATTTATTTTATAAAATCTGTTTTGTCATTTTTTAAGCGTTAGGTTTGATTTTAGGGCTCTTAATTAATTCCGATTGCACAAAGCACTCATGTAGTTTTTCAGGAAACGACATTAGCACAGCTGTTTTCATACCTTGTTTAACCTTCAAACAAGGTAGGTTTCAAACAGCAACGTTCATATCATTTCAAAAGAAAACCACACAAGGGGTAGGAAAATAAAGTGTATTCAAAGCTTGTGTTACAGAGGGACTATAGACAGTACTAACCTTTGGTTGTGGCAGCGCGGGTCCTTCCACCTGAGCTCGGTCCATGGAATCTTTCAGGTTCTTCTGCCGTTCTTTTTCGAGGTCCTCCTGAATTTTGAGGATAAGCTTGGCCCGGTCCATTATCACATGGGGGTCCTGGTTATTCACGTCATGTGGTTGAAGCAAGTGTTTGTCCACCACCTTAAGAAAAAGATATGTTACTTGTATTTGATGGCAGAGATTAGACATTTTGTAAAAGCATTTTGACAAAACTGAAAAAATATTAAACTATTTTTATTTTTCAAATTAACAAGAGTCAGTGTTTAAAAGTACATAAATTCTTCTACTTCTACTTCACTGTAAGGGTGGGTTTAAAGGTTTGTTTAAAAATGATTGTAATCTAGTCTAACACTGTTGAGAAATGTCAAGTTTTTTAAAAAAAATCTGCATAAGTTGTAAAGAAATCTTAGTCGCATGCAGTCACAAAGCTCTCTGTCGCTAGCTTTTTTTTTATTATAATGTCGGTTGAAACACCAATTTCACATTTAATCCTCATTTTCCTTGTATTACTTACAAAAAAAAGAAGTTAAATGGCCAAGAAACAATCTTCATGCTAACCAGACTTTCCGTAATGTCAAGAAATTCGAGGCTGGTTTGTTCATTCGCAACAGTAAAAAAATTACGTAGTTATTATATCCAACTAGTTATATATGGAATTAAACTAGAATTTAACAGACCTGTGCACAATCTGTTGCTTAACAACATAGAAGAAATCTTTAAATTGGTACCCAGCCATATCTCAGCATTTCAAGTACTCGATATAGTAGTAAAAAGGAGGCCAGAAATGGAGAATGACGCAAATATCAGAATTGTAAGAGCTTTCAATTGATTGAGTTTGGTTTAATGGTGAGCATTACGTTACCTAGACAGTTATTTAATGCTAACAGCGAATTTGGAATGGCTAAGAACTAGATGCCAGAAACAGGTAGTTTCAAACTCACAAACATTGGGTTGGGGTTGAATTATCGTTGCACTAGAGCTATTGACGGCAGGCGTCGTAATTTAAGGTGACGAGCCAACACCTGAGTAGGCACTCAAAGCATTTTTTAAATGCAACATTTTATAGGGCAGACTGGGACTTTTGAACCATAGGCCAGTGCTTTACCAAGGTTGACGACATGCTGTCAGGCTGCACACAATATCCTAATGGGCATATTTTAGATGGACATAATTAGCATTTTGGTTAGCTTAAATTTGTACCGATTGGGATCAGATTTACTGTACGGTCCCCCTTTACGCGATTTTTTCGGATTTGGCGATGAATAATTTTTTCTGGCAACCTGTCTGACTTCAACTGAAGATTCGAATTCTATGACTTCGCGCCGATGACGTTTTCCGGCAACCCTATCGGACGTTGGTTGAGTTTTCATAAGAAATATTCCTATACGATCTTTTCTTTGAATAGTGGTTTTTAAAAAAGTCGCCAAAAGACGGACTTTTGGCGCGATTTTGGAAAGTTCGCCAAGGGGGACCGTACAGTAAATCTCTACCTTGGATTGAAGTGTAGTACAGATGTAACTGCACAATGATTTTTTTACCAATCAAGAAAATATGTAAACCTTCAATGTTCAACCAATAATTGTTCTATAATGGTTGAATTGACTTCTTTTGTGTATTCGTTGGAAACATACTGACTTAGCACTCTGTATCCTTGCTACATTGAATCATAAGGAGCTGAAAACCGAGAACTACAGACAGACTACTCGGTCTAAGAAAAAGGCGAGCTCTCATACCTGGAGCGGGGGCATCAACAGATCGGATCCGGCATTGCGGATGTGCCTGTAGGCTGTGTTAAGTCCGGCACCGGACCTCAATTCCGGCAGAAAGAAAAAAGTTCCGATACAAACGGCTACGAAAGTCCCCAGAACCAGCAGCACGATGTACTTTTCTCGCAGTCTCAGCGTCTTACGGAAAGCCGTGCTCACGGGAGTGCCGTTTACGTAGCGCTGATAAGTTGGGAGGACAGTGGTGGCAGCCATTATTTACCGTTCCATCGACCGATCTCGAAATTTTGTTTAAATTAATTAAAATAAACCTATTTGATTACACACAGAACAGTCAACAGTGATGTTGACGTATTATCCTTGATAGAGGGCGCTGGTATCGATTCTTGACAAGTGGAAAGGGTTGCCAAATATAAATGTAAAAAAATGTATGAATGAATTATTTAAACCACAAATTTATTCTTTGATTAAAGCGACAGAAAAAAAGCGACAGAATTAAACGAGCGTGCATTTTCAAGAATCATTCTCTGATTTTGGATTTTAAGGATAGATTCCTGAATTTTAAGTTTTTAAAGCAATTTAGGAAGTCAGTTTGAATACAACTCAACTTCTTTCTTTATTGTATTGCGTTCTGGTTTGTAATGCATGAAGAGTTCTGGTTTCTCTACAATCTTCGCGTTCACCTTTAGCATTGTTTTTTTTCTTTTTATATGGTTTTTATCAAAAAATATTTTATTATTAGAATATTATGTATCTTTTACTTTCCCACTTGTCAATTTTTTTGTGACAGACCTGACGCGGGATATCAGAGAAGTTAATTTTTTATGCAATTCTTTTTTAATTTCGATGCACTGATGATTATCAACTTATAAAGTGACAAATACAAAATTTTGATAGAAAACATTTTAGTATGTACGATAGAAATGTGCAGGGTTACTTGGGGACTATTTGGTCCTTTTCCAACTTATGCGAAGGTTTTTAGCTCCTTTCAACGCTTTTTTAGAACTTTAACGCCATCATTTAGCGGTAAAATTCTAAATGGCGTAATTCTATGGTTATTGTGTGGGAGACAAAATTGGTTGTGCTTTCTGAGATTCGTTAGCACTGAGAAGCAGTTTATCCAGTATATATTATTGATCGTCGATTGATTGGTTGAGTTGAGATGTGTTCGCCCTAAGGCTGCTTCATCTCAGTCCTCCGGGAGGCGGAGAGTTATATAATATTGATTGCTGGATGTCAATGCAAAATTAAGTTGAATGCTTGCTTTAGTGTTTGGATCGTCACTTGACCGTGTTTTTTTAAAAAGACGTCATCAATAGCCTTTAAATTGCTCTAATGCGACGTTAATTTAACCCAATAGACATTACGTAGTTAGCGTTGGATGCACGTCAGATGTTAACATTGAATTTTTTTCTAAATTACGAGACTGATTCTGGCTATCCTAAAGTTTCGGAAATGATAAATTACCTAATTACCTTACCAATTGGGGCCGTAGTGAGCCTAGTGGTCAGCGTCTCGGGATCGGAAGGTCCTGCGATCGAGTCCCGGTACCACTGAAGACCTACCGAGTATATGCGGAGTACGTGCTCGTTAAATCTGTTGGGTCCGAAAGTCCTCTAAGTTCCCATACCAAATCAATACCTCTGGGGGTGACAAGCCAATTCTGGGGATCCTCTAGTTAGCCTCTGTCTCTAAAAATTAGATGGATCCACTTATGTGTGTGTTGTCTGTTGTGTCTGTCTTACTTGACGAAGGTTTATAAGCGGGTCGCTGACCAAGCACACAAACCTGAATATATATGTCTACCAACCAACCAACCAACCTTACCTATTAGTGCTTTTTAGGTTTTATTTGTGTAGTAGGGGCCGTAGATAGCCTAGTGGTTAAGGCCTGGTTCTTGGAATCGGAAGGTCACGCGGGCGAGTCCCGATACCACTGAAGTCCCACCGAGTATATGCGGAGTACGTGCTCGTTAAATCCGTGGGTCCGAAAGTCCTGTGGGCGGTCATGGCGCAGTTTCCCACGGGTACAGGTCCCTGGAGACTATTTCCCTCCCCTTCAGGGACATGTCTAAATTGTAGAGGTGGCGATAGATGGCAGTATCTGTCACTTATGTGTGTGTGTGTTGTGTGTGTCTGACTTACTTGACGAATGTTTATAAGAGGGTCTCTGACCAAGCACACAAACCTGAATATAATTCTACCAACCAACCAATATGTGTAGTATTGCGTTCAATTTTTAACGAACAAAAGTTAAAGGTAGTTTTCACATTCAAAAATGCAAACCAAGATTGTGTAAACTAAGAGAAAATATGATTCGACAACCTGTTTTATCGTTTTCAAACGGATAGAAAGGTATGTTTTAATCTAGTATAATTCTTTCACAAATTGTGCGCCTGTCGGAAAATTGGATATTTTTAATTAAACAACTATCACAAGGATTGTATTAAAATAATGTAACGAACTCCAGACTTTTATATTGAAAACCTAGTATGGGAGGAACGCTGTTGTTGAACGCTTCAGTACAAGAATAGCCAGCCGATCATGCCCCACTTCCCAACTCTACAACGTTGTCCCATAAAAAATAACTTAATTTCCCTATTATCGTTAAGCTTAGATTTCCTAAGGTAATGATCGATATCGACCATCACAGAAATATAACGTATCGTGATAACTTATTCATAGCAATTTTTCCAAAGCAGCGTGACGTACGCTACGATTGCGATGCTTAGAAAATCCTGGCTTTACATTTCATTACTTACCGTGGTCCGTGAATAAGTATTTGTTGACTAACAAACTTTTTTTTAAAACTCAATTTGTAAAAATTTTAACAAAATATCTTATCTTTATCTAATACCCTTATATTTTATCTAATCAGTGTTGAAATTTATTTTTTATAATTGCGTGAAAAAAATCCGATTTTTACATTATAATTTTAATATCAGACGCGTGCAAAAAGTTATACTTTTTAGAATAACAGTGATACAAAATTACTTTTTTTCACCCAAAAGCAGTGAAAAAAAGTACTTTTTTTCACTTTTCATAAGATGCCAACATTTCAAATAAAATTTCTATTTCATAATCTCCATAAAATCCAGAAATTTATTGATCTGCTTTATTTATAAGTATTATGCGCGTGAATTTTATTATTATTTTTATTTTTGAATCAGTATCCATGTTCAAATGTTTGACTTTAAACTAAAAAAATTAGTTTACCTTTTGCAGTTCCAGAGATTTATCGATGCCGATCTTCTTTACGTAAAAAAATTAGCACGTGAATTATTTTTGAACCAATGAGATTTGATTTTTTTCACGTAATTATAAAAAATAGTGTATGAAACACGTGTGAAAAGTAAACTTTTTAAAACACGTGTCATTATTTCACTCGCTCGTGAAATAAAATCCACTGGTTTTAAAAAGTGTTACTTTTCACACTTGTTGCATAAATAACTATGAAATTAGATTGCTTGAACCAGATTGGTCCCCTGAAAATTTGTAAAGGTTGCGTTACTCGAGCTTGTTCGGTTGTCAGGCACTGATGGATAAGATATTTCTTTTTATCGTGAACTTCGTAAGTTCCCAATTTCAAAGTTATTAAAAACTTTTAAGGGTTAGTTGGGCGTCCAACTACTTTTAGAGTACATTCTTGAACTCTTCCATAGCCTAGTAGTGGATTTAGTATTAGCTTTTGAGGTTGAACCTTTTCCGTGGATTCGAATACCACATACTATCATCTTATAAATCGGATAGATAAAAAAATTCACAATTTATAATGGGGCCCCGGAGCTGGGGAGCCCAGTTGGTTAAGCATTCGCCTAGCAAGCGAAAGGTCCCAGGTTCGGGTCCGGGCATCGCCAAAATAACTGCCGACCTATAAACGGCCCGTGCAGCCAAAAATATCCGACGAATAATACCCCGTGTAGAGGGAGTGCACGTTAAATATGCTTCAAAGTCCCAACGCTGCGTACGATGTCGCCCTTAACTGTTGCGTTTGGTGCCTACTCGGGTGTCGGCTCGTCACTTGACTGTGGTTCTGAAATACGTCGCCAATAGCCCTCGTGTAGCTCTAGTGCGACGATAATTCAAACTAAATCTTAAAAAAATCTATAATGGGGCCCCCCGCAGAGTAACCAGATAGGTTTCAGTGTTTAAATTTTCGACTATAAAAACGTCATAAAAGTTTCATAAATCCTATTTTATTTACGTTGTTTTCGTTCGAAATAAAACGGATATCATTTGAGTAATTTTTAGAACTAGGGGTAGTGGAATATTGGAATAACAAACTGAATTGTACCGAGAAATACAGAACGTTTGGTCATCCTAACACTAGGACATGTGTGCTCGTCCCGATATTCAAAGTCCCTATAGCGTATACAGTCTCTCCCTGGACAAATTATTATTAGACGCACTGCAAGATTTCATGTAAATATTAATTACCGGGTGATATTGTACCCTTTTATTACTTTAAATGGATTTGTTTTTTATTTTTATAGTAGCCAATCAATGACGGACTTATTTTGACTATAAATAAAACAGCATTCATTTAGCCTTGTGTTTAAACTCTCTAATCAGACATTTTTTCCAACGGGGCTGCTTTATTGGCGGCTAATCTTTTGCAGACTCGGCATATTTCCCAGAAATGAGAGCCATTTTTTTGTGTCACCATCTAGGTGACTCTCGCTACCTATTTTGGCGCTCAGATTACAATGAATCTGAGCTTTCCGTGGATGTCGATATTTAATTTTGCCAAAAAAAACCTAAGCCAAATGGATACTCAAGGGATCTTTTACATATGCCATATGCATGGTGCGTGCATGACATGCGTGCCCACGATTTTTCCATCCAGAAAATCTGACGACTCAGCCAGGGCTGGAACCCTAAAACTTGGGCTTATGGGGCGGACCAGTAATGCTTCTCAACCACTGAGCCGCTTCTATAATCAGACAAGACATTAGAAAATGTCATGATAATTGTTTTGCTATGTTATCCCATTTTAACCAGGTATAGGAATCATCTTAACATCAATTTAAAACAAAATTTAGAAGAAAATAACATCCGATTATTCAATTATCTATAATAATGAAAGAAAGAGTCTGTCTGTGTGTCTGTGGATCGTAAAAGACCTACTTATACTGCCCTCAGAAATTCGAAATTTTTAAGATAGATACCCTTTAATACCAACGTGTGCACCTGAGGCTTAGTTTTTTCATATTTATTCCATTTTTAGAGAAAAATCGAATTTTCTGAAAAAATACACCACTTTCGCTCAAATCCGATCATTTTTTCCCTTTCGTGTTGCCATTCGAGAGAATAAATTAAAATGAACACAAAAATTAATTAAAATTGAAATTGCTTTTATTTTCTTGCAATTACCTTCAGAAACTAAATTAATGATTTGAAAAATATGAACGTGCCAATGAGCTAATTAATTTTTTAAAAAAACCCGGAATGGAGGTTTTTGACGTGAAATAACATTGTTATACAATTATGGTTAATTTTGAATTTATCAGGAAAATCGCGATGACAGTAAGTTCATATTGAGGAAGATTTTTGTGATATGAGGATGTACATTTTATAGTGATGTATTTTTATTTTGGAATTTTAAAGCAATATAAGTAACGGGATTTTATTCTTTAAAATGAACGGAAACAAAGGCAAAGTTTATTATCCTATGGCTATGTCCTCACTACGACATCAAACGCCACAAAGGCAACAAACGCAACAAAATTTGGCGACCGCCAAGCGCGCCAAGCAATGCAATAGCATGGTGGTTGACTCTGCCAAGTCGCCAAGTTTTGTTGCCTTTGTGGCATATGTTGCCTTTGTGGCGTAGTCAGGACATAGCCTATAGCAAATCAAATGACGCATATACTTGGATCAATTTGATATTCTTTTAGTCCGTGCGAAGAACGGTTATTTATTTGCTAGTTAATTGATAGTTTTAAAATCCATCTGCTGTATATTTTTGGCATTTTAAAACTTCAAAAATATATAATTAAATAACTAGAGAACATTTTCGTTTCAAAGTACTTATTCATATCTATGTTATGTTGATACCCATAGCTGGGGAAAAAGAACTAACATGACAAAGCAATGCTTCTACAGAAGTTGTGAGTTCAAAACTAATACATTAGCTCTATGGGACTGACAATCCCTCTTAAATCTGTAGAGTCCAAAATCCCAACGTCATTAGCGTACAATGTCGCTCAATGTTCCTCATTGATTAGTGAACCGGGATCAAAGCACCAATCGAAGGAAATGCAGAAATGTAAGCCGGAGGCAATACGTTACCAGAAAAGAGCCAATTCTTGGAGAAAAAAAGCAAATTTAATAATATGAACAAATACAATGCAAAAAGAAAGAAGAAAAAAACTATAGCTACCGCTAATATTACCGCTTAAGAAACTGTTATTTCTGCATAGCATATTTCGATGATTTCGAACTAAAACTATTTGAGTTTTTTTTAATCAAAATTTTAAAATTAAATATATACTTTGATATGTCATTACATATCAAAGTATATATATCGATGCAATTAACAATTATAAATATTAAAACGAAGTTCTGCAATCAGGTCTAAAATTTCCGCTTTATTCAATTAGCTTATTTTCGTGTCGCCATCTATTGTCAACTGATATAACTAATTGGTTACCCTTAGAAAATGAAGATCCTCCAAAAGTATTTTGGATATTTTTAGTTATAAAAATATGATCAAATTGTTTTCGGATTGTGCAATTAAGCATAAATTAAAAGAAAAAACATTAAACTAAATTTTTTTAAAAAGAAAATCATAAAAAAAATCTTAGTGTAATTTTTTTTTTATATAAGACCTTACTTTAGAAATACTTAAGTTGACAGGTTGATTTTATACAGGAGAACGGTTATTTATTTTATTATAAACGGTAATTTTTCTTCTGAATTTTTCATTTCGTTAATGGATTCTCTCCAATAAATAATAGTTATTCAAGCAACTAGTGCCGAAAATATAACTTTATTAAGCGAGTGGCTTTTATTTCACGAGACCGTAGGTCGAGTGAAATAATGAAAAGAGCTTAATAAAGTATTATTTGGCACGTGCTTGCTTACAATATTTTTTATAATAACGTGCAAAAAAGTATTTCTACCAATGAGTGATTTTCATGACATCATTTAGTTTCCATGGCGATATTCGAAAATGCAAAAGTAATGAGCGTAATATGCATGTTAAATAAAAGTATTGTTTGGCGTGAAATTTGTGTTCTTACTTTTGTCTTATTAAATTTCCTTTAATAATTTTTGTTGTACTTGTAGTTTCCATGGAGATATTAGAAAATGCAAAAGTAATGAATCAATAGAAATAAGTGAGTTTCATGACATCATTTAGTTTCCATGGAGATATTCATGACATCATTTTGTTTTTCTACCAATCAGATACTCTTATTTACTTTACCGCACTAGTGCCGAAAGTACTACTTTCGGCACTGTCTGTGACGTAAGCACGTAAAGTGCCATTTTCGCAACGATTTATGAATGAATATGATATAAAAAAGTGAACTTTTTTGCACGTTGTTATAAAAAATAATTTTTAATTTCATTTACTGAAAATCCCGAGTGTTGCCATTGTAATTAAGGACATATACAAATAAGGTTAGATATATTATTTTCTCTTGAATGCTAAGCATTTTCATCGTAAAAATCTATAATTGTTGATTGTTAACCAAACACTTGTCTGTTAAGCTTATTAGCGATATTTATTAAGCAACCTTATTTTGTTGTACAAGAAAATATTTTGTCAAGGCAACTCTTTGACAAGTTTGAATGAGAATTTTCGTTGTTGTGAAAGTGGACATTTTTCTATTGTTATATCCATGCATTATTTTGGGAAAAATCCGACAAGTTAGATTTTTTTTCTGAAAATGTTTGTCCTTTTCATTAACTAACGATATTTCATATAATTATTTATATTTCTATACTTAATATAATCCCCAAAAGAGCTTAACTTGTGAACAAAGGCGTCGCTAAGAAAGTTTAGAGTTGCAAAAGTATATTTTCGATTTAAGAAAATGTTTCGTAAAAATAGGTTATTCATGAAATTGAAGGACAAGATAAAATATTGAACTGTTCTTTAAAAAAAAGTTATTCAAATTACCTGTTATTCATTACCTGTTTTATTTTTAATCTTGACTCAGCATCACCAATAACTGTTATAACTATTGTACTAATGTTGAAATTCATTTTAAAATCTATTAAATTTTATTTGATATTATTCGATAGAATAATTTATTTTACGGGGGTATTATTTACAATGTGTAATACAAAATTTATTAAACCTATATTTTTCAATTTTTCCAAATTCCAAGAATTTAAGGACGTTTTGAAAACGAAATTATTGTGTATCTTAAATGTCAACTTCGTGCTGTGCTGTTGGTTGTTCAAAACATTTGTTAAAGAAAGCTTGCATAGAAAGAAAAGTTTCTTTACATCTATATCGGTCATTTTGAGAGTGTAACCTAAGCAACCAATGAACGTAGAAAAATTAAAACGAGCGTTACATCATCTGAAACATTTCCATTATAAAAACTTGGTTTTGTTAAAATATCTTCGCACTAGAGCTACTTATGTGCATGTTTCGCGTCTTGTGTGGCAACAGTTTCACATGAATGTAACTAAGGTCTCGATCATAGATATCATAATTAAAGTATTAGATTGGATGATCACGTGACCTCCAATGCTAACGGCTTTTTAACAGGGCATAATGACCAGTGTTGCTGCCACTTTCAGGAGAAAAATATCACGAAAAAATACCATTTAATTCTAAAATTACAAAAAAAAAAAAAAAAAAACTAGAAAAGGATTTAAAGTCACTAAAAAGATACCAAAATGCAGCTCGTATTTTTTGTTGTAATTTTAGAATTATTCTAAAATACTAATATATTCTTTAAACTTTATAACTAAACTTTTAACTTAATTTTAGAATTATTCTAAAATTACAAAAAAATATCTTAAAAATACTAGCTGCAGTTTGGAATCTTTTTAGTGACTTTAAATCCTTTCTAGTATTTTTTTGTCGTAATTTTAGAAATAAATGGCATTATTTCGTAGTATTTTTCTCCTTAAAGTGGCAGAAATACTGGACATTATGCCCCGTTAAAAAGCCTCCATGCGCGTCCCGTCGTTAGCATTGGAGGTCACGTAATCAGTCAATCTAATACTTTAATTATGATATCTATGCATCCAACGCAACCTTATATAAACGTCAGGTATTTGGATCCCGACAGATTTTACGCGCACCATTCGTGTATGTAACCATTGTTATTAATTGTAAAAAAAATAACAACAGGAATACTGAAAAACTGTTCGCTGTTAAAACCAAACCCATAACAGCTTCATTAAAAATAACCTTTCGTAAATGACGCCTTGCTTATTGAAAAGACAAGAATTATTCCTCGAATCAAAAAAAATCCTAAGCCTAATTTGTTGGAATAAAAACAGTCCATGTTTGGGAACTAGGCCGTCTAATGAAAAGAGAAGCCTAATTAAAAGGATTAAAAAAAAGCTAACTGTGAAAAAGTAAAAGCGATCGGAGGAGGATAAAAAATTGGTTTTTTATTGTTATAATATGGATGGTAATGTTCTTTGTTCAACAAAAAAACAAAACAGAATGTTGTAATTCTTGGCTTCGTGACGTTATAGCCACCATCTTTGTCCACGGATAGATTTTTTTTTATGCCTTACTTTTTGAGGAAAATCTTTTTAAGATCAGGTAATTTTTTGGGATAAGTTAAATTTTATATGCAACTATTTTTCGATGTAAAACAGTAATAAAACTAATAGAATGCAGCAAATTTATTTGAAAATGTAAAAAAAAAAATATTTAAAATATTTTAATGTTTATCCAAGCTTGATGCAATCATTGAAAATTCTTATGTTTGATGGCTTCAGCACAGATTAATTGGCGCACCAAGGAAAGAAGCATGAACTCGTTTTACTCGTGATATTCTTGGGCTGGGGAAGGTCCCAGGTTCGGGTCCGGGCATCGCCAAAATAACTGCCGACCTATAAACGGCCCGTGCAGCCAAAAATATCCGACGAATAATACCCCGTGTAGAGGAAGTGCATGTTAAATATGCTCCAAAGTCCCAACGCTGCGTACGATGTCGCCCTTAACTGTTGCTTTGGGTGCCTACTCAGGTGTCGGCTCGTCACTTGACTGTGGTTCTAAATTACGACGCCCGTCGCCAATAGCCCTCGTGTAGCTCTAGTGCGACGATAATTCAATACCTACCTACCGTGATATTCGCCATTCCACATATTCTTTTCCTCTAGACATATAATCTTATTAGAATATGGAGTTGAACTCCAATTATCCTAAGAAATGGGCTATGGGGAGCCTAGTGGTCAGCGTCTCGGTCTCGAGATCGGAAGGTCCCGCGATCGAGTCCCGGTACCACTGAAGACCCACCGAGTATATGCGGATTACGTACTCGTTACATCTGTTTGGGTCCGAAAGTCCTGTGGTCGGTCATTGCGCAGTTTACCACGGGTACAGGTCCCTGGAGACTATTTCCCTCCCCTTCAGGGACATGTCTAAATTGTGGAGGCGGCGATAGATGGCAGCATCTGTTTTGTATGTGTGTGTATGTCGTGTTCGTCCTTCTTGACGAATGTTTATAAGCGGGTCTCTGTGACCAAGCACACAAGCCTGAAAATATATATCTACCAACCCATCCTAAGAAATTAGTACCTAACCACCTTCATATAATCAGAAATTTTGATAGACGGCACTATGGTTTTGGTTTTATCCTCAAACGATAATGCAGAACTTTGTTTTAGAAGCTATGGTGAATGGTAGATATTGAAAGTTTAATGCGCTATGTA
Source organism: Oedothorax gibbosus (assembly GCA_019343175.1). Classification (NCBI taxonomy): domain Eukaryota; kingdom Metazoa; phylum Arthropoda; class Arachnida; order Araneae; family Linyphiidae; genus Oedothorax; species Oedothorax gibbosus. Next base: position 2,040,103 of record CM033274.1, read on the forward strand.
TTCAAAAGATAATTTACATGAATAACAGATGAGTATATAAATTAAAGGGACGCATTACCCAAAATTTAGGGCTACTCAGAAAATAATTAAACATGCTCGAATGCTGTGATGTAAGGGCATTGCAAAAAAAAAGGAACTTAAGGGTAAAAGGAACTTAATAATGGTGGAGGTTTATTGAAAATGATATAGTGGTTTGGTAAAATGGTTTTTGAAATTTTATGTTGATTTTTTCATTTTTTTATTTTTTCAGCTTGTGAATGGTTAAAACCTCTATTAGGTAAATTAATGTAGAGCTCCAAAACTTTTTCCTGCGTTGAGACATGTATGATAAAAAAAAAATTGGTATGGGATTAGGTCTAGTGTGAATAGATTTTTTTTTTTAAATGATGAAGTTGAAAATTTAAAAAAAAATCTCATTTTTTGGCCATTTTTATACATAAAGCTACAATTTTTTTGGCCATTACCAAGCTACCATTTTTATACAAACTTTTTTGTTTAACTGATAGATCAATATCCATACCAACTTTTATTAATAGATGTTGTGGGAACATTTTGCAAAAAAATCCATCAAAAAATTCTTAAAATTGTAGAAGGAGTAGCATTTAAAAAAAAAAACGTTAAATTTTTCATTAAAAATTAAAAAAAAACTTATGTTTCAATTTTTATTATTTTTTCGTATATGTTTATTGAATGTTAGTTCTTTGTAAAAATAGTTTCATTTGAATGCTAGCGATAAAAATACAGGATTTAACTTTTTGGGTACCGCGTCCTCTTAAAAGCAGTTACATTTAGTACGAAAGCTCATATGCGACCTAAAAACCAGCAAAGCTTCGGATAATTTGAGTTCTACTGTGGCACTTGAAAAAAAACTTGACCAACTATCGGTTCTGTTTAGATAAAAATCACGAAAATTACGACTTTCTAAAATAAGTGTAAATATCAACAGCAAAACATGAATGTTTATGTTTGCTTTCATCATCCGTGCAACGCCGGGTACCAAACAAAAATGGCCGTCCGTCAATCTAAATTGTGATCTCTTTTCTCTTCCGAAATTGTCGCTAGTCGGATGCGAGCCGTTTCCCTTTCCACAGAGATCATGAGAACGCATCAAAGGAGACAACGCAATGTAGAAATGTGTGTGGTCACTTTCTAAAGATACTTTTTCATGTTTCCTCTAACCGGAGATATACGGGTTTCTTTTTGGAGAACAGTTTTTCACTGTTACTGCCGTTGCTTTTGAATGCATTGTCTCTTTTTAGAAATTAAAGCAGTTTTTGACTATAGAAAACACATGTTTGAATATCTACAAGACTACAGTCCCTGGACAAATTATTAGACGCTCCGTCTTTTTTAAGTAAATTTATGTTTCTTAAGAGTTTTTAATGCAATAATGATATATATTTAAACTACAATATTATGGATTTTTATTAAAGAATTGTTGTAGACTACATATTTGTACTTATTTTTAACATATGGCAACACTGTGTTGACAAAGTGATACATGAACGTAAACAAGTACAAACCTGTATCAGTCGCGGATCAGTATAGTACAGTCTTGCGAGACAGTACAGTCTTGCATTGATAGCATGCCGCGTAAAATTAAAGCTTTGATAGCGGCTAAAGGTGGCTCAACTAAATATTGGTTGGTTGGTAGACATATATATTCTGGTTTGTGTGCTTGGTCAGCGACCCGCTTATAAACCTTCGTCAAGTAAGACAGACACAGCAGACAACACACACACATAAGTGGATCCATCTAATTTTTAGAGACAGAGGCCAATTAGATGATCCCCAGAATTGGCTTGTCACCCCCAAAGGTATTGATTTGGTATGGGAACTTAGAGGACTTTCGGACCCAACAGATTTAACGAGCACGTACAGATACGTTAACGAGCAGTAGGTCTTCAGTGGTACCGGGACTCGATCGCAGGACCTTCCGATCCCGAGACGCTGACCACTAGGCTCACTACGGCCCACTAAATATTGACTTTTACTAACATTCATTTCACTTTTCTTTAAAACTTAATAAACTTATGCTTTTCTAAATGAATGCTGTTTTATGTATGTCAAATAAATCGGTAATCGAATTGGATAATATAAAAATAAAAAACAAATCAATTTAAAATAATAAAACTGTACAATATCACCCGGTAATTAATAATTTACATGAAATCTTGCAGTGCGTCTTATAATTTGTCCAGGGACTGTATAAGCAATCAAATCACAATTAGGTTGTTTAACATGACGTAACTCTTTTGTTTTCATTCTCGGTGTTCTTCGGCGATTTTCATTGGATGTTCGGTTTCACTTTCAATGCGTTTTTTTTTCTTCTCTCGGTTGTATTCTATTTTAAAGTTCTTTACACGCAAGTTGTTTTTATTCATGCTATTTATAAAACTTAACCGGTTTTAATTCGATTAAATTTCAACTAAGCAAAGCATTACCGAAACGTCAGTGTTGTTAGAAAACTTTGGTTGAACACAACCAGTGCCGGATTTAAAGACCCAGGGCCCCTAGGCACTTGACATTTGGGGCCCCCCACAATCTCAAAGCTATTCTGGAAATTTATCAAATTAAATACACTAGTACAGAACGTATAATTTTTAATAGACTTTAATAAACATCAGAATGTTACAATAGTTATTCTATAAAATTTCTAAAATCACACGGCGAACTTTCTTCGGTGCAAAAGAACGAATGACGTGTTCATAGTCAAGTGACTGCATTATTTCTGACTCTATGTCCATTACTGAGAGTGAGTTGAGGCTGTTCTCTCCTATGTTAGGTTTTCGGAGTTTGGCGATTTTCAAATTCTTTTAGGCGATGTTTTTGGCTATTTTATCTTTTTAAGGGCCCCCTTCCTGACTGGGCCCCTAGGCCCGGCCCTTGTAGGCCTAGGCAGAAATCCTGCACTGAACCCAACTTTAGTGAAACAGAAAGAGACACAGAAAACTCTTTTTCGTGAATTCCAAAACAAATGAGATTCCAGAAGGTCCAAAAATGAAAACAATACCGCTGGAATTAATGCCACTCAAGAGGAGAAAATGCCTATTCGATTTATGATAGGTATTCACAAAATTACAGGATTTCATGTGCTAAGCAAAAGGTTGTTAGGAATTATCAAAAAATTTATGTTCTTAGGAACATTTTTCATGTATTACCGAATTTCTGCCTAGGCGTACAGGGCCCGGGCCTAGGGGCCCAGTCAGGAAGGGGGCCCTTAAAAAGATAAAATCGCCTAAAAATTGAAAATCGCGTCAAAATGCTCAGCAGAACGGTCGTTTTCACCGCTAAAGAGAGTAAAGAATTACTTAAGATCTAACATAGAAGATAACAGGCTCAACTCACTCTCAGTAATGTACATAGAGTCAGAAATACTGCAGTCAATTGACTATGATGACGTCATTTGTTCTTTTGCACAGAAGAAAGTTTGCCGTATCGCCATGTGATTTTATAAATTTTATAGAATAACTATAGTAACATACTGTATTATTCTGATGTTTATATTAAAATCGATTAAAAATTATATGTTCTGTACTTGTGTATTTAATTTGCTAAATTTCCAAAATAGCTTCGAGATGGTGGGGGGCCCAAATGTCAAGTGCCTAGGGGCCCTGGGTCTTTAAATCCGGCACTGTGTATTACATCTTTACAACACTTCTTTACATCTGTAATGTCCTGTTTACGCGGGAAATTTCCCTTATATAAAGTTCCTTCCTATGTAATAATGTCAACAGAAATAATGCTTAAGTTATTATAAGTTTGAAGAATTACTTGTGACACAACGAGGAGATTCGAACAACTTAATCTTTTCCTTAACTTCTCCTTCTTCGGTACGCACGTGATGGGAGTTTATCGTTAGGTGATCGAATGTTCGGACAATGGCGCCCATTCAATCGGCCGGAATTGGAACGCAGAATGGAACGTTTTTCGTTCCTTTCTTCTTCTTTTAAATGGATGGGAAGTGAAGAGAAGAGTCCGTGAAAGATTCCAAATCGAATCGGAATTGTTTTCTAATAAGTGGGAAGAATTATTGTTTTGTTTGCCACAATTGAATTTGTCCGTTGTTTTGTTGTAACGCTGTAAGAACAATGTAATACGAAGAAACGGTCTGAAACCCACACACGACTGAATCTTGCTGTCAACTTTTTGTTGTTTACATTACAAGGTTTAGAATTTATTTATTAATTATATTCACAGCCGTCAATACCTCTTAAACAAAAGTGAATCCACTCTTAGTGCATTTTCGGCACCGGAAGGAGTGGAAATTAACTCAGACTGAGTTAAACCGCTGTTTAAGAGTGTTGAGACTATACCACTCATATAGGGAGTGCATTTTGGCACGGAAGGAGTGGAAATTAACTCAGACTGAGTTAAAACCGCTCGTTTGTTTTAAGATGTTCAATTAGATAAAAGGAAGTTTAAATATTGCCAAATTAGCTACCTCTCGTCTTTTTAATTCGAAGATATGGAAAGTAGTTTAATTAACGTTCCGTCAGTTCGGTCCCCACTCACAGTTAGGTCTAACCGTCCATTTAAAAACTTTTTTCAAATATATTTCATACACTTTTTTTTCTTTGTTATCCGTTATCTGTCTGGAGACATTCTGATCTGTGTGTTGACGGTCTTCCATTTCAGTAGCTAGAAAGGAAATTTTTATTCCTTTCAATTGCTGGTGTAGATCCTATTGGTGTAGTTCACAAAAAGTGGCCAGTTCATGTCAAACAGTTCTATTAGTTTTTTGAATTATTGTCGCACTACAGCTACACGAGGGCTATTTTGGCTACAGGTGTCATAATTTACAACCACAGTCAAGCGACAGGCCGATACCTGAGTGGGCACCCAACGTAACTTTTAGGAGCGACATCGTACACGGCGTCCGGACTTGGTGCATATATGACATATTATAACTTAACCCCCTCAATATAACTTAACTCCCTCAAAATCTTATATTTTGTACCCCAATTAAACTTAATAACTTAAATTATCTTTTTATTCCTAATATCACTTAGTACTTTAACATCCCATACACACCCTGTCGGCGACAAAAGTCGCCTACTGATCAATTTCCCACGAAACTGTTTAGTCATCACATCTGTTAGCCTCACTTTCTGTTTATTAAAATTAAAAAAATAAAAAGTAGGTAATTAATGCGAGTCTTGTATTCTGTACGCCCAAACTTAATCACTTAAATTCTTTTTTGTAAATATGCATCAAGCTACTTTCATACTCATCCCTGTCTAGTCGACGGCTAAATCTAATGCAATTTCCCATGAATTTACATTAACTTTCTTTTTTAATTCGAAAGAATTAAAAAAAATGAAAAAGTAGGTATTGACATGCGGTCGATGTCCGTCTGTCTGTCCGTACTGTTCTTCCAAAATCGGTTCTATCAATGGGATCTTAAAAATTCTTTTTTTGTTAGAAAGCTATGACCTCAGAGACCTAACTTTCATACTTTTTGTCCGTCTGTCTGTACGTCCGGACGGACATATATCTACTATCTGTGAGCGAATTTCCCATTGAATTAGCATTAAAATTCAATTTTGAGTCATTTAAATCACTGTTGCCAAATCAACAATGGCATGAGAAACTTTATTTAAAAATATATGAAAAGCAAAATAATTGTTTCATGAATCAGTTTGGTGTGACGTCATAAAATGTAGCACAATTTGATTCTTTGATTGTTCATTAATTATCTAACAAGAAAGCGGCAAGTCATACTTTTGCATACAATTATGCTTAGTTTTAATTTACATTTCTTATTTTTTTAATGCAGTTTGGAGTTTCATTACTTTTGTTATTAATAAATATTTAATTATTCTTCGAACTACAAATAAATCGCGAGCAGACGATAAATAATATTTAATTAATTTGCGAAATAATATTAAGGAAAATAGTTGATTTTGGCTTTTAGAAGTTTAAATTATTAGCTGGATGCTGTGTTTCGATTTTTTTTCTAATATGTATAAATCTAGTGTAGAAACGGCTGTTGATGATATTTACTGTTAGAAACCTAGTTTTTTTACGATTAGAACTTCAGTAAGTATTTAAGTAACAGGAAAGTAGGCTATTTTAGTTCTTTATGAACTTCTTGTTAAAGTTGAACTTTCAAACTTTCTCATACTCTGATTGGTCATTGAAGCAGAGCTCGAGATTTCTCGCCATTTTTGTAGGATTCGATCACACTATCTCGCCGGCTGCAGACGACAAATCAACCTTCTCCTGATGAATAACTCTTAAATCTTTAATTACTTCGAAGTTTCCCTGTCGACTTATTTTACATATATATTTATACTTCCTCTACAAGGGGTATTGGTCGGATTTTTTGGCTGCACAGGCCGTTTATAGGTCGGCAGTTATATTGGCAATTCCCGAGCCCTAACCTTTAAACTTTCGAATACCTGAAAACTTTCGACTGGGCTCCCCAGCTCCCTAATTCATGGAAGGACGTTTCCGACTCATCTTCGGCAGGGCCGGATTTAAAGATTTGCCACCTGTAGGCTACGATTTTTCGCCCGAGTCACAATATTCTCCCACTTCGAGAAAAGGTGTTAGCTGCAAAATCGGGTGGTATGTGCTGTTTAAAATAGATACACATATTAGAATCATCTATGTACTACTACACACTAAATCGAAAGCGAAATAGGCGATTTTTTTTTTTAAACTTCTACTATTTTTCTTTCAACTTCGAAATCCCGGAGGTGGGGGTGCAATTGCCCTCGCAGCGAACATGTTTGCTACGAAATATTAGTACTATATATACGTTTATGGTTTACGCATTAATGTAAATTATTTGTTTTCTTTCTTAAAAATATTCGTATCTTTATAATAATTTTTTATGCCGAATGTCGCTTTAATGGGCCGTAAAATTTGCCGCCCCAAAAAATTCGCCGCTCTAGGCTACAGCCTACTTAGCCTATTTAGAAATCCGGCCCTGGGGGCTCCTCAGCTCCCTAATTCATGGAAGGACGTTTCCGACTCATTTTCGGGTACTTGTGACGTCACCAGCCACTAATGTGACACCCACCGCGAAAAAAACTAAGCCGTCTTTTCATTCTCGTGCAGCAGCTAATCCCGATGTTTCCCGAAATGAAGACAAAACTATCTCCTTTTTAAAAACCCTTTTTTATGGGTTCCTCTCGCTCTCATCCCATTGTTTTCTTTGCAGACCTTTTTTCCATAATCTCTGTCGGCCGCTTCTTCAGGGGGCTCTGACACATTGCGTCAGTCGTATAGCCCGAGTGCAGGGCTGGACTTACCAATAGGCTCTATATAGGCCCGGGCCTAGGGGCGCACTATGATGAGGGGCGCAAAATTATTCCGAATTTTTTTTGTCAGAAAATGTCCATAAAATGTTATAGACTACAATCGAATGTTATAGATTTAAATCCAATTTCGTATACATGTCTGTTTTTTTAAAACCAATTTCGTATAAATTGATGATTTATTAGGAGAAAATTTAAGTCTTGTATATTAATATCAGTTTAACTTGAGTAAAATGTAGTGTTTATGTATATTTGTAAGTTTATAATGAGTATTAAATGGTTTAAACTAATTTGAATAACTCGTTGTCCTATTTATTTATAGCTTATATACCAAAATTTAGAACAGTTGATTCTCTCGTTATTTTATTTAATTAATTTTACTTCACGATGAATTTCGCAATTCGCGATTTTTTATGCGCATAAAATCTGAATCCGGCCCTGCCCGAGTGTCTCAGTTGGTAAGGTATTGGATTTCAGACCTAGGAATTTCCCAGTACAACTTGGTTTGAATATGATCTTCGACACTTGACAGACACTGTTAGCCTATAACAAAAAATTGTGCAATAGAAAATATAATTAAAAATACTCCAAGTAGAGGGGACTGGGAAACGCTAAATCCGTCGTGGTGAAGTCACAATAAGGTTTGGATGTTTGTTTGTACGTTAAATTAAACGCTCCGAAATTCGCTAATTCACATACTGGCTATTATATTATACCTTATGTATTTATATAATATAACTATGAGAAATCGTTTGGATAACATTTCTTTTATGATTTGTCAATGTTCCGAAAGATTAAAATGAAAGAAGTCGTGGAGAATAGGTCGTGTCGATATATAAGAGTAAAATGGGAGTTTCCCGGAAGAAATCAGTTTTTAAACCAAGAAAAAACTAACACCCAGCCAAATTTGACTTAGTGGCTTGTGTAGGGTAGGGTACGTACATATATATTCCGGCTTGTGTGCATGATCAGAGATCCGCTTATAAGCCTTCATCAAGTAAGACTGACACAAAAAAGAATTTTTACTGTCATAGAAAGTACACCCAGGGCGAAGGCGGGAATCGAACCCGCACCCGTTACAGCCCGCAAACTGCTAGTGTAAGACTTAGTGTGATAGCATTATAAATAAAATGAAAGTTAGTAAACCGTTGCCAAACTTCATCGGTCTATTTTGCTTTCTATAGTACTTCAAAATTGCGTCGCCACAAAGCAAACTTTTTAAACTAACATTTTTAACACACACTCTTAAAAACCATTAACTAATAAATATATTAATATTACAAATTTCATCAACGAGCTTATAATTAATACGAATTTATTATTTCGCAAGACCAAAAAGATATTTCTTTGGATCTAAATTATGAAGCCCGTCGCCAATAGCTCTCGTGTAGCTCTAGTGGGACGATGATTCAAACTATAACCCAGAAAGCTATTTAAAAATAAATGTATAAAACGATCCGAATAGACGCCTGCCGTTACTATACACACATCAGTGTCGTGTCATACGACCCTCAATATACCTGCTGAACACAGTCTCCGAACCAATTAGATAAATTAGCATTTTAACAAATTTTATCACTAGACATCATAGTTAAACAATTAACTGAAAATATAATCACTTAAACTATAGACCAGTAAAATAAATTTAAGACTAGCTTAAAAACAATTTATGCATAGTTAAAAATAAATTAGATGCACTAGTTTTAAACTAATTAGTGCATAGTTAAAAACCTTAGATGCTATCTTAAATTTAGATGTATAAAAACTAATTTAGATGCCTAGTTTAAAACAGACACTAGTTCTAATAGAGACTGACCGTAAAAACTAATTAATGACACTAGTTAAATAATAATACACTAGTTTAAAAACTAAATTTAGATGCACTAGTTTAAAAACTAAATTTAGATCACTAGTTTAAAAACTAAATTTAGATGCACTAGTTTAAAACCAAATTTATAGATGCACTAGTTTAAAAACTAAATTTAGATGCACTAGTTTAAAAACTAAATTTAGATGCACTAGTTTAAAAACTAAATTTAGATGCACTAGTTTAAAAACTAAATTTAGATGCACTAGTTTAAAAACTAAATTTAGATGCACTAGTTTAAAAACTAAATTTAGATGCACTAGTTTAAAAACTAAATTTAGATATACTAGTTTAAAAACTAAATTTAGATACACTAGTTTAAAAACTGTAAATAAAACACTTAACATTTTTACTTTGGGGATGGAAAAAATGTATTTCAAGTTTCAAATATGGTGCACTTTCACACATGGGCTTACCGATGGTTAAGGTAAAGGTTTCAAGACGATAATTTACTAAACACAAGAACGTCCCTCCCCCCCCCCCCCCCCCGACTCCTTCCATTTCCCATAATCCCCCGGTAAGCGGATTACGGAATGAAGAGAAAAGTTAAAAGCGTCGAACGTGTCTTTCGATTTAAAGCTTCCCTATTCCTCTCCTAAGGCCATTCCGAATAAAAGAATTCTTTTTATTATTCCTTTTATTATTATTATTGGAATAACTTTCCTCGTACCTTTATCTTGCACTTCTTTTGACCACTCCATTGTGTGATGTTTAACTTAACCGGTCGCCGCTCGGTTATCCGATTTCGGATCGGTTTGTTTGAGTTAAGTTTTTAACGGGAGTGCCGGATTACTGAGAGTGTGTTTTGGCGGAAATTATGAAGTTATATAAAGAATGAACGATGTATACTGAGTTTTGGGTAGATTACGAAATTGGATACAATTAGAGAAAGATATTGAATTGCTCACTACAGTTGTAATATGAACCATTAGAGGGCTATATTGGCTATGAAATAATGTAGTTAAAGTATAAAGAGCCCACTGAGGGATAAGACGTTTATACGCAGTCAAAAATACTGGTACAAGGTTGCACCGGAATTCTGTAACTTTCTTGCTGCCACCAACTATTTGTCTTTAACCCTTTCAGTCCCAGTGATGCCATTTGGCATCATTATGTTTCTGATCATAATTTAAAAAAATAATAGGGCTGACCATCTATTGGGATTAATAAAAAATATTTTCTAATAGAAAGAAGTTTGAAGAATCGAATGATGTGCTTTTTTGATATCATAAATGGCTATAGACGATCAGAAAAAAAAATCTAAAATGATGATGCCAAATTGCTCTTGGTACTGAAAGGGTTAAATACTACGAACACCTTTTTCTTATATTGCCTATTCAGTGTTTTTAAATACGCATATCGATTTTTAACCGAAACTCACTACTTTTCAGTTCAGTTTGCGCTCAGAATAAACAAGACACATAATATATTAATTGTAAGAAATTCTCTAATATTATCTATCAAAGAATTATATAAAACTTATTTACTACTAACATAATACTTTTTAAAACTATTTTCCTTGAAAAATAAAGTGTACACAGATTTTGAAATCCACATGCTGTGAAATCTAGTTTAAACTTTTTCTTTTCTGTTTATCCTCTCTTTGTATAATATGGGTTTGAATTAGAAGTAAATAAAGTAAAGTAAAAAGTAAATAATAATAAAGTAAATTAAAGTTTCCGGCTGTCTATTTATAGACACTGTACATAGCTACAAATAGAGCATACAGTAATAACATGTTTCGGGATGCACTGGTAAAATGGTTAGTGTAATTTCACTCCGCGCGCACGCGCGTACACTGTTAAAAATTATGCTCTTTGTTTCACCAAAAATATGGTTCCTAGTAGCTGCAACGGCTGTGTTGTGAAACGTTAAACCATATTTTTGGTATTCGGTTGAACCATTTCTCAGGTTTTTGTTTCCAAATCCAGAAAAAAGGTTCAACCAAACACCGAAAAAAAGGTGAAACATTTCACCACACAGCCGTTGAAGCTGCTATAGGAACCAATATCACGGTGAAACCAAGTACAAAATTTTTAACAGTGTACGTGCGTTTGCAGCAAGTGCTGCTTCCAGTTTTACAGAAATAGGGTGTAAGCCCAGCTAAAAATAAACTGCAGTTTTTCTACAGAAGTGAAGTGATTTTGAAGTATTTCTACAGTCAACTACAGATTTTCTGTAGAAGAATGTCGACTGTAAAAAAAACTTATAACTTAACGGATATTTTGCAATGAAATCTAAAGTTAATTTGAAGTGATTTATTTCAAAGGTTACTGTGATCTGGTAACTGCAAAAATACTGTAGATTTTTTGAAGGGCCATCTTGATTTTAAATACTTTAACTTATCTAAAGGTGATTTGAAGTGATCTATTAAAAAAATTATATAAGCTGGTTAACTGCAAAAATACTGTAGATTTTTCGTAGTTTCATCTTGGCTTAAAGTATTTCAGCTATTTTTTAAAAAACTAATCTAAAGTTTATTTGAAGTTATTTATTAAAAAATAATACTGTGTGGGTTAACCTCAAAATACTGTAATTTTTTTGTAGTGAATCTTTATCTTAAAATTGCTCGTTATTTTTAGAATTAGTTTTGATATTTTACACTTGTAGTTATTGTATCCCAGCTAAAAATTGTTGGAATTTTTCGCGGAAAAGCATTTAATTTTTAATGTAAACATTTTCAGTTTTTTTGCAAATTAGCTTAATATTTTACGCATGTAAAACGGGTAAATTTTTGTTGTGCCTTCCTGTGGACAAAATGTTTGCAAAAAAAAAAATATTTATGCGTTGGCAAAGTTTCCAGGAAAATTGAAAATGAGTTTATTACATTAAATTTAGTAATGAGGATTTTTTGTAATCTGGCTAAGTTGAAATCGCAGATCTAGATTTTGTTAATCTGTAACTTCTAAAATTTCAGAAACGATATCAAAGCTATAATTTGCGATTCAAATTCTTTTTTCCAATTTCCATGGACGTTTTTGATTTGATTTTGCAAGAAAGAAAATAATGCCACCTATATAAAGAGACAGTATATTTTAAACAAAAAAAGCAGATTTAAAAATTATTTGCTTAATATTTCAGTTTGCTCAATAGCTTTGCTCTCACCTTTTTATAGAAAATTTAAAAATAAATTAATCTTAAAGGAATTCTTAGGATACACATTTTTTCTAACTCAAAATTTGCATCAAATTTATTTATTACCACCTTAGAACAATTAATTAAATCTAATTTAAATATTTAAAAATAAAAATCATAGGCAAATTCTACGCAAAATCACGAATCAAATTTATTGACTAATCAGATCCAAAACCAAAGTGTGTAATTGTGTGTGTTCTAATTATGAGACATAATATTCATATTTTTGCTCTAATATGCGCTCCACAAACGCGCTCTAATATGCAAGCTCCAATAGCGCAGTTGGTAGCGCGCTGAACAGCTACACAAATACCCCCGGTTCAACTTTATGATAATTATTTTTATTTATCTTTGTAAGATTTAAAAACATTTCACTAGATGTTCACTAAAAAATTACGGCAACTTCAAAAATACTACAGTAATTTTGAAGTAAATTCTGCAGCTTAAATGGCCAAATCACCACAGTTTCAAAACTGCAGAAAAACTTCAAATTTTCTGCAGTTTATTTTTAGCTGGGAGGTTACATAAAAAACGGAGTAGGTCTAAATGGAGTAAGTTACAACAAATAACGGAGTAAAGAACTAATGGCACCAAAGCTGTCTCTCATAATTTATGGTGGAATTTAACAACTTTTACATACAACTGATTAACATTAAACATACAACTGAAATTTTGTTACGTAGTTAGTCCTAAGATGAGGTTCGATCTCGCAATCCTTTGATTCCAAGACTATCGCTTTACCGACTACTCAATTGCCGGCCTTATGGAATCTGCCAATTTTTCCACAATCCTTTTTGTTTCACCACATAATTCTGATTGCACATGCGCTGATACTCTATGTAAGGTTACACCGGCGCGGTTTTGTGGAATGTGCCCAGTGCCGGATTTCGGCCTAGGCCTACAAGGCCCGGTCCTAGGGGCCCAGTCAGGAAGGGGGGCCCTTAAAAATATAAAATCGCCAAAAAATAGCCTAAAAAAATTTGAAAATCACCTGTAAAGAATTACTTAAGATCTAACATAGGAGAGAACAGGCTCAACTCACTCTCAGTAATGTACATAGAGTCGGAAATAATGCAGTCAATTGACTATGATGACGTCATTCGTTCTTTTGCACAGAAGAAAGTTCACTGTGTCGCCGTGTGATTTTATAAATTTTATAGAATAACTATAGTAACATACTGTATTATTCTGATAATTATTAAAGTCGATTAAAAATTATATGTTCTGTACTAGTGTATTTAATTTCCTAAATTTCCAAAATAGCTTCGAGATGGTGGGGGGGGGGGGGGGGGCAAATGTCAAGTGCCTAGGGGCCCTGGGTCTTTAAATCCGGCACTGAATGTGCTGTATATTTTTGGAGCCAAAACAAATAATGGTAAGCCAAAATTGGTGTAACGTTACAACTGAAAAGCATAATAACGTTGCACAGTTGAATTTTTAGTATGCCAACATCTTGTTGTTCAAATAACAGGTTTAATAAATCGCAATCGCACATGCCTTGATATTCCATGGAAGGTTATACCGGCAATGTTCGTTGTTCTCGATGGCATTAAAACGTAAAATTTTTCCCAAATTATCAAGTTTCCATATCTGAGTTGAGCATTCAACGCGAACAAATGTCGATTATGTCACTATTATTACTAGACGAGCCGCGGTAGCTCAGTCGTGTGAAGCGTCGTGCTGGCATCGGAAGGGTTGTGGGTTCTGTCCTCGGCGGTGCTCGCAATTCTGATGGTTGCTGGGTCGGCGCTTGAATTCGACTAACGACCGCCGTGTTGCTAATGGTGGCTGGGGCACGTTAAATATGTCGTGGTCACAAAGTCCTCCATGTTCCCATACCAAATTAATACATCTGGGGGTACCAGATCAGGGGGTTATCGGCCTTTGATCTGGATCAAAATTCCGATATGTGACTGAGAATGGCTGTGTGAAAGGGTCTTCCTGTAAAACGGATGTGTCATGCTGACGAGCAAAAGTCGGAGCTCCTCCCTTGTGGCGTTCAATAAAAACGGAAGCCGCCCCACTTCGCCTTAAAATCGGGTAGTTTTCTACTCCGTGTTCGGTTACCGAGCGGCATTAGAAACAACAACACTATACAATATAATTTTTTTGTTCCCGTTTACCGAATTTTTTGTGTGTTTAACTTTCAATGAAATGTTTTTCGAACGTTTGAACTACAACTTCAAATGGCCCCCATGAAAAATCATGTTTTGCCAGATATGTCAAATCCGCTCGAAAACTGTAGCAAATGGTCAGTTGGTCTTCAGTTGCTGATATTTCTTCCAGATTAATAAAAAGCAACAAAAAAGTCACCGAGGATCACGTACGGTTTTTCTTTCGGTCGAACGCGCAGGAACGTTTTTTTTCTTCCATTCCATTGTTCCATTCTGAAACAAAATAATAAAAGAACGACTAAACAAAGCGCGGTAAAAAGCCATTTAATAGGAAATTTATTTATTCCGAAAGAGGATTATGTAATGAATAAGTAATTACTTATCGCTCCACGAAAAAAGGGAGAGAAAGCAATCTCGCCCGGAAGAATGAAAACAAAAAAAGAATCGCTTTTTGTGATTTACCGCCATTTTGTTAAATGAAGAAAATGGCGAGGAGGTGGGAGTCCCTGGAGCGTATGGGGTCATTCTCAAGAAATGTTACAAAATGTCGTAAAATATTACTTCAACTTTATTATTTGATGCATACATTTTAAAATAGTTGTCACAATAATTACATATATTCATGAATCGTATTTTTAAATCGAAAAGATAAAGGAAACTGGAAAGGATAGTTTAGGAAACTTAAGATTATAATTCCATCAACGACTAACTACTGTTATGTAACTACCATTGTAACTACCATTATGAATAAGCAAAGGTTTAGGTTTAGTTTGAATTATCGTCGCACTAGAGCTACACGAGGGCTATTGGCGACGGGCGTCGTATTTTAGAACCACAATCAAGTGACGAGCCGACACCTGAGTAGGCACCCAACGCAACCGTTAAGGGCGACATCGTACGCAGCGTTGGGACTTTAAAGTATATTTAACGTGCACTCCCTCTACACGGGGTATTATTCGTCGGACATTTTGGCTGCACAGGCCGTTTATAGGTCGGCAGTTATTTCGGCGATGCCCGGACCCGGACCTGGGACCTTTCGCATGCTAGGCGGATGCCTAACCGACTGGGCTCCCCAGCCCGAAAGAGTTCTATAGTAGGGTAGAGGAATGACTCGTACTGAGCTGCCATCGGCAGCCATGGCTCATTACGGAGCCCGAATAGAGTGGCAAAAGGGCTAGTTAATTTATAATTTTGATACTGAGAAAGGAAGTACACCCAGGGCAAAGGCGGGAATCGAACCCGCACCCGTTCCAGCGCGCGGACTGCTAGCGTTACGGCCTGCGATCCAAACCACTCGGCCATCGGGCCCCACATGCCACCCTATATTGTCTCCGTGTTGGCCCATGGTGCTGTTGCCAGGTTCAGTCTCTACCCTACTATAGAACTCTTTGTGAATAAGTTAAAACATTTCTCTGTTTTAGTCGTACTGCGAGAGCCTGTTCTATAGGAAACTTCAGACTATAGGCACAGCACATTTTGGGGGCCCCTTTACGGAAAATATTGAGTATGATTGCCCGTAATATGGTCTTAATTGGCCGATGCATCATTTTTTTGCTACCATTTGATTGGCTTCTTCATAACATCGATTCAACCAATCACATTAGGTCAATGTCTGAGTAAAATCAAGCTAAAATCCAATTGGTGTCTTAGAAAATTTTAAAATTTACCGAAATTTTGGGGTTCTACCACGGCCAACTTAAATAACAAGGCCAGAGATGCTCTCTCAAATATGAGCGAAAACGGAAATTTTGACGTCACTGTTCCGAGTGCCGAAGATGGTGAAACTAGTTCGGACGCATTCGGAACCCTAAAAATGTGGTCAGCCGTGAACGAGTGGTTCCGAACAGGTTTCGAGACAGGTTGTCTTCATCTTCGGAACAACGTCACTCAGACCTATGTCGTCAAACTTTCCGTCCCCAAGCATGTTTGGAAGAGCTTCTTCTGCCTTAGTAGTTGAGTAGGCCGTGGTTCTACAGCATTTATCAAAATCAAAATTTAGGGTTCCTTAAAATTTGGGACCCTAGGCCGGGTCTAACGGGCTTTATAATATATCAGGCCATGCGTGCCCAGTCATATGAAATGTTGTATAATATTTTTTCTCAAGTTTATAATTGGAATACATTCTTGATATACACACCCCATTTTGAAACACTTGTAATAAACAGTTTTATGAATAATATTTTTAAATAGATTAGAGGGATCATATTTTTTAATAGATTATAGTAAGCATTTGGGAAACTTTCTAATACTTACTTAGGAAAGTTTATGCCCAGCCATTAAAATATAATTATTTTAGAATTTATTTTCTACAATTAACTTATTTATCCGATTAACGACCCATTTGTGAATACCAATGTAAAAATGTTAAAAACATTATTAACAATGTTAAAAACATTTGGATGTTTTAGTCGTATTGTGGTGCCCAGTGGCTTATTGTTAGGGCTGACGCCTCTTTTTTAAAGGCTGATACGTCATCTGGTACAGCTCAATCAGTAAAACTGCGTGTTCTAATTTTTTACCCCTTCGCGTGTAAAAGCTTCGATCTTTCATAGTCAGTGTACAGCAAAAAATTACCTGAAATGATATTAAAGAAAAGAGCATAACAATTTCTAGTTTGTAATCTGTTTGGGTTGTTTCAATACAAGAATATTGTGTTGATGACGTACGAATACAAATTTGCATTGTTCCAACACAGCTATGGATCGGGGAGACGATTATTACACCCTTGCGCGAATGACAAAAAAAAAAAATGTGAACTATATTGTTTCGGCATAACAAAATTATAACATTCCCTTTAAAGTATCGTAAGCTATATATGCACTTTTGAAGACTACCTGCGTGCTGCCACTTCGACACAATTTTTGCATTAGCCTGCATTGGTCGCAATACAACTTTTATATTGTTTCAGCATAATTTGTACAATTACTGAAAAAAAATGCATTGAAAGTTAACACAAGTTTATCTAAATGTTTGAAAACTCTAAATCCCTTATCAATGCCATTACTTAAACGAATATCCTTTTTAAAAAAATGTGTTCTAATTTTTCCCCCCTTCGCTTGTAAAAGATTACGGATTTTTTTTTACCTGAAATGATATGAAAGAAAAGAGCATAACAAACAAAAAGTACTGTAAAAACGTTGTCACTCATGGAGCAAAACAACTGGTGGCTGATTTAGAAGCCACAATCCTTTAAAAAAAACATGACTATTTAATTCGATTTTTTTAGTCGTCTAGTAAGTTTTTAATTGAACTTGAAATCAACGTTGAAGGAGTGACTCGATAACCCAGGGACATTACATTTTCATTAAATTATTACAAAAAACTATTGATGGTAGAAAAACATTATATACATTTTCGGAATTTAAACAAACTAATTAGCCATAAAATAGTTCCACCAAAAATGATTATTTAAAACGGCCGATGTTATGGTATATGATATTAAAAGTTGTAAAAGCATGCAGGGACAGTGTGAGGGAGTGACAAATCGGGTATTTAAACGCAATTTTCTGTGAGTAAATTATAATTATTTGACATTGTTTGAGTGGGACAGGTTAGATTGTGAGACAATTTAAAATAACCAATCACAAACATGCATATATAGTTTGAAAATAAAGAGCAAAGTGTCCGGGACATCGATTTGCTCCTTTTACAGAGAATGACCCTTATCTGAATGTATGAAAACTCTAAATCCCTTATCAATGCCACTACTTGAACGAATATTCATTTAAAAAACTGTAAGCTAAGTCCTAATTTTTCTCTCCTTCGCATGTAAAAGCTTCAATTGAATTAACATTGCCCCTGTCGATTCTTCAGCCCCGTAAGGGCACAAAAAACAAACAAACTTGTGTATGAAACTGGCACAACAGATTCTAAATAGTTTGTAATCTGTTAATCTGTTCCTGACGATAAAAAGTGATAGTTTACCGAATCTAGCAACCCTTTTTCAGTAAAGAAGAAAATGCCAAGGGTTGGTAATCCGTGCGCGTCATCTGTTGCCATTGTCGAGAGGGAAACTCTTGTTAATTAGGAGACGAAATTGTGGGGATGCTTTGGAGTTTCGACAGCGCGTTTGTTTGTGCAATTGTCCATTTGCTGGGGATTCATAGACAATGCTTCGAAAGAGCGTGGTTACATAAGCTGTAAAAAAGACCTTTTTAAAAGCGGAGGTCGGTTTGGGTAATTATAAACATGGGAAAACTCGTCCTGGACTAGCATTGGCGTTATGCGATTGATTTGATCTGAAACCATGCAGGAGTAATGCATGTAGCATTGGGGTGTGTGACTATTCGACTTTCAATTACCACTTACGATCCTATAAACGATTTTCGAAATAAAATAAATGAAACTAGCCAAATTTAGCATGTAAATGTTTAATATAGAATATCAATGCTGTGTTTGTCGCCTTTTTACCTGTTAAACACAACCGTTGTGTGGAAGAGGGTTAAGTGACAGATTCTGTTACAAACCTACTTGTCTTAATTTCAGTAAAACTTATTTTACCTTGTTAATAATTTCCTATTTCTGTATTAATACTTCTCCAGGATAATGCTGTGTTCGGTAAAATTTAGCATTGGACAAAATTAACAATTTAGCATTGATTAGAAAGAATCGAGATTCGAGACGAGATTTTGAAATCGACACAGCAGAGGAAAATACTCGAATTTCCCGTTTACCCCCTCTTTTCACTCCAGTGATATTTCCGTGCTAGAGTGTTCCGTTATAACGTACCAGTAAGATTAAAACCAATCAATTTTTTTAAATATCAAGCTAAAAACAAATGAAAAATTATGAATATATATATACTAGCTGACCCGACAGACGTTGTCTTGTCTTTACTATGAATATTGAATTGTAATTGAAGGTTGATCGAAAAATCCATCGATCCTTGGCAAATGCAGCCAAACATGTCCAAAGAATAATACGTGGTGGGAGTGCACGTTAAATATTTTTCAAAGTCCCGACACTGCGTACGATGTAACAGTTGCATTGGGTGCCTAATCAGGTGTTGGCTCGTCACATGACTGTGGTTCTAAATAAAGACGCCCGTGGCCAATATCTCTCTTTTATAGCTCTAGTGCGACGATAATTCAAACTAACCCTAACCCATACAACTGGATGGGAATAGCTACCCTACGCTAAATTTTTTACTTTGCCAAAAGCCGCCATTGCCAACATTCGATTGGCCATATCATAGCTGTACCAAATGGACAGTTTTATAAACATAAAGTTTTTACGCTATATATGTAGAGGGAATTAACCCTCTAATATGTAGAGGGTTAACCTATTAACACACCGTACCCCTCACTATAGTGTTGCTGAAACTCCTTCAAGTGAAATAACGTTTCATGTTGTACACTATCTGATCCCCCCCCCAGTTAAGACCCTAAATACCACGCCAGCTTAAGTAAAGAGTGATCTGATTGTCGCAACGTGGCTACATCTAATTGTGCATTGAAGAAGCGATTATTGCGCCTATTGTGGGATTAACTGTAACTGTGGCCGCGTATGTCAAGTGGGTCGTTCGTCACCCCACGCCCCCTTTGTGTTCAAATCTCATAATAATCCGAGTGTCCGCGGGTTAACAGTCGCGTCGTCGTGTGATTTGTCTCTCATTTGAATAAACATGCGATTGGAGTGTAATGTGTGACGTCATTCCCCCGTGTTGGGAAATGAAGTCGATTGGGACGGTACATTAAAACCCTTCCAATGATTCCATTTGGAATTATCAGCTTGCGATTTTTTTTCCTCAATAACTTAAACTTGCACTTATTTCAAATAAATTTTATAACATTCTCCATACACTTTCTATAAAGTTATATTTTCTTTTTGTGTAGTTAGATCGAAGAATCAAGTCTTTTGAAGAATTAAGTAATGTTTGTTTTAGTTAAATGCAAATATGAAAAACATCGCAAAATAAAATTCACTCTGAAACAATTCCATTAAATAAATTGGCCCTATATTCCTCTAAACTTGCATTTTTAAATACTTAAAAATTGAATTTTAACTATTTTTGACAAATAAAGTTTCGAAAAAATTATTGTTATTTTTTATTCAAAAGAGTTTATGATTCCAATTTTTTTATTTCCTTACATTTTAGTTTAAAAAATTCAGATTTTCCCCCTGCTTTTGACCATTTCATTCTTGATGCATAATGAGTCTATTTCACATATTTTAGATTTTTAGAATAAAAAAAAATAAAAAGTTGGGACTGAAACGGTTAAATGGTCAATATTTGAGTGCGCAGTCGTAAGAATACCGACGAAATGGCGTTCTTTTAAGGTATCTGACTACGCTGAAATCGTATTTTTCGTTGAGCCCCGTGTTGGGAGATGAAGTATGGATACAAAACATTGGTATTAAATGGTCGAAATTTGGAGTACAGTAGAGTTCCGCTTATCCGAAAGGTACGGGACCGGAGCACTTTCGGTTAATCGAGATTCCATAGGGATTTTCGGATAATCGGGAATCATCCACCTCATGCGTAGAAAAATGACCAGTAACCCGGAACGAAAACGAACCCGATAATGAAGATGAGCCCGAGTCTAACAAGTGCAGCATTTCGCATATACGGAAGTCATAAAAATCTTACAATGTTTAAAATTTGGTGCTAGGTTTCACCATGATTTTGGTTGGTTTCACCATGATATTGGTTCCTAGTAGCTGCAACGGCTGAGTGGTGAAATGTTTCGCCTTTTTTTCGGTGTTTTGGTTGAACCATTTTTCTGGATTTGGAAAAACTGAGAATGTCATCGATACAAATAGTGAACGTTTCACATTCAGCCGTTGCAGCTACTAGGAACCAATATCATGGTGAAACCAAGCACACAATTTTTAACAGTGTAGATCAGGCCCTTTTAGATACATAGAAGCGCAAGGTGAAGTCACTACCTTCAGACGTTCTCTTGTTTAAAAGATGGCAGGTTAGGGCTGTTTTAAAACGAACCAAAATTGAGCAGTAAAAAAAAATTACTGCATATTTTGAGAAATAAATCCAACTTTGTAAGTACGAATTTATTTTTTTATTTATTTAGGCGTTTATGCGTACATTTCATATTTTAGCAAAAAATAAATACCGAAGCCTTTAGGTTAAGCCGAAATTCGGAAAACCGGGATTCGGATAACCGGGACTCTACTAGATGTTTTTACTTTTAAATACATAATATGAAATATTAAGGTGACGAAAATATTGCGGGCGAAAATCTGAAATGGAGATTTTGTTTTAGCTTTGTTTTAGATTAAGTTTTGGAGGGTGCTGATTCTAAAAAATATCGAATAATAAGGCGTCTTTTGGAATAAATTATGGCACGTCATTACAACGACTCTATTTGAGATGTTTTTACTTTTAAATACATAATATGAAATATTAAGGTGACGAAAATATTGCGGCGAAAATCTGAAATGGAGATTTTGTTTTAGCTACAAGTTTGGAGGGTGCTGATTCTAAAAAATATCGAATAATAGGCGTCTTTTGGAATAAATTATGGCACGTCATTACAACGACTCTATTTGAGATGTTTTACTTTTAAATACATAATATGAAATATTAAGGTGACGAAAATATTGCGGGCGAAAATCTGAAATGGAGATTTTGTTTTAGCTTTGTTTTAGATTAAGTTTTGGAGGGTGCTGATTCTAAAAAATATCGAATAATAAGGCGTCTTTTGGAATAAATTATGGCACGTCATTACAACGACTCTATTTGAGATGTTTTTACTTTTAAATACATAATATGAAATATTAAGGTGACGAAAATATTGCGGGCGAAAATCTGAAATGGAGATTTTGTTTTAGCTTTGTTTTAGATCGAGTTTTGGAGGGTGCTGATTCTAAAAAATATCGAACCTTGGTCCGTCTGTCTGAAACCCCTCTACAGCTCGAACTAAAAGAGCTACGGGGAAGTTTTTATGCGAGTTCTTAGTACCTGTCGGACGTCATAATAAGGTTTCCAAGAAAATTGCGCATGCTTAGATGGTAGCTGCGTTAGAACTTTTTGGGTTTTAATGTTGTCGAATTTATCTTATAGGGTAGATAATTTTCATTCAATTTGTGTATTGATTTATTGAGCGGTAATTGAAAGTCGCGCCCCGAGTTTTTTTTTGCATGCCTCGTGGTGGGAAATGAAGTATGGAGATGGTATTAAATAATCAAAATTTGAGTGCGCAGAGCGTCGCAAGAAAACTGCCAAAATCATAGACATCATAGTTAAAGTATTATATTGGCAGATCACGTGACCTCCAATGTTAACGACGGAACGCGCATGGAGACCAGAATAAGAGGGCAATGTGGCCAAGGTTGCTACCAGTTTTAGGAGAAAAACACTACGAAAAAATACCATTTAATTCTAAAATTACAAAACAAGACCATAAAAATTTTAGCTGCATTTTTGGAATCTCTTGAGTGACTTAAAAAAAAAAAACGTGATACGCTTTGCTAGTATTTTTATGGTATGTTTTTGTAATTTTAGAATTAAATGGTATTTTTTCGTAGTGTTTTTCTCCTAAAACTGGTGGCAACCCTGGCCACATTGCCCTCTTATTCTGGTCTCCATGCGCGTCCCGTCGTTAGCATTGGAGGTCACGTGATCTACCAATCTAATGCTTTAACTACGATATCTATGGTCAAATTGGTGTCCTTTTAATAAACCTTGGAGGTGTCGTGGATGACCATTTCCCAGAGCCAAGATTTTCGACAGAGCATACGGGGCACGTGCCCAGGGCCCCTACTTCAAGGAAGCTTAAAGAATAAAAGGAAAATATTGTGGAAAATATGTGCCAAAATTAGTTGCCACCAAAAAATTACTTAATAGTTATAAAACAATTGAACCATGTGAAAATAATTTTTCAAAAGCGAGCCACTAAAATTATTATATCTCTTGTTATGTTTATAAATTATGCCGTGGCCATGTGATTAAAAGTTATGTGTTTTAAATGATATGACATGATGTTACAACATGTAGGTATCTGATGTCATATCTTAAAGTTATGTAACATGTAATGCTTACACATACAATGTAATACAGGATATACCATTGCTATGGGATCAATAGATTTTCCAGAGTAGTAGAAATAATATTTTCTTTAAATTATCCTAAAACAATGATAATTTATTTATGAATTATTTTAGAAATACTAATTAAATATATAAATAAATATACAATAATCAAACAATTTGTTTCAATAAGGTCTTTTAAAAGTATGAGTACTTAAGAAGTCATCATAACATTACTTTCAACAACCAACCTTCAGCATTATCAATAATCTTTTTTCAATCATTCCTCAACGTTATCAATCAATCATTTTTTTAAAATTCAATCATCAACATTATTTTTTTAAATAACAAGTTAGTAGTATGAAATTTTTTTACTATTTTTAACTTCAAGGAATTGTTACCATACACAGCATTTTATTCGCGTTAATCAAATTCTTTTTATGCATGTCTAAAATTGTGCATAATGCCTTATACTATTATTGAAAAAATATATTTAAAAATTCAGTTTGATTTCATTTATATTTCGATTTTAGCTTCCACACTACGTTTATAACGTAAAAAGTGGAAGGTAATATAATCGTTCAGTCCGTCCGTCTGTCCGCCTGTCACCCACTTTCACAGAAAGAACCACAAGTCCCACAGACAAGTGGGATACGTCATTTTGAAGCAAAAAAAATCAGATTAGGCTACATTCCAAATTTCATTAAAAATTAAATTAGAAGTTTATTTAAAATTTAAATAACTAAAAATTTAATCTACATTGAAATAACATGCAAATTCCATTTTTATTCAATATTTTCACTGTTGCCATTTCGTTAAACGTACGAGAAACTTTATTTAAAATAAAAATAAAAACTATTGAAAGAATATTTATTTATGCGATATAAATCAGTTTGGATTGTTGTAATATCACAATAGTTCTTTTGACGGTATATTATATATGTATGAGGAAAGATGCATAGAGAATTCTAACTTGGCATAAAAAATATACAAAGTTTCGCTTTTATTTTTAAAGCATCAATTGCACTAATTATATATTTTTCGAACTGTAAATTAATTTAAAAAACGATAAATAACTGAATTTTCGAGAGAAATGTAAATGGTAAATTGTGGCGACACAAAGATATTTATTAAAAAAGATTACATTATTTATTTTTCGAACGAACTTCTACACGAACTTCAAACAAATTGAGCAAACGATAAAGTCTAATTATTAAATCTGAGAAAGAATAATAAGGAAAATAATTAATTTTATTATTTAAATGTTTAATTACAACTAGCTAAAGGCTCTGTTTGGCGAATTTCTTTCTGAGGTGTATAAATAGTTTGTTTCCTGTTGAGCACAAATATTGTGTGGAAGCGGTTTAAGTGACAGATTCTGTAACAAACCTACTTGTTTTTTTAAAAAAACTTTTTGATTATGCTTTATAATTCCGACGGGGCAGTATCTGATGAAGTATTTTCGTTTATCAAATAACCTTGAACCTTGGGAAACTTACCAGTTGTCAACTGATTGCTTATATTTAATTTTTTTTTCCAATTTAAATTTAAAATGATGACAAATCGTAGCCCGGCTAGCTCAGTCGGTAGAGCACGAGACTCTTAATCTCGGGGTCGTGGGTTCGAGCCCCACGTTGGGCGGAATTATTTTAAAGTGCGTTATATCGAAGTTATTTCATGGTTCACTCGCAGAAACGCAATGTAAACTAAATTTGCTTGTTTATAGAAATTACACGATTCATACTTAAGTATGTGTATATTACGTCAATTTTATTTTATTTTCATTAAAAAAAAAGGTCGAGATTTTGAAGTTTACAATCCTTTTTGAAAGTATCGGTTGCATTTCTTTTTTCTAAGATTTAAAATTTTGCAATATCCGTCTGTACATAAGAGTATGATGAAAGAAATAATCAAATTGAATAAAATGTTTTGCCGTTGATTGTGTTTATTAGCATATAATAATTTACATGATAATTGCATGATAATTTACACTAATAGCTATAAAA
Source organism: Oedothorax gibbosus (assembly GCA_019343175.1). Lineage (NCBI taxonomy): Eukaryota > Metazoa > Arthropoda > Arachnida > Araneae > Linyphiidae > Oedothorax > Oedothorax gibbosus. The sequence continues at coordinate 2,065,481 of CM033274.1, forward strand.
ATAAGTATTAGATAATTATTATAAGTATTAGATTATTATATAGGAATAAGCGTTCCACGTGAACACCATACAAGATCAATAACTAAAGCAAAAAGTGAGCTTCTCTTCTTTGATGTATGTTTAATATGATTTTTTATATGATTGTGCTGTGAAAATAAATTTGCAAAATTGCTGTTTTTATTTTCAACCTGTTCTAAAAAACGATGATTAGATGCATTAACTTTCCTAACTTACATTTAGCTTATGTTTTACTAGCAAATAAATACCCGTTCTACTCACGGACTAAAAGAATATCAAATCGATCCAAGTATATGTGTCATTTAATTTGCTATAGGATAATAAGCGTTGCCCTTGTTCCCGTTCATTATAAAGAATAAAATCCCGTTACTTATATTGCTTTAAAATTCCAAAATAAAAATACATCACTGTAAAATGCACATCCTCATATCACAAAAATCTTCCTCAATATGAACTTACTGTCATCGCAAACCTCCATTCTGGGTTTAAAAAAAAACATTTAGCTCATTGGCACGTTCAATTATTTTTCAAATCATTAATTTAGTTTCTGAAGGTAATGTCAAGAAAATAAAAGCAATTTCAATTTTAATTAATTTTTGTGTTCATTTTAATTTCTTATGTCGAATTGCAACACGAAAGGGAAAAAAAATGATCGGATTTGAGCGAAAGTGGTGTATTTTTTTTCAGAAAATTCGAATTTTCTCTAAAAATGGAACAAATATGAAAAAACTAAGCCTCAGGTGCACACGTTGGTATTAAAGGGAATCTATCTTAAAAATTTCGAATTTCTGAGGGCAGTATAAGTATCCACAGACATACAGACACACAGACAGACTTTCTTTTATTATTATAGATGTAAGAAAGTACTGATGGATGCAATTATTTTCCAAAATACTAGCTTAATTCAATTACATAAGTTTATTTTCTTCTTAACATGGTAAAATATCTCTCTAAAAAGTTCGGCGAGTAATGTCCGTGTATAGGAAGTGCATGTTAAATATGCTTCAAGGACGGCGTACAATGCCGCTCTTAACGATACGATGGGTGCCCGCTCCTTTTTGTTCTTGTCACTTGACCCAGGGCCGGATTTCTAAATAGGCTAAGTAGGCTTTAGCCTAGAGCGGCGAATTTTTGGGGGCGGCAAATTTTACGACCCATTAAAGCGGCATTCGGCATAAAAAATTATTATAAAGATACGAATATTTTTAAGAAATAAATAATTTACATTAATGCGTGTCGCTGCGAGGGCAATTGCACCACCTCCTCCCAGATTTTGAAGTTGAAAGAAAAAAAGTAGAACAGTTTTAAAAAATTCGTCGATTTCGCTTTCGATGTACATAGATGATCCTAATATGTGTATCTATTTTAAAGCACATACCACCCTATTTTGCAACTAACCAGCTACCTTTCCCCAAAGGGGGAGAATATTGTGACAGGGGCGGCAAATCAATCGTAGCCTACATTCGGCAAATCTTTAAATACGGCACTGACTTGACCAGGGTGCTAAAAACTACAAAGCGTGTAAACAACACCAAAAAAAAAAACGTAAAAGATTTGGTACAAGTACCGGGCTCAGTCACGGCCAACTTCAATAACAAGGCCAGAGAAGCTTTCTCAAACATGAGCGCAGACGGAAATTTTGACGTCACTTTTTCGAGTGCCGAAGATCGAGAAACTAGTTCGGACGCATTCGGAACCCTAAAAATGTGGTCAGCCGGAACGAGTGGTTCCGAACAGGTTTCGAGACAGGTTGTCTTTATCTTCGGAACAACGTCACTCGGAACTATGACGTCAAAATTTCCGTCCCCGAGCGTGTTTGGGAGAGCTTCTTCGGCCTTAGTAGTTGAGTAGGCCGTGGCTCAGTCTGAAAGCAATAAACCAGAGTATATATTTCCCAACTAAACGTAACTCCGGCCCACAGTAGTTTAAGATTAACTATTAAACACTTAGTAGAGACGATTCTTCGTTGCTGCAACTCTGATGTTGATCAGAGAATGCAATCGAACCGCCTCCGTATTAACCCCTGTCAAGTGTCACAAAACAATTTCATTCTTCTACGCAGAACAATCAGTTCGCACTGACCCCGAGCAACAATGAAAAACCCTCTATTAATTAAGTGGGGGAGATGGGATGATGGGGACTAGGGATGTGCGGGTTTTGAGGAACCGCCAGTTTTTAACCGGTGCCAGTTAAATGTTCACTAAAAACATGTTACGGTTTTTAATTATTTAAGTATAGTAGAGTCCAGAATTCAGTTAATATTATTTATCGTCTTTTCATTAATTCGCAGTTCGAAGAACTATTAATTAGTAAAATTAGTGCTTTAAAAATAAAAGCTAAACTTCATATATTTTTTATGCAAAGTTAGAACTCTATGCATCTTTCTTAATACACCTGACTGTGGCTTAAATTATGTCGCCCGTCGCCAATAGCCCTTGTGTATCTTTATACGATAATTCAAACTAAATTTAAACTTAATACACATATAATAAGCCATCAAAAGATCCCTATTGCGATTTATACCATGACGTTATTCAAACTGATTTATATCTCAAAAAAATATTTATTCAAGATTTTTATTTTTTATTTTAAATAAAAGTTTCTTGTTCAATTGAAGACATGGTAACAGTGGAAATTTTGAATATGGAATTTTCTTGTTATTACAACGTAGATTAAATTTACTCATTTAAATTTTAAATATACTTTAAATTTAAATTTGTAAAATGCAATTTGGGCCTTTTGATTGACTTTTTGCTTCAATATGACGTATGCCACTTGTTTCTGAGACTTGTGGTCCGTTTTGTGAAAGTGGGTGACGGCCAGACATTACAGACGGACATAACCTACACAAAAGCTTTCACTTTGATGTTATAAACTTAGAGTGGAAGTTAAAAATCATTTTGGTTCAGAAGAAGAGAATAAGTTTATAGAAGTTATTAAGTTTAAGAATAGTTTTAACCGTTGCCAAAAACCGGGTTTTCGGTTTAACCGCTTCCGGTTTTTCCATCCCTAGAATGGACAATGGTCTAACGCGAATCAATTTCCGAAATGGGCAACAAGGAAAAGTGTTCTCGGGATCTGCACGAGAAATCTCCGGCACTTTTCAACAACTGGACGAGAGAGATTGCGGCAATCTTTAATTCGATAATCTCCTGCGAATTAAAGTCTGAATGAGCATTGCATCGAAATCTTCGATCGAGTTGTAGACGGAACAATGTCATTGAAGTTTATCGGCAAATTAAGAGAACGTCAACAATTGATTTTTATTATTTTAATCTTTCGAAAATTTGGATTAAATTAAAAATGATAATCAGTCGGAATGAGCATTGCATCGAAATCTTCAGTCTGATTCTAGAAAGAAACAAAGTCATTTAAGATTATCGGAAAATAAAGAAATGGGCTTGTTTCACGAGGGATCTGGCAACAGCTTCGCGGTCTTGTTTTCATTTTTCTCGAATTACTTTTGACTTGGTATTCCAAATTGGGTTTTCTAAGAATATTTTAGTTGTTATTTTTTTTAAAAAATTCCTCTTTTAATGCAAGTTTTAATTGATAAATGATTAAAACAACCAATAGCACAGCAAGAAGTTGTAATTTAAAAAAAATAACAACTAAAATAACTTATTCTTAGAAAACTCAATTTCGAATATCAACAAAAGTAATTCGAGAAAAATGAAAATAAGACCGCAGAGCTGTTTCCAGATCCCACGTGAAACAAGCCCATTGCCAACAATTGACTTTAATTTTTTTTAATATTTCGAAAATTTTTATTAAGTTAAAAAGGATATTCAATATGAATGGGCATTGCATCGAAATCTTTGATCGACTTATAGGAGGAATAAAGTTATTTAAGTTCATCGGCAATTTAAGAGGTCGCCAACAATTGACTTTAAATTTTTTTTTTATAACAACGTGCAAAAAAGTTCACTTTTTTATATCATATTCATTCATAAATCGTTGCGAAAATGACACTTTACTTGCTTACGTCACAGACAGTGCCGAAAGTACTACTTTCGGCACTAGTGCGGTAAACTAAATAAGAGTTTCTGATTGGTAGAAAAACAAAATGTCATGAATATCTCTATGGAAACTAAATGATGTCATGAAACTCACTTATTTCTATTGGTTCATTACTTTTGCATTTTCTAACATCTCCATGGAAACTACAAGTACTACAAAAATTATTAAAGGAAATTAAATAAGACAAAAGTAAGAACACAAATTTCACGCCAAACATATATCGCCATGGAAACTAAATGATGTCATAAAAATCACTCATTGGTAGAAATACTTTTTTGCACGTTAGTATAAAAAATATTGTAAGAAGCACGTGCCAAATAATACTTTATTTAAGCTCTTGTCATTATTTCACTCGACCTACGGTCTCGTGAAATAAAAGCCACTCGCTTAATAAAGTATTATTTTCGGCACTAGTTGCTTAAATAACTATTAATCGTTAAAAAAAAGTTGTATTAAATAAAAACCTAATCGGGAATTTGATTGCATCTAAACTCGGTCTATAAACTATCTAATAGTTTATGAACTTTAACAGGTGATGTTAAAGTACTCTGGAAAAGGGCCCATATCCTAAGACTTTTTGAAACGGGCATGGTATAGTATGGGATAAAGCTCTTCCACTATTATATTCAGACGTGTCTTCGTTACCTCGACGTCATATGTTCAGCGTTTATTTTATTTATACTGTGCCACAACCAGAGCCTGATTTCTGGCAGGACAAACGGGGCACGTGCCCTGGGCCCCCACTTCAAGAGGGCCCTCAAATTTTCTTAAAAGAATAATATTGTGGGAAAATAGTTGCCACAAAGAAAAAAATAATAAACATAATACAATTGAACCAAGTACTATTAATTTTTTATACGCAAGCCACTGTTTGTTATTCCTTGTTAATTTTATAAATTAACATCATCAGCCATGTGATCAAGTGAATAAAAATTATGTATGTAAATAAAATGATTTGACATGATACAATATGATACAATTTGACATGATACAATAGGTATCTGATGTCATATCTTATGTATGTATTAACAAAAATTGTATGTAAAAAAAGCAATGCTTACATGTGTACTTAATATAATAAAGGTTATTTATTCGTACAATTTTAAAATGAAAAAAAAAAAAAAATTTCGTGGACGGATGAATGTATGTTGCGGGAGCCCCCAAACTGGCTTGTGCCCTGGGCCCCAAAAGTTGTAAGTCGGGCCCTGGCCACAACCACTGGAATACAGACAGAAAACTAATGAAAAATATTTATAAAAACATCGGAGACACATAAAGAATATAAAGATTATGGATAATTTTTTTTTACAAATGATAAAAACATTTAATAAGAAGCAAAAGCAGTAGCATCTGAATAAGTTAAAAAAAATCTATTATGTAAACGTATCAAGGTTGAACTAATAAATTGACCTGGGCCAACAAATAAGGGAATCAATGTAATTATGAAATACACTGCTCAAAAGAATTAGGGGAATTCATGGTTTAAGCCCTTTCACCCCCAATGATTCCATTTGGAATCATCAGCTTGCGATTTTTTTCTCATTAAGTTGAGCTTGCACTTATTTATTGTTAGATGGAAGAATTATGTATTTTGAAGAATTAAATAATGTTGGTTTTAATTAAATGAAAATATGAAAAACATGGTAAAATAAAATTCACTCCCAAAAAATTTTATGAAATAAATTGACCCTAAATTCTTAACGCTTGCATTCTGAGATGTTTGAAAATTCATTTTAACTTTTTTAACAAATAAAGTTCTGAAACAATTATTGTTATAATTTATTCAAAAGTTATGATTCCAATCCCCCCCCCCTAAATTTTATTTTAAAAAATTTAGATTTTTTTCCCTAATTTTTACTATATCATTCTGGATGTATAATGAATCTATATCAGAAATTTTAGATTTTTAGAATAAAAAATAAAACGTTGAAACCGAGAGGGTTAACAAAAGTACGTGAAGTGCTCCCCTAATTGTTTTGAGCAGTGTACATTTAATATTGCAGTCCAATTAAAAAAAAAATCCTCAAGTCAAATAAGTATATTATGGATAAAGTGCTCAAAAAATCACGAATTAACTTCCTTTGATGTTTCTCTAAAGTGGCAATTTTATTTTCGGAATGTGGATTCCAATTAACAGAACTGTAGAAGCTCAGTAACCCATAGGCTACCAAAAGGATCCTCAAGGTGAAGATGAGTTACTTCGGCTTATATACTTCTATAAACGTTGTAATCAAGAATAGTGGTAGAAACGAGATGGTAAATCAGCGCCACCTAGTTGTTGATGGCATATTGAGGTTGCGTGTGTGGTGAACCGCCACAGAACTAACCATACTTATGATGTGTTGGCATCACCCCTCTATTTTCCCCATCACCTTCAATTTATTGATAATGGGCAATTTAAAAGCTATGTTATTATGCAAATGTATACATTAAAATTCATTTCGGTCACTCAATGGAATAATCGAATTGATTATTCAATTATCCCCATCCATTCAATCTTGCCATCGCAATTTCATTAAATAACCTTCACCTAAAAAAATCTGCAGAAGGTTTGGACCCAGTGGTTAATTTTGTAGAAGGTGTTGATATGATGAACATTTGGTCGTTGTCGCTTATCAATGTTATCCTGAGACCTGCAATCTATTTAAGGTAGCAGGGAACAAAAAGGCCACTCAAAATATCGAATTTTCATTTAAACTTCAGTTACTGAATCATGCCTTTACGAAGGAACTTCTATGATGCACATTTGAATATGGGGCTGGAGTTTGCAAATTTGGTAGTTAATTTCAATATAATTTTGTTGTCAGCTTTAAATGTCGTTATTCCAAAACATAAAATTTCAACATTGAGGTACACTTTTCTCTTTTTCTATTTTAGAAGGATTGAAATGTTCTGTCATGTCGTATACATGTCTATTTAACAAAGTGAATCAAAAATATTCCAAAAAATATTAAGTGAGTAAAAATAAGACGATTTTTCTGATTTAAGAAATGCGCAAAATTTCTATTTAGGTTAATAACCTAAAATTATGAATGTTTTATCGTCAAACTTGAGGTTCATTGATTTGACTGGACTTTTTTTTTATTTCTATAAAAAATTGTTTCAGATACATGCAATAGTTGTGCTGGAAAGTGTACCTAAACCAAAAATTCGGTGTTTAAATAATGAATATGAAGCTGGAACAAATTTATATTCTACGAGACCTGACTGTCTCCCTTTCGTCGTCCTTGGCCCCACACCTGCCGGATTCTTCTACCGGAGACCCTGACTGTCAACCTTTCGTCTTCCGTGGTACCCACCCTGCCGGATTCTGCTACCGAAAGTAACTACCAAATTTGCGAACTCCGACCCCATATTCAGATGCGTATTATATAAAAATTTTCGTAAATATTAATTTTAATGATTGAAAGTTAAAATGAAAATTTGATATTTTGAAGCGTCGTTGTGTTCCCTGTCCCCTTAAATGCTGTTTGGTTTTACGTTCCCTGTTAGTGCCGATTTATTTTAAAATATTATGTTCTTGTTTTTTTTTTAATTCACTGCAAAATATTTTTTTCATATGTATATTTGTCGAAAAAATATGTCTATGTAATCTTTTCGCTTCAGAGGTAGACATGCGTGTCGACCTTTGTAGAATTCCCTTCACAACTTCTTTAGTGTTTCTTAATATTAACTTTTCTATTATAAACTAGAAGTTTCTCAAAACTATCGATACCGAAGCAGCGGACAAGCATCAATCGTTCATTTGTATAAAAATCGACGATGGACAAACATGACATCGAAGGTCTTGCAAAAAAAAAATTATGGTCAGGTTTGCTGCCTGATGGCCAACTGCAGATGCCTCGGGATCATCCTGGCTTGACTTATGACTTTGGAGGGGGGCTCTGTGTGAGCCAAGCACTGCGACCAGGGGTCTATTGTACCATCCCCAAGAAGTAAATCCATCTCTCTTATAAGAAGAGCCCCGTTGCCGAAGCAAAATTCAGCAAGGATCTGATAGGTATATTCTGGAGTTGCCGGTGCTCAAGTAAGTGGTGCCCTGGATGCTCAAATTTGTGAGCTGCAAAATTCTCGCATTCACAGAGAATGTGGGTGACCGATTCGTCCTTGTCCCTACAGCCCCTACAAGTGGGATCATCAGGGACCCTCTTAATGGTAAGGTGCGTGCAGTGGCCAGTAAGTAGACCTACAGCCCTGCTTATACCATTACGGCTAAGCCCGAGAAGCTCTTTATGACGAGAGCTGGGGCAACCTGGAGTTATCCTGGCTTCCTTGTTGTCCCTTTCCGAATTCTCGGCTAACTCTAGGACTTCTGCGACTAGGCACCCTAGTACTTCAGCTATGAAAATGAGTTCTCCACCCACGTCCGCTGTACTTTCTACTGTGCAGTAAGCGGTGGATCCGTCCTGCAGGAAAAGTAAAAGTATGGATTTCATGTTCTCGTCATCTTAAATTTTAATAATTAAACCCTGTGTATAGGAAGTGCACGAAAAATAAAATATTCTCCAAAGTCCCGAAGTTGCGTAACGATGACAACATTTGAAGATCTAGGGTGCCTACTCAGATGTCGGCTCGTCACTTGACTGTTGTTCTAAGGCTGTGTCCTGACTAGGACATCAAATGCCACAAATACAACAAAACTTGGCAACCGCCAAGGGAGCCAAGCGATGCAATAGCATGGCGACTTGGCAGAGTCAGCCCCCAAGTTTTGTTGCATTTGTGGCTTTGACGTCGTAGTCAGGACACAGCCTAAAGTACGACGTTCTTCGCCAATAGCCCTCATGTAGATCTAATGCTAAGAATAATTCAATCTAATCGTTCATACTTTAATTGTAGTCAAAATCATATATTGCATATCCTTATTCAGTGTATTAAAAGTGCACATAATAAATTAGAAATATATAATCAATCTATTAAATTCAATAATAATTTTTGTTGTTACTAAACTTCATGACCTAGCAACAGCTAGATCTGTTCCAAGAGTTCATATATCTAGCAAGTCAATAACAAGAAGTGTAGATGATTTAAGGTATTCTAAACCTAGACACAGGCAGTCTAGGATATGCTTCGGAGTGGCTAGCTTTAGATGACACTTTGTTACAGGTTGGAAAAATTTTGCAGTCGGAGCTAAAAGTCATTCCTTTAAGATGGCCACTGTTAAGCCTTGGAATTGCTGTGATATGTGGTCAGGGCCGGATTTAAAGATTTGCCGCTTGTTGGCTACGATCGAATTGCCGCCCCTGTCACAATATTTTCCCCTTCGGGGAAAGATAGCTGGTTATCTTCAAAATAGGGTGGTATGTGCTGTTTAAAATTATCACAACGAATATAAAAGAGGGAAAATAGGTTTATTTGAAATATAATATAATAAGATCACTTTTATTATCCTCACTTATCCTGGTCTCATAAGGTGTAACTGATGTGATAGAACAACCAGCGACGACAAGCTCAGCATGTTCACTAACGACAAGATTTACATTATTTTGTTCATCCTCATAGGTTGGTGAAATATTACTTAAAAAAACCCTATCTAATTTTGGAATTCGATCAAGAACACGATGTTGTTCGAATAGTTTGTCGTTCAACTTCCAAATCCGGGGAGAGAGGGTGCAATTTCTCTCGCAGCGGGTGCTATGCTTGCTACTAAATATTAGTAGTACTATATATACGTTTACGGTTTCCGCATTAATGCAACTAATTCGTTTTCTTTCTTAAAAAATATTAGTATCTTTATAATATTTTTTTCCCCCCGAATGTCGCTTTAATTGGTCGTAAAATTTGCCGCCCCCAAAAATTCGCCGCTCTAGGCTACAGCCTACTTAGCCTATTGAGAAATCCGGCCCTGTAATGTGGCCTATCTCCCTCAAGCTCAAGAATGCTGCCGGGGCGCTTTCTACAGTACACCTGTGGTGAGCAGGGGGAGTTAAGCCATATTTGTTTGCAGTTTCTTTTCCGTACAGAAGACATTTCGTGGGAAGTGAGGGAGTCGCAGTCTCTGTGGAGTCCCTTTTTGCCAACATGTCAGCAATTATAATACTTTTTATAACATCGTGCAAAAAAACCTAACTTTTTCAAATCAATAATCGTGGCAAAAGTGATGCTTTTAACGAAATCGTGTTTCAAAATTACTTTTACGCACTAGCGCGACAAAGTAAATAAGAGCATCAGATTGGTGTAAAATTCTTTATGTGAGCGTGATATTTTATTCGGCGGCTTTGTAATTGGAGTAAAATTCTTTATTTGAACGTGATTTTGGCGTCTTATTTCCAATGTCAATCTAAGAAATACTTTTTGCACGTGATTTTAAAATAATCATTAATATAAATAATCACCTTCAAATCATTTGAACGTGATAATAAAATAATTAATAAGCCAATCAATAAATGCTATTTTAATAATTACTTTTTTTGCACGTTATTATAAAAAATAGTGTATGACAACACGTTGAAAATAGCCTTTTTTAAACTCGTGAATTTATTTCACTCGCTCGTGAAATAATTTATTCAACTCCTTTTAAAAAGCTTTACTTTTCACACTAGTTGCATAAATAACTATTTTAATACAATTAATTATTGACGATCTATCTCAAGTGCGACGTTGATTCAACCGGGACTGACCCATCCCCTGTTAAGCCTTTGATCCCTCCCCCGCCAGCAGGAAAGATGTCTTGACCCCGTTTCCCCCGATCTAGATCGGAGCGCGTATAAAACCCTCGGACACGAGGAAAAGTCGGTCTCATCTTCATCCTCCCCACTGCGCCAAAAGGATATGTGCTAAAGCCGCCAAAGGGTGAGTACAGTGACGTATAAGGCTATATTGTTATATGCTTTACTCATTCATTTAATGTTTACTTATTTTGTTCTTTATCTTACTCTTTCTTTAAGTCAAATTATTTATCTATAAATATTTATAAATTAATCTAATTTTGTGAAAGTGATATACTAATTACATTGACTAATTACATGACTTTCTTATTTCATTCTTTCTTCCATTCAGATTAATTCCCTATAAATAAAAATATTTATTATTATTTATAATAATAGATAAATTATCATCTATAATATTAAAAGAAAGAGTTTGTTTGTCTGTGGATCGTAAAAGACCTACTTATACTGCCCTCAGAAATTCGAGATTTTTAAGACAGATTCCCTTTTTAATCCCACGTGTGCACCTGAGGCTTTGTTTTTTCATATTTGTTCTATTTTTAGAGAAAATTCGAATTTTCTGAAAAAAATACACCACTTTCGCTCAAATCCGATCATTTTTTCCCTTTCGTGTTGCCATTCGAGAGAAGAAATTAAAATGAACACAAAAATTAATTAAAATTGAAATTGCTTTTATTTTCTTGCCATTACCTTCAGAAACTAAATTAATGATTTGAAAAATAATTGAACGTGCCAATGAGCTAATTTATTTTTAAAAAAATACCTAGAATGGAGGTTTTGACGTGCAATAACATTGTTATACAATTAGGAATTTTTAATTTTCAGGAAAAAATCCCGATGACAGTAAGTTCATATTGGAATTTTTGTGTGATAGAGGATTGTGCATTTTAAGTGATTGTTTTTTATTTTGAATTTTAAAAATATCAGAAGGATTTATTCTTATAATGAACGGGAACAAAGGCAAAATTTATTATCCTATAGCAAATCAATGGCACATTTACTTGGATCGATTTGATATTCTTTTAGTCCGTGCGAAGAACGGGTATTTATTTGCTAGTTTATAATAAAGTATTTATTTATTATTATTTATAATAAAAATACTTACGTAATAATTTAATCTGGCTTTGTGATGATGACATACTAATTCCATTGATTCGTATTAGTATTAATGAATGATTTAATTAATATAGTATTGGTTAGAGCTTTCAAATGAGCCAATGTAAATTATTTCCAATTCAATTCCATCTTATTTTACGTTTGATTAACTAATATGAAATATAAGCTAATGATAGTATCGCGGTTGGTTAAAAATCCGAAATGATGTGTTTTGTGTTTTTCTACGCGTTTCGAATGGCAACACGACAGGGAAAAAATAACCGGATTTGAGGGAAATTGGTGTATTTTTTTCAGCAAATTAGAATTTTCTCTAAAAATGGAACAAATATGAAAAAAAAAATAAGCCTCAGGTGCACACGTTGGTATTAAAAGGAATCTATCTTAAAAATTTCGAATTTCTGAGGGCAGTATAAGTAGGTCTTTTACGATCCACAGACATACAGACACACAGACAAGACTCTTTCTTTTATTATTATAGATTACTTTAATTTTAATTTCCACCAAAATTTTAAATACAAAATTTTATTCAATTGACGGTGCTTTTATCTGTTGTTTAGAATATATTTGTAGATCCTTCAAAGAGTTAATCAAACTATATCTTTTTTTAACGGCAAACATAGTTAAGAATTTTTAAACATGAAAATATTAAAAGATGTCTGCTTATAAATTTGATTTTAAATGAATATTCATAGTGTAAAATTTTTTATTTTGCAAATTTTTTAATGACAGCAAAACATGTTTAAAATAAATCTTTGAAACTGAAGAATAAATTAATATATTAATGTTTCACGGAGGATCTGGCAATAGCTCTGCGGTTTCGTTTTCATGTCTCTCAAATTACTTTTGTGGATATTCGAAATTGAAGTTTTCTAAGAATAAGTTATTTTAGTTGTTATTTTTTAAAATTACAACTTCTTGCTGTGCTGTTGGTTGTTTTAATCATTTATCAAGGAAAACTTGCATTGAAATAAGTTGAAATTACAAAAAAAAAAAAATTAACAACTAAAATATTCTCTTCGAAAACTCACTCCCGAATATCAAAACAACAGTAATTCGAGAGACAAGAAAACAAAACTGCAGAGTTATTGCCAGATCCTCCGTGAAACAACCGCATACAACATTCTGTTCTCAAGCGTTGCCTTTCGTGGTTAATCAAACATTTCTTAAGTTTTTTTAAGATTCTTAAAAAAATATTAAAGTTTGATTTTGTAAAAATATGCTACATTTCGTCGTTAAGAATTTTGTAATCCGAGTATTTAAAACTAGAGGTGTGTAGCACCACACGACTTTCATTTACTACTAACTAAATCAGTTTATTTAAAGATAATTACACTGCACTCAAAACAATTAGGGGAGCACTTTGCGTACTTTTGTTAACCCTTTCAGTTCCAACTTTTAATTTTTTTTATTTTAAAAATCTAAAATTTGTGAAATAGATTTATTATGCATCCAGAATGAAATGGTAAAAAACAGTGAATTTTTAAAAAAAAATTTAACTAAAATTTAAGGGGTAAAAAAATTGGAATCGTAACTTTTGAATAAGATTTAACAATAATTTTTTCAAATTTTTATGTGTTAAAAAAAAAGTTAAAATCAATTTTTAATCATCTAAGAATGCAAGAGTGAAGAATTTAGGGTCAATTTATTTCTTAAAAGATTTTGGGAGTGAATTTTATTTTATGTTTTTCATATTTTTATTTTATTAAAAAAAACATTTTTTAATTCTTCAAAAGACATGATTCTTCCATCTAACGATAAATTAGTGCGAGCTCAACTAAGTGAGAAAAAAAAATCGCAAGCTGATGATTTGAAATGGGATCATTGGGGGTGAAAGGGTTTTAACCATGCATTCCCCTAATTCTTTTGAGCAGTGCCTATAAGGTAATTTTAATACCTTTAAAACCATAAAAGTTCTATGGCAGCTTCCATTTGCGCATGAAGGATTTTCTCAAAAATCTCATTATGACGTCCGACAGGTACTTGTGTACCAAATGTGTCCGTAGTTCCTTTAGTTAGAGATGCAGTGTGTGGTTTCCATTGAGCTGGAAGGGAAACTGGAGTGAGGTGTCAGCGAGCCGAAAACCCACTCACACCCTTTTGAGCGAACCGGGCAGAAAAGGACTATTTTCCCTACACCTGTATGCAATGCTTGTATGAGACCCATCTATCATATTGACTTGGGCTACTAAATGTATTTTAACATTTTCAGTTCGAAAGAAATTAACTTTCTTTGACTTTAAATTCTAACTTTTTTAAGAAATAACCATGGGGATCACTCACTAAGAACCATCGAAGACGAACCTAATAGCCGTGTAGCTCTAGTGCGACGATAATTCAAACCTAACCTAACGAACCCAATAGCGAAATAGGCAAGTTTCTAGGTTTTCTGCCCGGGGGTTCGTTTCTGCTGCAGTGCTGTGTATTCCTCCACGTTTCGTTATTGGACCGGTTCGTCTGCTGCCCTGTTCAGTGAATCACACACCTCACTTCAGTTTTCCTTCTAGCTCAATGGTGGGTTCAGACAGACGGATCAATGTTCTAAAACTATTACTTTTAGAATAAGCACTCTCCAAAGCGAGTAGAAAACACAAAATCTCCGTTTCGGACCCCCAATGCAATACTTTCATTGCCTTTTATTTCATATTATGTAATTGAAACCAAGAAACGTTTAATTTAAAATGAAATCAAAATTGATAGCGGGTCTTATCCTTTATCAGGGCCGGATTTCTAAATAGGCTGTAGCCTAGAGCGGTGAATTTTTTGGGGCGGCAAATTTTTCGACCCATTAAAACGGCAATTCGGCATAAAAAATTATTATAAAGATGCAAATATTTTTAAGATAGAAACAAATACTTTACATCAATGCGTAAACCGTTAACCTATATATAGTACTAATATTTCGTAGCAAACAGGGTCGCTTCTAGGGCAATTGCATCCCGGATTTCGAAGTTGAAAGAAAAATAGTAGAATAGTTTAAAAAATTCGCCTATTTCGCTTTCAATTTAGTGTGTTTAGGTACATAGGTGATTCTAATATGTGTATCTATTTTAAACAGCACATACCACCCTATTTTGCGGCTAACCAGCTACCTTTTCCCTAAGGGGAAGAATATTTTGACAGGGGCGGCAAATCAATCGTAGCCTACAGGCGGCAAATCTTTAAATCCGGCCCTGATCCTTTTCAGTAGAAATAAGCAAATATTTGTATCAGCCTGACCGGATTGGTTTCAGAGATTGAAGGTTTAACTAAGAAATCATCATAAAATAATTCACATTTTATTTACGTTGCTTTCATTTGAAAAACCCACAGCAAATATAGCGGATATCCGTTTGAGTATATTTTTGTTATTAAATAGATAGTTTAATTTTAAACTAAACTGTACTGCAGTACTGCACTGCAGTACGTCTTAACATTACCGCAAAATGTAGGGCTAAATAGTAATTGTCATTATTTAACGAATTTAGATGCTGTTAATTCTTAAATGTTTTGCCTACCAATGAGTTCTAAATTTTAGTTACGTCACCGTTATTGAGTTTATGTTTAAGAGAAATCTCTCTAATGTTTATGCAAATTTTTGTTGAATTGTTATGTATATATAGAACCAACTTTGTAAGCCAGGAAGCAGGAGAGCTGTTTGTTAATGAATCGATGTTGAAGAGTGTATTAGGTGTGTCATTTAGGGGAGTTTCAAGAAGCCAGAGAGCTGTCTTTTACAGATGCATTAAAATATTTTAAATAGAGTAGTACAGTCTAAACGGCAAAGTAAGGTACATTTGAATCAGCATTTTGAAATTTTGAAAAAAAAGTGCAATGATTTTGCAATGGAAATTTATTCTTCCTTCAAAACGATTGATTCAAATGTTTTAGTTCAATTCCATATTTTCAGATTCTAAAGGAAATAAGTGATGGATTTAGATAGGATGAGGAGGGTCTTCTTCATTTTGGGTGAGTATATTACTTTGTATATAGATTTACTCTAAACTACACTGTAAAAAATTTTGTGCTTGGTTTCACCATGATATTGGTTCCTAGTAGATGCAACGGCTGTTTCACCTTTTTTTCGGTGTTTGGTTGAACCATTTTTCTGGATTTGTAAACAAAATCCTGAGAAATGGTTCAACCGAATACCAAAAATATGGTTTAACGTTTCACCACACAGCCGTTGCAGCTACTAGGAACCATATTTTTGGTGAAACAAAGTGCCTAATTTTTAACAGTGTACATATCAGATTATTTTAATGTGCAATTATACTTAAAACTTTCGCTCCGTCGATTTTTTTTGCCACGTTACATGACATAGGATCAGCATTGTCGAATCTTCAGTTCTTGATGCCGTAAGGAAGGCATCCTCCACAGAGGAAGTGTTAAATAGTAATAAAAAACAACCGAGATCTTTCATATAAATTCTCTCATCGTAGTTAGATTTAAAGGGAAATTTCTGTGGCCGAAATGACAACAGCATTACTGATTTGCCAAGTTAGGCTATCAGCACCCAAAATGTCAATTTAATAGGTTCCCCACTTATATTTTTGCTTATAAACTTTGGTACTTTAGTTTTCGAACTATAAATTAGTTTAAAATGTTGTCAGAATAGGTTTCACAAGTAAGAGATTTCTTAAAGTAAACGCTGTAAGTTGTAAGTTAGGTCTAATGGTAAGTTAGACTTTTGGCAGAAATAGTTGGTCGTAGTGAAATTATTATTCATGTTTTAATGTTTTTAAGTTCTCAGATTCTATATCGTGATTTTTACGATTAAAAAAATGGTTTGAAGTAGGGTAACCAGAAATATTCTCGCCAAAATCTTTAGTGGCCGATGATTGAGCGGAGCATATTGGGATAGCATAAAAGAGGTTCCAGAATAAAAACCTGGTCGGCCCGTACCACTCTTATGTATTTTTAGTGTTAATGGTGTTCTAATTTCTTCAGGTATGTGCGTCACCTTGACCACAACGAAAGGCAACGGCATCTGGACACCCCGACATCGGTGGAATTTCCACCAGAGCGAACCGAGCTCGATCTGGGCCTCTTCAGAGGACAACCAAGCGAGGGACTGGAACTCAGAACCCATAAGTCCCCCCATCTCGGGATCCTCTGGTAAAAGGGGATGGTCTCCTGGAGACTCGCAGGCCAAAAACAATGTCTGGGGACCAGGAGACTCACAGTCCAAAAATTCCGTTTGGGGACCAGGAGATTCACAGTCCAAAGACAATGTTTGGGGACCAGGGGACACTCAGTCCAAAGACAATGTTTGGGGACCTGATGACTCGCAGAGGAAAAACTCGGTTTGGGGTCCGGGAGACTCTCAGTCTAAAGTGAATGACTTTTCGCCAAACGATGCGCAGATTAAAGATCGTCAAGAAAAATGGAACGAAGAAGGGAACTTCCAGGGGAGCTTCAGGCCGGAGGACTCTCAGAAGAAAAACCAATGGGGCCCAGGTAAAACTCCAAAACACTTTTTAATATTTAATTTTGATAGACTTTTGTATAAGTGTTGATTTATATATATATTTATTTTGGTATAAATGTTTAAACGTTTGTCGAATGAAACAAAATTCGCCATGACGATTGAGAATTCCTCAAAAATGAGATGTTTATTTCTGCGAGTGTCATCTTGAGTGTTGCCAGACACAGTTGTAAGGCGGGACGTCACATATGACGACAATGACTTACAGGGTCTATTGTCGCCCTTCGTTAAGTGTCCCATTGAAACATTCAAACTCGGCTAAATTATTCGTAATGTCAATTACTCGTTCAATTCCTCGTTTTTTATAGTTGTCCAAATGTGTGTTTTTTGTTTCACAGGACAAGAAAAGATCTGGAACACAGATAGGACTTGGCAACCTGGAGACTCGCAGGCGAAGGACAACTGGGGACAGACCAAGATTGATCAAGGTCCCAACTGGGGAAACCAGCCAGGTCCGGGACCAGATGGCGACAGGAATCGGGACGCAGGTCCTCAGAACGACTACAAACCCAACCAAGACAGAGACTGGTCTTCCGAACCTTCACCAAGACAAGAAGGGGTATCAGATCGGAGACCAGAACAAGGTGGAAACTGGTCGCCTGACCAAGGACCCAGCGTAGGACAAGATGGGGTATCAGACCGGAGACCAGTACAAGGTGGAAACTGGTCGCCTGACCAAGGACCCGGCGTAGGACAAGATGGGGTATCAGACCGGAGACCAGTACAAGGTGGAAACTGGTCGCCTGACCAAGGACCCAGCGTAGGACAAGATGGAGGCGATTGGCCCGTCGACCAACCTCCTAGACAGGGCGGAGAGAGTGATCCAAACCAAGGGGATTGGTCGCCTCCAGTTGGACAGGATAGACCCAACCCACCTGCAGGAGGCAGTGATTGGTCACCTCCGGCACAGGATGGACAAGGTGGCGACTGGAATCAAGGACCAGATGTCCAGGGCCCTTCTGGTGGACAAAATTGGCCTGATAACCAAGGACCGGATACACCTAGGGATCAAGGACCTGTCCAAGGAGGACCTTCGGTTGGAGAAGGACCTATCTCTGGACAAGGAGGAGACAAAGGGGACACGGGAAGCGAAGTGTTCCCCCCTAGAGTACCCCAGGGTAACTACAAAGGGGGTGACACCCCCCATCCTGGAGGGGAGGACTCTGGACCGTGGAGGATAGAAGACTCGATTCCTGGAACACCAGGAGTGGACTACCCTAACTATAGCACCGTTCCGAAGACGGGGTTTGACTGCAAGCAGTACGAAAATCCTGGATACTACGGAGATGTTGAAGCTAAATGTCAGGTAAGTTATTTCATGTAACTTATAGCATATTTTAAAAATTTGGGTTACTTTTGTCCTTGCTGATATCACTGCTAGCATGTTATAAAATATTTAATATAAAGTCATTATGGACATATATTTATATATATCAATTATCATTTGTTGCTTTGCTGACATTGGGTTTTCACTAGCGCAACATAGTTGGTTGCTTGAAATGCTAAAAATTAGTTCTTATTTTCAGGTTTTTCACATCTGCCAGTCGGACGGTCGTCACGACTCTTTCCTGTGTCCTCTGGGCACCATCTTCAATCAACAGTACTTCGTGTGCGTGTGGTGGTTCAACTACAACTGCGACGACACCCAGATGCACTACTCCCTTAACGCGGACCTCTACAAGAGCGGACCCGGACAAGGTCATTACAAAGGAGACACCTACGGAGGGTCCAATCAGGGAGACACTGGCCCGGCCCCTATTAGTCCGACAGGATTTGGGAGCAGAGGAGATGACTTGCCAGTTGATGCCCCCGTTGTTCCTGAACAACCATTCTTAGTAGATCGTCCAGGAATCGGAGTAAATGTAGATGTGCCACAAGATAATTCGGTGTTTGGACCCAGCGTTGGTCAAGATGTTCCCCAACAGGGACCTGGTTTTAATCAAGATGTTCCCCAACAGGATTCTGGTTTTAATCAAGATGTTCCCCAACAGGGTTCTGGATTTGATCGTAATGTTCCTCAGCAAGGACCTGGATTCGGTCAAGACACTCCACAACAAGACAGTGGATTTGGTCAAGAGGTTTCCCAACAAGGTCCGGGTTACGGTCCGGAAGAAGGTCCTGGATTTGGTCAAGATATTCCTCAACGTGGTCCTGGATATGGGCAGGAGGTTCCACAACAAGGACCGAGTTTCGGTCAAGATGTTCCCCAGCAAGGTCCTGGATTCCGTCCAGATGTTCCAAAACAAGAACCTGGTTATGGTCCAGGTGGTCAGGACGTCCCACAAGAAGGGCCTGGATTCGGACAAAGAGGTCCTGATCAAGGAACAGGATTTGAAGACCAGAATCGTCCTCAGCAAGGTGGGACTGATATACAGGGAGGGCAAGGAACAGATTACGGAGCAAGAGACGACTGGAGACTGGATGGAAAACAAAACTGGGGACAGGATGGGAAACGAAATTGGGGAACCCAGGACAAACGGGGATCGGACGGCAACTGGAGAACACCCGGGAATCGAGTGAAAGGAGGCTGGGAGCCCGACAACTCTGCTCGAGGCAGGAAAGCCAGAAGTTGGGGCAGCCACCACGAAAACGGATTCAACAAGAGACTGGGGTCGGGATCCGAGGAAAACTGGATTTCGCTGGAAGAAACCGGAACGGGTTTCAACACAGAGCCTAAGACGACATGGGGCAACAGTAACGAAAGAATGGACGTAGATTACGACGACTGGGATTCGGAAAGGAAGAACAGACGGGCGAAGTACGCCGAAGAAGGTGATAACGTGTGGGCCTCTTCCCAAAGAGTGGTAGATGTCCCGGGGCTGCGTCAGTGGAGGACGATCGTTGAACCCGAGAAGCTGGAATCCGAGCTTCTGGAAGACAGCTTAGAACATTCGGACATTCCTCGCAGTTGGAGAACCGTCGAGCGAGACCCAAAAGATGCCCAAGTAAAGAAAGCCAAGTTGGCGAAACACGGCGACGGCAAAGAAGAACAAGAAGGACGATGGTCCGACATTGTGGAGAGTGCGGACATTCCGAAGCTGCGAAACTGGAGGACAGACGAACAGAACGAAAAAGAAGCGGAAGTGAAGAAGTCGAAAATCGCCAAAAATTGGTGGCGGGAAAACTTAGGCGGAAGTGGGGAAGTGCCCGACAAACCCAAAGCTAGGGTTGCCAGAGACACGCCTCATCTCTTTGGTGGTTGGCGGACTGCCAGAAATAGCTATGGCCACGTGAGAAAATATAGACGGAATTGGAATCGATAGCCTAACATATTTGTTTATTAAAGACTAAAAAACATCGGGGACCATTTTCGTCGAAACGAGTTTGTGGTACTGTAGTGCCCGCGAATCGAGGAGTCCCTAATCTGTTTAGAAACCAACGTTGTCTAAATGTAACAGTGGATAAATATTTAACAGATGGTTTATTAAATGAAATGTTAAATAAGATAAATCCATCACATAGGTATCCAATCAAAAACATTAAAGGAGTAACCGATTAAATCAGTCTTTTGAGAGAGGAAATTCTGGAGACCGTAAGTCCGGATCTCTAAACAGAAGTCTTCTCTCTGCGTTAATTCGATGAGTAATGAATAAATTTCGCAGCTTTTTACACCAGCTGTATTGAATATTTTTACAAACTGATGTTTTATGATAAGTAGATTGGTGTAGGTAGGTTTAAATCTCTATAATTTTATTTTTCTAAAAATTGGTTCGAAAATTTTTAGATTTTCAATGTGGTTGTTTCACGGAGAATCTGGCAATAGCTCTGCGGTTTTGTTTTCATGTCTTTGTTGATGTCTTTCAACAGTGTTGCCACCAGTTTTAGGAGAAAAACACTACGAAAAAATACCATTTAATTCTAAAATTACAAAAACATACCATAAAAATACTAGCAAAGCGTTTCACGTTTTTTAAAGTCACTAAAAAGATTCCAAAATGCAGCTAGTATTTTTACGATATTTTTTTTTTGTAATTTTAGAATTATTATTTTTATGGTATGTTTTTGTAATTTTAGAATTACATGGTATTTTTTCCTAGTTTTTCTCCTAAAACTGGTGGCAACACTGCTGAAAGACATCATCAAAGACATGAAAACAAAACCGCAGGGCTATTGCCAGATCCTCCGTGAAAGAAACCCCATAGATAATTTTATAACAAAATATTTAAATAAATTTCAAAATATTGAATTTGTGACATATAAACCAGCTATATTTATCGTATAAAAATGCTTTTGTATAAATATTCTGGGGTAAATCAGCTTAGAAAATTATTTCCCTTCCTTTGGATTAACATAGAAAGAAGACTTCAGTTAAAAGACTTGATCTCATCCCTTTCTAAGCCTAACTTGGCGGCCTAATCAGTAATACCGTTGCCATTCCGAGCACAGAAATTTTAATCTAAATCAGACCGTATAAGAAGAATATATGTATATTTTCAGAAAATCTAATTTTTTTGCATAAAATACAGTTTATTAATATTGAAAATTGTATTTGTTAATGAAAAATGTATTGGTTTAGCGATTTGCAAGGGGCTATGGAACTGAGAATTAGAGACATTTAAACCGACTAGAAATTGAAACCCCATTACAAACTAGACCACCGGACTGACAACGAATGAGCGTCATGTTTGGCAACTTAGCACCTGCTGGCGAAAGAAAGTTGTCATTTAAAAAATATCACTTTTTTCTTATTAGGTCCTACCAGAAAACGGGTTTGTTTTTAGCCCTGGACGTATAGGGTTTCTGTGCCTCTACCTCTATTGTTTCTCTTTGACATGGACCAAGGAAGATTTTACTTGCATTGTTAGGATTTGGGATAAATAGTCAAATAACTATTTATTGCGGCAGGTTTCAGTTATCTTAACTGTAAAAACTATTTATTTAAATTATATAATTTGTATTGTTCATTGAGTATTTGTTTTTACTTTTTATGTAAATATAAATGTTGTTCATTTTAACTGCTGTTGTGTAAGTTTTTTTTATTACATTTTATAAACATTTCGTATTAAAATGTTTTGCATTTAATATAAAAAATATGCAGTTGTTTTAAAATTATACATAATGTTTTAGTATGTATTACATTTGTAGATTTACTTTAAAGAAATTAGTTTAGATATGGCTAGTTCATAAAAAAATGAAAGAATAAATAACATGGTATGGAATAGACCCATATGTTCTATTAAAATAATTAAAAATATCAGTACGTCATGTCGCCGGGTATATTAAGTTCTTCTTCAAGGGTAAAACATAGTTTGTTTTTCTTCTCGACAGATGGCGACACCCAAATCAAAAAGTGGAATAATTTATTACCACAGATTTTCATTAAATTGATTTCGACCCTACGTTCATTGCATGAAACAATAAAAAAATATCGAAATAATTAAACTTGTGTCTATTTACTATTCATAACAGGGGCAAAGAGCACGAGTTTCGGTACAGATTGTTTTATCATGGACTAAACATAAGTAATCATTGTTGATTTTACCAATTCGTAATGGCGAATAATTTTTTGTAATTGGTTATGATATGCTAATACGTTCCTTATAATTTAAGAGGAGACTCATTTCAGTTCTAAACAAAATCTTTTTTTGTAAATACAAAATGCTCTTGTTTTATTTTATAAATGAAATGTGATTTAAACTTTCGTGCTGCCCTCTATTGTTGATACTTAGAGATTGAAACTAACCTAAGAACCTGACTATCTACCTCTAGTAAATATTACATTCTACGACAACGGATTTAACCGAAGTAATGGGATTGCTTCAGATGACGGTGACTCCTGTTTTCATTTTCGCTTTTCCTGCGATTTTATTGGTTGTTTCGATTTCACTCTCCAAATTAGCGTTTTTTTATCCGACTGCTGAGATTTTATTTTAGAGTTTTTTTACGTGCAACTTATAATATAAAATATTTATTCCTCTATTTAACTTTATCCGTTTTAATTCGATTAATTTCCTAGTATGCAAAGCAATACCAAAACTTTAATGATATTGAAAAGAGCTATTGGAAGATCACCAGAGCTACACGAGAACTATTTTTGACTTGCCTCATGATGTTGTACAGCGGTCAAGTGAAAAAGCCTAAATCTGAGCTGGCATCTAACTCAATCTTTAATGTATGCGGCTTCAGGACTTTAGACAACGACAGATTTAACATGTACTAGAGATACACGAGAGCTATTGGCGACGAGCGTCGTAATTTAAATCCAGTCAAGTGACAAGCCGACACCTGAGTAGGCACTCAATGCAACCGTTAAGAGCGACATCGTACACAGCGTTTGGACTTTGGAGCATATTTTACGTGCACGGCCTCTACACGGAGATATTATTCTCCGGACATTTTTGGCTGCACGGGCCGTTTATAGGTCGGCAGATATTTTGGCGATGCCCGGACCCGAACCTGGGACCTTCCGCATGCAAGGCGAAAGCCTTAACCGACTCCACTCCCCAACCCACCATTTATTGGGGAAACTTGTTTTTTTCAGTACGATGGCCAATTTAGAATATTTGAAAATAAGAAGAATCGTTTGGAATAATACATATTTTCTTAGGTTTGGAAAAGCTTTTATTGCTATTGAGCCCAACCCATGTGATTTGAGGGAAACACACGTCACTGATGATGGTTCCCCTTTAGGTGTGATAGTGCTCAATCTATTCATTCTAAAGTGTCTGTTCAAAAAACTTCTTAAAGGAAGAGATAAACCTAAGGCTGTGTCCTGACTACGACATCAAATGCCACAAATGCAACAAAACTTGGCGACTTGGCAGAGTCAGCCACGTGCTATTGCATCGCTTGGCGCCCTTGGCGGTCGTCAAGTTTTGTTGCATTTGTGGCATTTGATGCCGTAGTCAGAACACAGCCTAACCTATTTATGAAGATAGATAGGTAGGTTGGTACTTGTATTTCCGGCTTGTGTGCTTGATCAGAGACACGCTTATAAACCTTCGTCAAGTAATAGAGACACAGAAAGAATTTTTACTGACACAGAGAGAGAAAGTACACCCAGGGCGAAGACGGGAATCGAACCCGCACCGGGTACAGTGTGCATACTGTTAGCGTAATGGGCTGCGATCAAACCCACTAGGCAACTCGGGCCCTGACAAATTTATGAAGATTTGGGGGATGGCAAGTTTAAGGTCTCGTAATTAAATGCCATGCCGTTGTAACATGTGGGACTTAGCTACCTTAGGTGTCTATAGAACATTGTCCCCTAACCGTGGTCCAAAATTACGAGGCGTTACGTGTTTGTGACAAACCTCAGTACAGAAGCTAGAAATTGACAGCTGGAATCATACCAAAAAAAAAAACTTTGGGGTGTCGGGTCCCGTAGTCCAGTCGTCATTAATTCGGCCTCTCATCATCGAGAATGTCCCGGTTTAGAGGATGGTTTCTGAAGGTATGTTTTTGTTAAAAAGTCCTTCCGTCTGTCCTTTGTCCGCCTCCTACAATGACCTTTTGGGAGAGATTTTTTAGGGCTTTATTAGAAATAAGATCATATCCAGATGCTTTTTAAGAATTCGGGGTTTTTATAATGTGTGCTATTTCCTCAGGAGAAGTTTTTATAATAGCTGCATTAGGTTTCGAGCTTAGGTATCGATGAACTTCTTCTGTAACATAATCAACCATCTCATTATTTATTGGAATGTCATGGGGTGAAAACTAGTTATGAAGGCTCTTTGAAAGTACGTCAGCCATGTCTTTTTCGGTGTAAGCCATTTTGTTTGGACCTTGGAGAGGGCCAATACTTTGAGGATCAGATTTTACAGCTTTGGCTAATTTCCAGACTGTATTAGTTTGGGTGGTTAATTTCATAACTGTATAATCCCATGTTGTTCGTTTGTAGTCAGAAATAATCGCTCTGACTCGCCTGCACGCTTCTTTTCCATTTGTGTTTATCCTCCGATTGTCGGTCGGATTTTGTAAATTTTTCTAAGTTTATTTTTGTCTTTTATTTCACCTCACGTGTCCTGGGGCAATTTATAGTTGGTGCTATGCTTTATTGGTCTCGAACTATTGTCAATGTCATTTTTGATTTTAAAAACACGATCCTCTGTAGCAGTGTCGATTTGGTCTATGGTTTGAAGTGTGGAGGGTTGATTTTGATACTGTCATTTTAGAGGGAGTGAAACTTTTCCCAGTTTGATACGACGCCCGTCGCCAATAGCCCTCGTGTAACTCTAGTGCGACGATAATTCAAACTAAACTCAACTTTTCCCAGTTTGTAGTGAGTCTGATTGATTCAGGGGACTGTGTTAGGCTACATAGAGAGAATGTTACGGGGACTGTGGTCGGAAGACAAAGGGCTATGAACTCTTAATGTAGGATAGCTCGGAATGCCCTTAAGAAGCATGACATCTAAAATGTCAGGTAATACTAATGTGATAAAGTGCCTAAAGTACGTAGGTTCATCAGGAGCAATTAAAGTAATTCCCTTATTTAAAATGTGTTTTTGAACAGTCTTTCCATTGACATTATTTGCCCTGCGGCCCCAGATATCGGATTTAGCATTGAGATCACCAGCGTGTGTGGTTGAAAGTTCAAGACAAGTTTTTTGGCGTTCGAGACAGATTCACGTTATTTCTTTGAATTAATTTCTTGATTTTGAGCTTTTTTCCTCTCTCTTCTTTTTTCTACTTTACAAATACTTTTTAAACGCACTTTTCGCTTCAAAAACAACTTTTTAGTACGGAGCTTTTTTTTAAGCTTGTTAGCTCCTCAATATTCACAACACAACAAACAAATCTCGATATTAATTATAAAGCAATCGCATTATTGAAAAATGGTGTTTTCTCACTTTAATTGTTTATAAAATTTATTTTAAATGTTAATTGTTGATAAATAGTATTAGTAGTATACAGCAATTTTGTAACAATATCTAAAACGGAATTTCAACAAAGAGTTGTGAAATTCTTCTATTATCGAGTGAATTTTGAATTCAATTTCAACCCTCTAACCCCATTAAAAATAATTTTGGCAAAAGATAACCAAAAACAAGAACTTATGGTTGAAATCCAAATTGATTTCTTGTTAAAAACATATAAGAGTTTCAGCATTTATTCAAACGAATAAAATCAAATTTAAATAATTTAAAGTTTTAGAAATTAAAATAGATTCGGCTGAAGAAAGTAGATTTTACAATAAAGTTGAATCATTCTTACATTTTTTATAATTTTCGTACTACTAATAGATATTCTTATGTAAATGAAAGGGAAATCTCATCGGTCACATAACAAAACAACAAATGTGCATAAACCACAGGATTAGATTTCATAAAATATTGTTTTATTATGTTGCATATTCAAATTTTGCATGAATTACAAAACAATAATTAAAAACAAGTTACATGATTAAAGAAAATTTTCAATAAAATCAATCCAAAATTATAATAGTTCGCTCTGCACCCTTTGACAAACAATGGAGGCATATTGGTTTACAGAATGCAATAAAAAATCTTACATGAAATAAAATACAAAAAAAATTAAAATACAGCACAAATGCTTGAAAATTACAGCACAATTATTTTACAGTTTACTTTAAAAATACAGCACATGCGTTTAGAATTACAACAAAGTTTTTTACAGCTAATTATAAAATATGGCAAATGAAAATTACAGTAGTTTTTTTTAACAGGTAGGTGTAACAACACAGCACATGTGCTTTAAAATCACAGGGAAGATACTTCATTGTTAATGGTAAAAATACAGCACACGCGTTGGCATTACTTTTACTAACAAGCGTGCTGCCATATGTGACTTAATTTTGTACAGTGTGCTGGTTTGTTTCAATGGCATAAGTGACCTTTCACATTCGCTTTAATTTCATGTCGATTGAGGACAGACCGGAGTACTTCTTGAATGCCCAGTAGTACATGGATGAATTGTCCTCCACCCCGGGATTGTACAGCCCGTTGGGATTGGAATCAGCGTCACAATAATAGTACCAGAACCCGCCTTTTCTCTCCTCGGCACAATTCTCGGTATTCATTCTGTTGTTCTTTCTGTCCTTCGTGGTGAACATCTCGTTGCCGAAATTACCCATTTTGCCACCTAAAACAAGGAAAAGTTTTTAACTTGCGATCTGAAATGAATGGGCGTGTTTCAAGTTTTGAGTGGCATCAGCAATGTTAATGAAAATAATTCCTTCTCGGGCCTCACTTGCTATATCCATGTGTTTGGGGTTGGGAACAGTGGACCATGTTTATACAGATTTATATATTGATACATATTTAAGAAAAAAAAAGCTCGCGTCATTGAAAGAGTTTTCAACATTTTTCAAACGTGGACGTGGTTCGGGAGCTAAGATTTGACTAAAGCAATTTTGCAAATTATTCTTCGAACTACATTTGAATTAAGGAGATGATAAATAAAAAAATTCAATTTGCGAAAGAAAATGAATGAAAATAGTTGATTTGGGCTATTAAAAGTTCAAATTACAATGGATGCTGTGTTTGGTAATTTTTATGTGTACAAATCTTAAAAGGGTTTCTAGGTGACAGTTGGTGTTACAAACCTACTTGTTTTCCCATAAGAATTTCAGTAAGTATTTAAGTAGCAAGAAGTAGGCTATTTTAGTTCTTTTAAAAGTATTTTTAAAAATTTAATGAAATCAATTCAGAATTTTCATTATTTCCTTACGTAAAATGACGTTGCCAAATTATCTAAAAAAATTCATGAAATATATAGCGATATTAAAAGTTCTTAAGAAGTACATAAATTATTTTTGATGCAGACATGTTTATTTGTGCACTGTATACATCTCATATATTCGGCCAAGAGATCTTTAAACTGCATGCTCACAAGTACCTGTTGTTCCCTTTACATGCAGTCTGTAGTTCACGTTTTCGTCTTCGATCCTGAATTCTTGATACAATTCGTACGCGCTCTTATTGTCCGCCGCAGTCATGTCCATTCGCAGGGAGTAGTTGCCTTGGTTGGTCAAGGCGAAGATGTTGTCGTTGCCTTTGGAAACAATAACAGCAGTGTGAATGCATTAAAACAGGAACACCATAAAGTAAATCACTAAAAAAAACACATTAGAAAAGACCGTCTAAAAACTATCCATTGAATTAATAAATAATATAGAAACGTAAATTTGTTTTACATGATATTTTGTTTAAAACGAACCGAAATCATTTGCCCGGAATTGAACTACAGCTAAAACATTGAACTATAAGCTAAAATGAGTGCCGTGTGCAGGGAAACTGAAAACTAAGGTTGGGACCATTGTTGTAAGGAGTAACTTTAACCTACAAGAAAATATATTGTTGTGATGACTGCAATTTACCTGCGGCAGGTTAAGTAAACTGAACCCTGAATATATATTTCCCAAATTAAAATTACATTTAACTGAATCATAAATATTAAAAATAATTCGGATATTATAAAAAAAAACTGCAAAGGCAAGAGTATCAGTTTATTTTATAACTAATAAAAATTATATTCAAAGTATTGAATGAGAAACAGTCTTTCTCCGTTTGTTTTAATTTTTTTCAAAAAGTGCATTACCAAGCCAAAAATCTCTCTCAAGGCTTCCGAAGCCGTGTTTGTAGTCCTGCCAATTTCTGTTGAAGTCTTCTTGCCTTATGAAATTTCCTCTTCGTTGAATTACCTGAAATAAAAATAACTTATTTTTCACTAAATTAGACCGCAATATTTCTTATTCTCATCCCCCTGGCCTAGGCATCCCTGCCTTCGGCCAATGGTATTGAAGCTGCTTCCCTCGAGTGGCGGCACTCATATATACGTAAACGCAACACAAGTTCGTTCTTTTATTTAGGCAAGTTAATTTCCTGTTTATAAAGGTGTTTTACCCAGGACTTTTTAATTATGTTTGGGGAAACGCCGCAGGGCTGCTGTGGTTTTTTGCCAAAAAAAGGGAGTGCACCTCAGACACTTGTAGCTCATGAAGAGCCAATAGGCAGTTCACTGCCCTCTATGACCAACAGCTATCGGTGACTTCTTTTCCTTACATGCCCACATGTGAGGGAATAACACTGTATGACATAAGAGCGGTGTCAAAAAAACGAGGCCAATTTTGAAATGATGTCCTGCTGCTGTCAACGATTTGTGGCAAATCCTTCAAGTATTGTATGAATCTTTTGCTGTCAAAATCCATATATTTCAGGTAGACAGCAATAGAGAATTCAGACAGCAATATTTTTTATATGAATTCTACGATTTTGACTTGTATTTTTTTCCTTCAATTACCAAATATAAAGTTTTTAAATTATTGCGATTGGGTCGAAAATCCGAAATAGAGTTTGTTTTTTCTACATGTTATGAGGGATGCCGATTCGGAAAATTGGGCTTTTGAACATTGGTCCGTCTGTCAAACTTGATAATTTTTTTTTCTCAAAATGTATACTACATATTATAGATGCAAATTTTCAGTTTTATTTATATATTTTTTGACTAACTCTGTTAATTAATATGTTAATAATTTTGCTGACTTTTAAACTATATAATTCCGCGAAATAGATAAATAAGAAATAATAAACATTTAATAAAAAGTATGGTTAGAAATTAATTTTTAGGTTTTTTTAAGGAAGACTGTATAATAATTTTCACTTAGAAAGAATGGCACCATATTGATTGAATCTGCCCCCCCCCACTCACCGTCCATCCTCCTCCGTCCGTGTCCATGTCACATCGGACTGGGACCGCGGACTTCCCTCCTCGGAGCCACACGCTGTACACCCCACTCGTGACGTGTCCAGCAGCCAGCAAGTCCTGGCAGTCCATAGGAAGGAAATCCTCGGTAGTGACCTCTGGCGTGGGTTCCTCTGTTGTGGTCACGGGTAATTCAGTCGGGGTCAAGGGTTCCTCAGTCGGGATATGGGGACCTGTGAACATGGAAAATCCAGACTTGCGTACAATTTCTAAAAATCAAGGGTTACTCTCGTACCAGATCCAATGAACCTAGTTCGTCTACAGAAATATGCAAAATTTGTAAAGGAATAATTTCCTTTTCGGCGTAAAAGGTTGCTTTTTTGGCATCTTATTGCAGATATATTTTAATAAAAAAGCGAACCATATTTTTTAGATAAAGGAATGTATTTTATATAAAAAAGAATGCATTCATTTTATTGTTATTTTATTGTACGTCAGATCAATGTATGCGGCTCAGAAGACAAATTAGGGTTTAGATAATAAAAGTAATAAATTTGCAAGCCTTCTCGTTTTTCAGGCCAGGCGACAATTGACAGAAATCTAGCGAAACAGTAACGATAAGTTGCCCTTTGTAACAGTTCTTCTCCTTAAATTTTCCTCCGAAACCTGAGTTTGTGATATTCGTCTTTACGTTTTTAGAAGTTGATGGTATAATTAGTAGTTCATTCTAGATATTGAATTTGCAGTTCATTATATTATGTTGCTGATTCACGCAAAAAGAACATCAACTGAAAAGACAAATTCAAATATGCTTACAAAGTGGAATGTTTTTCTTGGCGTTCGAAACCAGGTCCAAGGCAACGTCAATGAATCCGAGGGACTTGTCCTTTTTGCTACACTCAGAAGAGTTTGAACTCTCGTTTTCTTCTTCTAAAGACAATAAAACATCACAAATAAATAAAATTATGTTGAAAACATTTAAGTCTGTCAAAGCTTGCTTTTCCATCAAAATTAGAAAAAATATTAAGATTATATTAAAGTACTTTCTTGAATAAAAGAAACTGTTAGAAAAGTATAAAAATAATATACTTCCTTCCGCGTATACTTATATTTCAGCTAATTATATCTGGTTATTAAACTAACTGCTAATAACGTATTATATAATAAGCATGTTTCAAGTCTTGAGTGGCCACAGTTTAGCCGAATCATTTTTATTTTTGGTCTTTCTGGAATCACATTCGCTTTGAACAATATTTTCTTATCTTACTAAACGAATTTCCGTACAAACTTTTCTTACATTACAACTAAAGATTTCTCTGTTCGAGAATCTCGTTAAATTGCTATCTTACAATTTCGTTTAATTTCTAAGAATAATCATTTAAACCGAACTTTTCCATCAGCATTGAAGTTTGAGAGAATTGAAACAACCACTGACATCCCAAGAATAATATTCGAAAGAGAAGGGTGACATCAGCTGAAACAACCCCATTCATTGTTAATTTTACCATTTAAAAGACTCTAATAATAAGTAAAAGGATGAAAAGATGGGCATTTTGAAACCCTATTTGTACCCTAGAAAAATCCTAGCAAGCGAAGTTTTACCCGACAGAAGTATATATGAGAGTGCCCTCCTCACCACAGTTGGGGTAGAGTTGCTTTGCCCTGTTCAGGGAATCTTCAGCCAGGTCGAGATCGGCGAGCGAGCGCTCCCTCTGCTCGCACTTGTGAGGACGAGCATCGCACGGGACCACAACAACAACAACAGCCACGAGCACGAAAACCCAGCATAGGCGAATCCTGTTCCAAAAAAAAAAGGTTTAAGTTCCAACCTGGTTGGGATATTTTGCCAGAATTGATATAATATGAAGTGCAGGGGAAGAACCCCTTAGTCGAACTGGAATCTGTCTGCATCAGGTCTGCTTATTTCAATAATTGTTACTCATCGTTTGATAAATTAATTTGCATGCGAAGAATAAATATATAATATTGTTCACCCTAAAGAAGTAAACCATTTTATATCAATATACAACGTTGAAAGTTTAAAACTATCCATCATCCTCAAAACCTAAAAAAAAATGTATTTATATATTAGATTAAAAACAAAAGACAATGAAAACCCTCACCCAAAGGAAAAACTAATTAAGACGTCATTATTCAGTAATAAATTACGTCTGCTAAAAATAACATTTAAATAATTACGTCTGCTTTTTAAAATAAAAAAAAAAATGTATTGTGCATCTTTCGATAAATAATACAAATCATCAAAGAATCTCAATGTGTCAAAGGTTGTAATGTCATTCAAAACTGATTTATATCACAAAATTTAGTTTCCATTAAATTTTTATTTAATAAAAAGTAAAGTTTATAATGCGATTGTTGTGAGTGGTAATGGTGATTTAATTAAAATAAAAAATGGCTTTTTTCGCTTCTTAAATGAGTGTTAAATTTTGCAGGGTTTTTTAATAATTCAAGTACTCCGCATTTGATTTTTTTCCTTAGATTTTCCTGTACTTATAGTTTCGACTTTGAATCTTTTTAACGTATCACATTTGGCTATAAGCATTTGCATAGTTTGGCCTTTGAAAGTTGGAGACTGATAGACAACCGGACATATGCTAAACAGCCGGACAAAAGCTACCGCTTTTTGCGTATAAACGTGGTGTAGAAGGGTGAATACTCTGAAAATGAACCATTTGACGCGAAAAATCTCGAAAAAAATGTTGATGAAAGTTTTTGAAACTTTGTATTTTAGCTACACTTACATACTACACTACTCAAAAGAATTAAGGGATTGCATGGTTTAAACTCTTTTACCTCCAAAGATTCCATTTGGTATCATCAGCTTGCGATTTTTTTTTCTCACTAAGTTGAGCTCGCACTTAGTTATCGTTAGATGAAATAATCATGTCTTTTGAAGAATTAAATAATGTTTATTTTAATTAAATGAAAATATAAAAACATGGTAAATGAAATTCACTCTAAAAAATTTTATGAAATAAATTGACCCTAAATTCTTCACTCTTGCATTCTTAGATGTTTAAAAATTGATTTTAACTTTTTTAACAACTAAGGTTTTGAAAAATTATTGTTATAATTTATTAAAAAATTATGATTCCAATTATTTCCCCTTAAATTTTAGTTAAAAAATTAAGATTTTTTACCATTTCATTCTGGATGAATAATGAATCTATTTCATAAATTTTGGATTTTTAGAATAAGAAATGAAAAGTTTTAACCGAAAGGGTTTTAAAAAATGTGCGCAAATAGCTCCCCTAATTGTTTTAAGCAGTGTACATTGGAAATATAGCATCGGTCCAGATCATACAATTAATATTAATTATTCTGATAGTAAGTATTAATTTAATAACCGTCATTTAGAAAAGTTTAAACCCCAAAATTAACATAAAAATATTTCTTACACTTTAATAAAATTTCAGCTTTACTTTATTATATTAGTTCACGGTAAAATATAGTGTTACTATAATGCACTTCACTTATGTTTAATCAATTTATTCTTATATAATTAAAACTTAATGGTCTTTTCATACAAGAATCATGTCCGTGGGCCAAATGAACATAAAACTTAAATTAATATATTCCCAAAATGTTCTTTTCTTCAATTCTCTAATTAAAGTGAATTCATATCTTATAAGTTAGATATAAACTGCCAAACTCTACGGACATGACGCTGAGACACACCACGGACATGACATATCAGGCTCTGTGGACTAAAAAAAACTATAATAAATTAAGAAATCTTGTATAATCTTTCTGTCCGACACTCTATAGCCTGTATTCTCATTTTGCCACTAGCTACTTTGCTTTTAAAAGCCTAAATTACTTTTAAAACTGGCAGGGACAAGAATGGTTCGTTTTCAGGATATTCACTCTGAAACGAAAATATATGATTAACAATGAGAGTATTGTTATTATTTACTTACATGTCTCCGTAATCGAGCCTTGGAAAATATGATACCCAAATGATTAAAGGAAACCAGGAGCAATTTGATTTTATATAAATTCACGCCTTATCTGAAATTTGCCAAATGCGTCAAAAAAGTATCACCTGCTCGTTTCACTTGCTTATCACACTGGCTGTTTCATAGATTAATGTGACACACAGAACGCCTAATAATATCGGATATTACTTAAATTATCATTTGACCACATGGAGATAAATGCAAAAAAAACTAATAATGTAAAAAGAGTTGGTGTTTATTTTAGTGAAATCGGTTTATCATCTCTAACGCAGATGTTACGAATACGTGTTCTTTATATGCATATGATAGTATTATTTTTGACTGATATGTAAGCAATGCAAGCCTACAATATCAAAATTAATATGCATTAATACTGTTTCTATATTGGAGATGTCTTTCACTACGAAGTTGAAATGTGAAGTTGATTTTAATTTAATGAACATGAGACACTCGAAGCATAATGTCACATCACTAAGGCAATTAGTCAGGACCACTTATGGATTATTTAGTTTAGAAGCTTTACTCTATAATATGAGACAATGATAACACATGAATTAATTTTGAATATTTATTTAGGACCGAAAAATTTGAACACTAAAATGTACAATAATTATACGGTTACATTTTTTTAACTATAACGACAATTTATAAATGTAGTTCAACTTGTTAAATAATCATAAATCATTTCTGCGAATAAATATGTAACAGAGAAAATACTACTAATAGAATTAAAAATACTAATAAATGTGCTTTGGGCACTCAAAAATCAAAAAAATCAAACGACATTTCAATATTAGCATAGAATAAAGCCAAAATACATTAACACTACAATCATAATACATAATCAATGAATAATAAAAATATATCATAAATATACCAAATTCTCTTGCCATAAAGACTCACAATTAATCTATATACATAAAAGGCCACTTCCGTTTGTTTGTGTGTTTGTTTGTTTGTTTGTTTGTTTGTATAAGACACGAGATCAAAAGAACCACGCAACAGATCGTCACGAAATTTGGCACAAAAATTCATCTCATCTCTGGAACAAACATAGGCTAAGAATTTTAGAATCGGACCATTCCTTCTATATTTTTTCGAACGTTTTTATTCGAATTTTGTGAAAAAACTACACCACTTTGGCTCAAATCCGATCTTTTTTTACTTTCCTGATGCCATCGGCTGACAAAATTAAATAAAACTTTTAACGAAAACATTTAAAATTGAAAATGTTATTTTATTCTGTTGCCATTACCTTCAGAAACTAAATTCATTATTTGAAAAATAATTGACATGTTTCAAGTGACGTAATTCCGCCAGTCTCCATTCCCGGATTTTATTGTGGGCTTATTTGATGATTTTTTCATTGATTTTCTGTTGACTGCATGTATGTATATTTAAGCAATAAATGTATAGTTAAGCTATTACTGAACTATGATGGTTAATAAAGGCCATCGCACTAGAGCCGCATATTAGTGTTTTATGTATTTATTTTTTCGCTAAATACGTTGCCAAACTCGCCAAATTACTAACTAAATCTCGCCAAATGGGCAATTTCTTTTATAAATATTTATAATCTGGTCGGTTGTTCGAAGGTCATTGTGTTAGAGCTGTAAAATGGGTGTGTTTGTAGCTATATCTATTTTCTCGCCAAATTATTTCCCAAAACGCGCCAAATGAGCTAAAAGCTTTTATGTATTTATGAGGGAATTGTGATGACATTTATGAGTGTATTTTATAGCGTATTTTTCATTTTGGAATTTTAAGGCAATGAAACGGGATTTTATACTTTATAACGAGCGGGAACAATAACATAAGTTTATGATCATATAACAGGTTATACGGTACACATATTTGGAACGATCATTCAATTATTGTACATATCTGCATTGATTTAGTACTGTATACATTTGCATTGAATTCTTAATTTTTCAGCATTTGTATTGAATTATGGTAGAAATTTGTACTGCTTTATATTGCAGTTATATTGCTCTCGCTATATTGCTGCTCGTTATATTGTATTTATATCTGCAAAGTGTCAAAAAAAAAGTTACTTAATTTATTATAGAACTCCCTTGAATTTTGCGTTAAAATAAATGTTTGAGACCCTTTTAAGATTTAGCCGTTTTTCCATTTTTAATTCTTACTGATTATTTTTTACTTAAATATGTATTCTTTTTAATTTGCGCTTCTTATCAAAGGTATTTTTGAAATTAATATTAATCGTTACTATATCCAAGTTGGGTAATTAAATGGAAAATTACTGGGTAATCTTCATATCTTATGTAACTAAAATGAAAGAAAAAAAATAGTTAAATTGACTGTTAAATTATTTTTCCACCTCTACCCGTGCAACGTCGGGTATAACAGCTAGTAAGATAATAATTAAGAAATGGGCCCAGTGGCTTAGCGGTAGTGCTTCGCATTGCCACGCCACAGGTCCGAGGATCGAATCCGGGAATGGGCGAGGTTGACC
The DNA here is from genome assembly GCA_019343175.1 of Oedothorax gibbosus. NCBI lineage: Eukaryota > Metazoa > Arthropoda > Arachnida > Araneae > Linyphiidae > Oedothorax > Oedothorax gibbosus. The sequence goes on from CM033274.1 coordinate 2,101,825, forward strand.
CATCCTTTCATCCCTTAACTGGGTCGATAAAATGGGGACCAAGCATGCTTGGGAACTAAACACTGGGGGTTCCGCGTGAGGCAGACCGCCTTACCGCGACATATGCCTTACACGCCAGAACCCCAGGTCACGTTAGCTGAAATGGGTACGGCAGGCCTTGGCCTACTAACGGGTTGTTCCGTCGAGGAGATTTAATAAAGAAAGTTTGAAACCATCATATTTAAAAAACATTTTGATTTATAATAATATATATAAAAAATTAATCTCGTGTGTTTTTCACGCTAATACAATCACAAATACTATCAATAGACAATTTCTAGATATGTATGATTTTAACTTAGGAAACTGGCGTTTTGCGGTGAGTGATGTATTCGCCACTTATTTAATGTGCACCAGCTTTTTACTACACGTCCCGAAATTGTATATAATTCACAGTATATATCCCGGGTATGGTTGAACGACGATCAAATGTCAAGGAACTTGGTAAGATATGTTTAGTAGTTAGAAATGGTAGAAATATTTTGCATCTTTGTTATATTGAGCACTATCATATTCTTGGGATAATATTGTCCAAGTGACCTCTCCGGTTATTGTAGATGAGGTATCAAATGCACAGATTGACGAGTTAAATTTCATTATATGTTCTAATTGTTAAATTTTATTATATGGTCTAATTGTCCAAGCAAATCTAAATAATTTATTAAACATTTAACGAAATCTATAATATGTAGCCACATAGCCCACGTAAACCAAATTAGGAAGAAGTTAATTATAAAAATTTGTTCGATTATATTGAAAAAGATTTTGTAAAAATGGTAAATATTTGTAAATGGCGTAAACTGAAAAGTTTAATAGTGCCAAATACAGAAAATAACAATTAAAAGGCAATAAAAAGTATATGACATCATGCAATATATACCATTCATAATGTAAGTGATTGGCCTAAATTTTTTGACAAGAGGGTATAGATTGCAGGATATAAATTTATAATTTGGAGGTCGAAAATTACCATAAAAAACATAAAATTTAAAGTAAGTACTGAAATATAACATAAAAATAGAATTAAGCTCGGCATTTTAAAACTATGTGGGAAAATTAAAATATATTTTTTTTCAATTGTGAAAGTTTTTATTCCTGCCTTTATTTAAGTTACGCAATGCTGGACAATTAAGAACTGTGTTCAAGACCGATTCACTTTATTTTTTCGAATTAATTTCTTGTCCTATTCAAGCTTTTTCCTCTTTCTTCAACTTTCTACCATTAAAATATTTTTTAAAGCAGTTTTCGCTTCAAAAACAACTTTTTAGTAAGGAGCTTTTAATACGGCTTGTTAGCTCCTCAAAATTCACAACACAACAAGCAAATCTCGATATTAAAGAATATATACCAATCGCATTATTAAAAAGGTGTCGTTTTTTACTTCAATTGTTGATAAAAAAAATTTAATGATTAATTATTGATAATTAGTTTTAGTATAAACAAATTAGTAATAATGTCTAACACTGAATTTCAACAAAGAGTTAAGAAATTCTTCTAAATCGCTGAAATTTTGAATGAAATTTCACCCCCCCCCCTTGAAAATAATTTGGCAAAAAAAACAAGAACTTATATGGTTTGAATCCAAAGTGATAGGGTGAACCGGCGTAATTATTGTACCGGGCCCCAAACCATAATGCATCATAATTTATTGCGTCTAACAAACCAAAATTTATTAATTCTAATCCAGAAATTCTCCGAGTAATTATTGAGATTAGATAAGTAATTTTTTTCAAAAAAATATATTCATATTTCAAAGCGCTTGGAAAACAATGGTTTAAACAGTTGTTCAATCGATGCCAAAATTGTGTATAATTTGTTTTTGTTTTTTTACATGAACTTGAATTTTGTTATGCTTAGTCTTAGATATGTTTATGAAGGATGTTTGTGCTGAAAAACACCGTTGTAGGATGAATAGTAACATTATGACAAGCATGTTTAGTTAGGGGTAATTATTGGACAAAGCGGGAAAATTGTTGGAAATGCTAATGGGTAAGGCAGACAGTATCGCAATATGCTTAAATTTACTTGGTAAAGTTTAAGTGATTAAGAAACACCATCCAAACAATGTTTGAACTTGGAAAAGGAAGAAATTTAAATGTTTGGTCATTTTTACTAGATTTCACTGTTATAATTTTTTTGCAGTAGCCGTGTGGTGTTAAATAATTATCCAATACACAGTACTATATTTCACACCATGCCAAAAATTTACCCCTTGTATCTAGTCTAAATACTGTGCAGAACAAATTAAAAACTACTGTCCAATAATTACCCCAATTAGTGGGGGTAATTTTTGTAAACATGTTGCATTTTTTTTCAACTTCTGCAGAGGAAACAATAAATTTCAACAATGTTACCCGACAGATACATCAAATAGTCATTACGAAAAAATTTCCTGGTTAGAAAATTACATAAATGGGGGAGTTATGGTAAAAGTTTGATTTTTGTTCAATAATTTCCCCGTGTCACCCTATCTTGTTAAAAACATCTATAATATAGATTCAGCATTTATTCAAATGAATAAAATCAATTTTAATTCGTTTAAAGCTTTAAAAATTAAAATAGATTCGGATGAATCCGGTACATTTTACAATAAAGTTGAATCATTCTTACATTTTTTATAATTTTAGCACTACCAATAAGTTTTCTTATGCAAATTTAAGGGAAATAATACGGACCCATAACAAAACCACAAATGTGCATAAACCACAGGATTAGATTTCATGAATAATTTTTTTATTATGTTAAATATTCAATTTTTGCATGAATTATATAAAAATAATTAAAAACAAGTTACATATTAAAGAATACTTCCCTGGCAAACACTGGAGCCATATGGTTTGCAGACTGTAGTAAAAATTCCTTCATTAAATAAAATTGAATAAAATTGAAAATGCAGCACAAAAGCTTAAAAATTACAGCAAAATTATTTTACAGTTTACTTTAAAAATACAGCACATGCGTTTAGAATTACAACAAAGTTTTTTACAGCTAATTATACAGTAGTTTTTTTTAACAGGTACGTGAAACAACACAGCACGTGTGCTTCAAAATCACAGGAAAGATACTTCATTGTTAACTGTAAAAATACAGCACACGCGTTGGTATTACTTTTACTAACAAAAACGTGCTGCCATATGTGATTTAATTTTGTACAGTGTGCTGGTTTGGCATAAGAGACCTTTCACCTTCGCTTTAATTTCATGTCGATTGCGGACAGGCCGACATACTTCTTGAAGCCATAGTAGTACATGGAGGTCCCGTGGTCCGCCCCGGGATTGTACAGCCCGTTGGGGTTGCAATCCGCCACAATATCCGAGTAACAATAATAGTACCAGAACCCGCCATTTCTCACCTCGGCGCAATTCTCGGTATTATTCTGTTGTTCTTTCTGTCCTTCGTGGTGAACATCTCATTGTCGAAATCCTTCATACTGTCACCTAAAACAAGGAAAAGTTTTTAACTTGCGATCTGAAATGAATGGGCATGTTTCACGTCTTGAGTGGCAACAGAACTGTTAATGAAAATAATTCCTTTTCGAGCCTCAATCGGTATATCCATGTGTGTGGGAGGTTGGGAACAGTGGACCATGTGTTTATACAGATTTTTATATTGATACATATTTAAGAATAAAAAGCTCGCGTCATGTTTCAATTCAGTGTTTTCAACAATTTCCCAAATGTGAACGTGGAACGGATGCTAGGATTTAACTAAAGCAATTTTATATATCATAATTATTCTTCAAATATATTAAGGAGACGATCAATAAAATAATTAAATTCGTGAAAGAAAATGAATGAAAATAGTTGATTTGGCTTTTAAAGGTTCAAATTACAACTGGATGCTGTGTTTGGCAATTTTTATGTGTATAAATCTTAAAAAGGGATCTAAGTGACAGTTGGTGTTACAAACCTACTTGTTTTCCCATAAGAATTTCAGTAAGTATTTAAGTAGCAAGAAAGTAGGCTATTTTAGTTCTTTTAAAAGTATGTTTAAAAATTTAATGAAATCAATTCAGAATTTTCATTATTTCCTTACGTAAAAAGACGTTGCCAAATTATCTAAAAAAAGCAAGAAATATGTAGCGATATTAAAAAGTTTAAGAAGTATGTAAATTATATTTGATGCAGACGTGTTTATTTATGCACTGTATACCATATACATTCAGACAAGATATTTTTAAACTGCATGCACACCAGTACCTGCTGTTCCACTGTATCCATACACATGCAATTTGTAGTTTGCGTTTTCGTCTTCGATCCTGAATTCTTGATGCAAGGCATACGCGCTCTTATTGTCCGCCGCAGTCATGTCCATTCGCAGGGAGTAGTTGCCTTGGTTGGTCAAGGCGAAGATGTTGTCGTTGCCTTGGAAACAATAACAGCATTGTGAATGCATTGAATCAGGAACAAAATGAAGTGAATCGCACAAAAAAAACACGCATCAGAAAAGACCGTCTAAAAACCATCCATTGAACTAATAAATAATATAGAAACGTAAATTTGTTTTACATGATATTTTGTTTAAAACGAACCGAAATCATTTGCCCGGCATTGAACTACAGCTAAAACATTGAACTATAAGCTAAAATGAGTGCCGTGTGCAGGGAAACTGAAAAATAAGGTTGGGACCATTGTTGTAAGGAGTAACTTTAACTTGCAAGAAAATATACCAAAAGACTGATTATAAGGATTATCAAGGCAACAAAATGCTCAATTAATTGTTGGGAGGACTGCAGTAACATTTAACATGAACTGAAACTTACATTTAACTGAATCATAAATATTAAAAATAACTCGGTTATTATAAAAAAAACTAAAAAGGCAAGAGTATCAGTTTAATTTATAACTAATAAAAATTACATTCAAAGTAGAATTGAGAAACAGTCTTTTTCCGTCTGTTTAAATTTTTTTCAAAAAGTGCATTACCAAGCCAAAAATCTCTCTCAAGACTTCCGAAACCGTGTTTGTAGTCCTGCCAATTTCTGTTGAAGTCTTCTTGCCTTCCAAAATTTCCTCTCCTTTGAATTACCTGGAATAACATATAACTTATTTATCAAAAAATTAGACCGCATTATTTCTTATTCTCATCCCCCTGGCCTAGACATCCCTGCCTTCGGCCAATAGTATTGCAGCTGCTTCCCTCGAGTGGCGGCACTCTTATATACGTGTACGCAACACAAGTTCGTTCTTTTATTTAAGCAAGTTAATTTCCTGTTTATAAAGGTGTTTTCCTCAGGACTCTTTAGTTATGTTTGGGGGAAATGCCACAGGGCTGCTGTGGTTTTTGCAAAAAAAAGGGAGTGCACCTCAGAAACTTGTAACTCATGAAGAGACATTAGGCAGTTCACTGCCCTCTATGACCAACAGATCGGGGACTTCATTTCCTTACATGCCCACATGCGAGGGAAAACACTGTATGACATCAGAGCGGTGTTTAAAAAACGAGGCCAATTTTGAAATGACGTCCTGCTCTATAATAGCTGTCAAAGATTTGTGGCAAATCCCTCAAGTATTGTATGAATCTTTTGCTGTCAAAATCCATATATTTCAGGTAAACAGCAATAAAGAATTCAGACAGCAATATTTTTTTATCTGAATTCTACGATTTTGACTTGTATTTTTTTCTTTCAATTACCAAAAATAAAGTTATGAAATTATTGCGATTGGGTCGAAAATCCAAAATGGAGATTCTGTGTTTTCTACATGTTATGAGGAAGGCCGATTCGGAAAATTGGGCTTTTGAACATTGGTCCGTCTGTCAAACTTTATTTTATTTTTTTTTCTCAAAATGTATACTACATATTATAGGTGTAAAAGTTTCAGTTTTATTTATATATTATTTTTTTCTGAATAACTCTGTTAATTAATATGTTAATAATTTTGCTGACTTTTAAATTATATAATTCCGCAAAATAGATAACTAAGAAATAATGAACATTTTAATAAAAAGTATGGTAAGAAATTAATTTTTAGATGTTTTTTTAAAGGAAGACTGTATAATAATTTTCACTTAGAAAGAATGGCAACAGTGATTGAATCTGCCCCCTCTACCCACTCACCGTCCATCCCCCTCCGTCCGTGTCCATGTCACATCGGACTCGGACCGCGGACTTCCCTCCTCGGAGCCACACGCTGTACAAGCCGCTCGTGGCGTGTCCAGCAGACAACAAGTCCTGGCAGTCCATAGGACGGAAATCCTCTGTTGACCTCTGGCGTAGGTTCCTCCGTTGAAGTCAAGGGATCCTCAGTCGAGGTTAAGGGTTCCGACCGGTATTAGGAACTGGCGTAAATTTGAAGTATGTAGCTCTCTTAGTTCGAACCGTAGAGAAGTTTAAGAAGGGCAGCTTATAAGAAATCTGGCATTTGTGTCATGAAATACTAGACCTTTAAGCAGATGCATAACACATGAAATTGTGTAGAATTGTATACAATTTAATTCAATATCCTATTCGCCGAAATTTTCTAAACACTTATTTATGATTTTCTTAAAGGGGGCGTCCATAAATTGCGTTATGTGTTTGGGGGGGAGGGAGGCGGTCAAGCCGAATATCAGGTAATGTTTCGCCGATTAATCGACCGAAAATTGTGAGAAAATAAAATGAAATTCCAATAAAATATGTTTCTCGTCTTAAATTTGGCAAAATCTTTACAGGATAATATTTATAGTGGGTTTTCGAACCATATTTCGAACTGTTGGAGCTTTAAAAACTCACCAAAACAGAAATCAAATAAAACGAAGACGAATTTTGAAAAATCTCATGCGTGATTACAGTGGAAAAGGGGGGGGGGGGGGACAAAAAACCGTCACGAAATTCAACACGTTAACTTTAAAAAAAACTTCTGTGCTACATTTGTGCTGTAACGTGAACTAAGATGTACTGCACTAAGGGTTTGCCGACGGGAATTGAAATTTAGAACGCTAATCATGTCATGAACCGATACCGATTTCTCTACTTAAAACATATCTCGAAGGTACTATGATTTACGAATAATTCCTGAAAGACCCCATTTTACATTTACAAACAATGAGATTTAAATTAAAAGTTAAGCCGGTTTTTCAATTAACAAATAGCACTTCCTGTGCCCCTTTCTGATGTTGTTTGTTGACGCTTAATGTGTTATAGGAATATAATTACCGGTATATAGTTATTGATGGCTTATCCGCAGCGAGAGTGATAATAAAATAATGAACCCATATCATACAAATCCATTATGATATATTTTAAGGCACCATAATCCATTGATTTATCTAACTATTACGGTCGTATTCACAAGTTCGGGTCACCCGCAGGTTTCCCCCGTCTGGGGGATAGATCGGTAGGTTTCGTCAAATTCCTTATTCACAAGTGCGAGTTATGCCAAAAGGGAGGAGATAAGGAGCCGAATCTGCTTTACGGGTTATCCCACCAATATCGGTGGGTTTTCAGAGGGATATCTCTGAGAAATGTTCAAAATCAAAACAAACATAGCTTATCAGGTTCTTCTTTCAAACTAGTGATTATAATTATTTAGTTCTAATCCATTTTAATTAATCTTTATAAGATAGTTCATTGTAGAAGTACAGCATATTAGAAAGATAAATATATTTTCAACATGAGATTTAGATTGATAATAAATTTCTACGTAGAGACTTACGTGAGATATGCGATGATAATTTTTATTGTACAATCCATTTAAAAACGTATCTTTAAATTGACTAAAACTGTTTTAAAAGTTGTGTGCTGCGGTAGTTATGCACAAAAATGTTACAAACTTAATAATAAAATACAAATAACAGAGGAAAATTATAACCATACTAGTATTTGCCACTGTAAAATATAATTAGCAGGTTAATATTCTTGGTTAAAGATTTATACATATACATAATGATAATTATAAAGGCATTAGTTTTCTTATTTTAAAATATTTCTTTATATTTTTAAATTAAAGTTATTAAAACTTAGTCATCTGGCATAAAATTTATTTTCTTCGCTTCAGCCATTTTTTTAAAGGGGAGTCGGATGGGTGTTTGGGTCAAAAATGTCGATTTTCTGTGTTTCTTTTACTTTTAATCTGCATATGTATAGCTTTAATTTAAGACCAAGATTATCGATTTCTGTTTAGTAGTTTTATTTTTATAAGCATTTTTTCAGAAACTATGTACATCAGTTCTTACCAATACCTTAATTTTCGTTTGCGTTTCCTGAAATATAAGGTTTTTCAACACTTAGGAAAATTTTTCTCAGGAACTATAAAATATATCAGCGTGTTTTGTTTTATTATTTCTTCCCTATTAATAGCTATTTGATAAAAACTGAGGAATTTTAAAATATCTCTGCTCAATTTTAAATATCTCTGCAATACATATTTTTAAAAAACTCACTGTGAAAGTATTTTTTTATACTGTGAAATATCTTCAGTTTAAATTAAAGAGCTATATGTAAGGAACAAACTATAAAAACTATTCAAGTTCCTGAGAAAAATGTTCCTAAAGTTAGTAAAATTAACATGGGCGAGATAGAACCATCCGACTCCCCAGAGGCGATTGCGATCTGTCTCACGATGCAAATAGAACAAGTGAGAAATATCTCTATCAGTAAACAACGTCACGTGATTCCGTTTGACCAATGATATGTCCTGTTACAAAATCGGATTGAAACCTGAGGAAGAAACCCGAAAGGTGAAACCCAGATAAATCTCGCGGTTGTGAATACGAATTTGAAATAACCCTCAAGTTGTCCCTTCCTCGAATGATTCGTGTTCTGGGGATATCTCGCTAGTTTTTCCTTTAGTTTAGGGGCTCGTCACTTGACTGTGGTTCTTAATTACGGCGCCCGTCGCCAACTACCGTCGTGTAGCTCTGGAACGAAGATAATGCAAACTAACAAACCTTTAGTTTAGCCGGTTAAAATGTTTATTCAAACCGGTTCTTCAGTTTTAAACGGTTCAGCTAAAGAAATGTTTTTGCCTGTTAAACCGAAGCCAAAAACCGGCTTAACTGTTTCCGGTTTTCCATCCCTTTGCGCATTTGTATTTTTGCACATTCGTGGTTTTGTCCATTTTACCCACGATATGACATAATAACTTTCGGAAAAATCAGTTTGAAAAACTCCTATAATATGATCCAATGATAACGGATGAAATAATTGTGAGTATTTATTTAGGGCCAAAAAAATTAAAGACGATGTAGTACAATAAATATGCGGTAAAATATTTGAACTATAACCACAAATCATTTCTGCGAATAAGTATGTATTGTAATAAAAAAAACCTAAGAAATGTGCTGTAGACACTCACAAATTAAACAAAATCAAATTACATTTCAATATTAGCATGTAATCAAGCAAAAATACATTTTAACACTACAATCATAATATATAATAAATGAATAATAAAAATATATCATGAATATAACAAAATTATCTTTTCACAAAGACACTCGCAAATAATAATAAAATAAATAATAATAATAAAGAAAAGTAATAATAATAATACAGAAAGCTTGAACGCATCATATTTGATACAGCTTTTGATTTACAACAAGTAGGTTTGTTACAGAATCTGTCACTTAAACCGCTTCCACACAACATTTGTGCAGAACAGGAAACAAACTATTTATACACCTCAGAAAGAAATTCGCCAAACAGTGCCTTTAGCTAGTTGTAATTAAACATTTAAACGATAAAATTAATTATTTTCATTAATCTTCTTTCTCAGATTTAATAATTAGACTTTATCGTTTGCTTAATTTGTTTGAAGTTCGAAGAATAATAATGTAATCTTTTTTAATAAATATCTTTGTGTCGCCACAATTTACCATTTCCATTTCTCTCGAAAATTCAGTTATTTATCGTTTGTTAAATTAATTTACAGTTCGAATAATATATAATTAGTGCAATTGATGCTTTAAAAATAAAAGCGAAACTTTGCATATTTTTTATGCCAAGTTAAAATTCTCCATGCATCTTCCTTCATACATATATAATAAACCATCAAAAGAACTCTATTGTGATATTACAACAATCCAAACTGAATTATATCGCATAAATAAATATTCTTTCAAAAGTAATTATTTTTTTTAAAATAAAGTTTCCCGAACGTTTAACGAAATAGCAACAGTGAAAATATAGAATAAAAATGGAATTTGCATGTTATTTCAATGAAGATTAAATTTTTAGTAATTTAAATTTTAAATAAACTTTTAATTTAAATTTTGATTGAAATTTGGAATGTAGCCTAATCTGATTTTTTGCTTCAAAATGACGTATTCCACTTGTCTGTGGTACTTGTGATTCTTTCTGTGAAAGTGGGTGACGGCCGGACAGACGGACGGACAGACAGACGGACTGAACGATTATAAAACCTTCCACTTTTTACTTTATAAACGTAGTGTGGAAGCTAAAATGGAATTTGCATGTTATTTCAATGTAGATAAAAAATTTTAGTTATTTAAATTTTAAATAAACTTCTAATTTAAATTTTTTAATGAAATTTGGCATGTAGCATAATCTGATTGTTTGCTTAAAAATGACGTATCCCACTTATCTGTGGGATTTGTGGTTCTTTCTGTGAAAGTGGGTGACAGACGGACGGACTGAACGATTATAATACCTTCCACTTTTTACGTTATAAACGTAGTGTGGAAGCTAATAATATATAACTTTATCACATCACATTCATCATCATTCACATCATTTTCTCATGATGGCATGGTCGACGATGATAGAAGGAGAGACAGAGGAGCAATTTCGCTACCGGCTAAGCCAGCCTGGTGCGCTCGAGGCCGAAATGAGACGGATGAGGGAGCAGTTTGAGCAGGATATGAGAAGTATTGATGTTGTACCGCAAGTTGTGGTTAATATCCCCACCTCCAACCAGTTTCAAGCCTTGGCCGAGTCCATGGAGCTGTCGTTGGATGCCCAATTCCCGGCGGCAGGGACTGTAACCCCGGATGCCCCATTCCCGGAGGGAAGCTCGGATGCCCGGTCCCAGGAGGGAAGCATGGATGTCCCGACGGCCAAGAAGGTCAAGCTAAATCCGGAAGCCCAATTCCCGGAGGCGGTTGACAATATCAAGCTTAATCCGGATGCCCAATTCCCGGAAGCGGTTGATATTAACATCAAGCTCAATCCGGATGCCCAATTCCCGGAGGCGGTTGATAACAAGATCAAGCTTAATCCGGATGCCCAATTCCCGGAGGCGGTTGATTTTAAGACCCCTGATGCCCAATTCCAGGTGGCACGCAGACCTGACCCGATTCTTTTCCTCGGAGGAGATATCGGCGATGCAATCTGCCTCCGCGTTCGCGATGCAGTGGGAGGTGATATAGGCTGCAAACCTTATCACAAGTTCGTCAAGATTTACCCACGAACCCCTGATGAGGAAACAAAGATCCTGGCCATACTTGCCGATGCTAAGGCAGGATTCTTTCGCCACTCGCATCGCAAACGCCCCATCCTCAAAACGGTCGTCAAGGGCTTGCCCCGCGACACCGATCCAGCAACTATCTCTGCCGCGCTTGCCGCGGAGGGTTACATAACTGAAAGAGTAGCCCAGATGACAAGGGCTCGTACCAAAGCCCCTCTACCGATATTCCAAGTCCTGGTGGTACGGACTGGGAACTTCAAGGAGGTTTTCAACCAACGCAGCCTCCTGGGTAAGAAGGTTACCTTCGAACCATACTGGAAGGTCTCGCGCATCCCACAGTGCTACAACTGCCAGAACCACGGGCACGTTAGTAGCCAATGCCACATGGGTGCCAGGTGTCGGTACTGCGGCCTCGGCCATGACTCCCGTACCTGCCCCACCCGAGCTGACTCCAACGTCCACCGCTGTGCCAACTGCGGTGGCCCCCACCTTAGCTCCTCCGTGACCTGCCCGGAGCGACCAAAGCTCCCCAAAAGGGAGCTTCCCGAGCGTGCCGCCAGGTGGCAGCACCCCAAGCCCCGCCTCCAGACTGCAGAAGACCCTGCGTCGCTTTTCGAGGCCCTCACATCCGTGAGAGACGCCATCACAGACGTCTTCGGGGACATCCCCACGTTCATCAAGAAGGCAGCGGCCCTTTCCGCCGCTACTACCAAGACCGACAAGATGTTGGCTCTCTTCAACCTTATTGAGCCATAGAACGCGGGCCTTCGAGCCTAAGATCATTCCTAGCAAAAGTTATCGCCTTTATGGCACTTTTTCGATGAAAGAGAAAGGGCGCTTCGCGCCGATGCTCTGATAGTTAGTATCGATTTCCGATTTCCGATAATATATAAAAAAATTAATCACATGTGTTTTTCACGCTAATACCACTCACAAATACTATTAATAGACAATTTCTAGATATGTATGATTTTAACTTGGAAACTGGTGTTTTGCGGAGAGAGATGTGTATTCCCAACTGTTTTAGCGTGCACCAGCTTTTACGACACGTCCCGAAATTGTATATGATTCACAGTAGAGGTCTCGGGTATGGTTAAACGACGATGAATTGTCAGGGAACTTGGTAGATATATTTCGTAGTACAAATTTAGCAAACGATAAAGTCTAATTATTAAATCTGAGAAAGAAGATTGATGAAAATAGTTAATTTTGGCGTTTAAAACTTTGAATTACAAATAGCTAAAGGCCTTGTTTTTATTAGAATTAAATCACCTTTGCCATTCGCAACAATCGCTCGAGAAACTTTAATTCTTTTACACAATAAATTTAAATAAATTTATTTTTGCGAAATCGATCAGTTTGAAATGACGTCAAAGATATTTCACTACGGATTCTTTGTATGTTGATATGAAATGTTTTCATTCTATTTAAAAGCGAGGAATATTACATATTTATTCTTCGAAATATAAATTAATTTTTGCAAACGATAAGTAATAAGTATTGAATTTTCGAAATAAAATAAATGAAACTAGCCAAATTTGGCGTGTAAATGTTTAATATAGAATTAATGTTGTGTTTGGTGCGTTTATTCCTGTTAAACACAAATGTGTGGAAGCGGGTTAAGTGACAGATTCTGTTACAAACCTACTTGTTTTTTTTTCTCAAGAAATTTTAAACTTAAAGAAGGAACTTTCGTAATGGTGTGGAGTAAATTTACGTTGAAATGGCCGACTTTTTTGGGCGTTTTTGAAGAGGTGCCTATCTCTGCATTGTACTAAAGTGCAAAAAAGAATAATATGTCGCTATTTTGTGATTTTATATGGGAAAGACTGCACTCTTCATCAAGAAAATCGGCCAATGCATGTCTCTAAATCTACGAATTTGTGGCAAAACTTTAAGGTGATGGACTGGTAAGCATTCGGTTCGTTTTTAGAGATGTTAAATGGTACAATTGAAGCAAATTTGAATTGAATAAAGATTTAAAGTGGCTATATTGTCTGTTCAGTGTAAAATTGAACTAATATTGTTATTAAATCTGTTTAGTTCACTGGATATCGGGTTTTTTGAATTTATCATATAAAAAATTCATTTATAAAAATGCGAAATTAGGCCATTATCTACTTTAAATTAGCATAATCTCTTATTTGTGTCTAAACTTTTGCATCATACAAATTTTTATTTTATGAAAAAAAAAATTGTTATAGCAAATCAAACAATTAAGTTTCAATTAAATAATTTCAAAATATTTGTTTAATATGTTTAGGTTTTTTTTGAAATTCTACTATCAAAATTCTAAACTTTTGCATCGCAGTGTATTTCATCTTTGAAATGAGTTGCCTGTACCCAACGAAACAAGATATTCTATACATCAGAAATTTTTGTCGGAGATAAAGACGACTTGTAACGAATTTCTAAACAGTCTTTTTACATTTTGAAGTAAAACGTCGACAATACGTCAGTATTTGTGTCATAAATTACGGGGAATGCATACGAATTCATCAATTGTTCAGTAGTTTCACTTGGCAAACCTGTTTTTCATTGGTTGGTTTGGCTGATTACTAGACTACAGCTAATAAACTGTTGGCGAGTTCAGATCTTAGTGCGGGATGTGTGAGTTGATCAGATCAGTGCACAGGTGAAGATTGCATAGTCAAAAGGTAAATAATTCGCCAAGCGTTTGTATGGGCTTAATATTAAAGCGATCAATAGCTTCACCTAGCAAACCTGTTTTTGCATTGGATGTTGACTTGGGAGCATTTCTGTCTTATTCCTACCTCCATGGCCAGGCCACTTTTATTTGTTTCACCCTGTATCTCTACTTTTCATTTCAATTTCATCCCGCAACTGTTAAAGGCGACATCGTACGCAGCGTTATTTTGAGATTTTTAAACATATTTAGCGTGTTCTCCCTTTACACGGGGTATTATTCATGGGACATTTTTGGCTGTTCGGACCGTTCATAGGTCGGCAGTTATTTTGGCGATGACCGGACCCGAACCTGGAACCTTTCGCATGCAAGGTGAAAGCCACCGACTGGGCTCCCCAGCCCCACAGTTTTCCTTACTATGGAGATGAGCCCTCCTTTTTCCGTCATTAGATATTTTTGAATACTGAAAAAAATTGATGAATATTCCCTACACACACACATACACACACACACATATATATTTATAGGTATGAAAGACTTGCTTATATTTAAATTTACCAACATGTATTAGAATAATATTATGTAAAGAATAATTGAAAATCTGCCGCCTGCATATAAAATGATTATATTAATACTTGAATTTCTTTTTATGCGTGTTTTCTTCAGCCGTACTTATCAGCAGTTATTAATATGAGTGTAGAATAAAATGCGTCTCAAGTTTTTTTTTTAAAATCAATATTATTTAAAAGAATCTTATAGGAATAATAAATTTAAAAATTGTTCTATCATGCTACCAATAAAAAAAACATTAAATCCAAGGAATTAATTTTTTTATGGTACATATTAAAACTATGCATGAATTTGAAAAAGTAAAGCGAAAACATTTAAAGAAAGAAAACAAAACATTTTTATTTTCAGAAATGTATCCAGTTTATTCAAAAATTAAAACTATTCGTACTGATAAATTGAATAAAAAATTTTGAAAACATAAACTATTTTAACTTTTCTTACATTTATTTTCTGTAACGTACATTTTTATTTCCCACATTTTGTTATTTTGATACACTTGAAAATATTTTATATTTTTTCGTAAATCAGTTTAGCTGTAGTTGTTTCTAAGTGTGCAGCACTGTTATTATACTTTTATATATTTTATTATACTTTTTTGAGTTCAAAATAATACTCTTTTATTACATTGCATATTCAAATTGTGCATGGATTGCAAAAAATATAAATAAAAACATGTTGCATGATTATAGAATATATATTTCCCATAAAAATCAATCTAAATTATAATAATTCATTTGGCACACTTTGGAGCCATATTAGTTTACAGAAAACAGTAAAATACAAAAACTACACGAAATAAAATTAAAAAAAAATTGATAATACATCACAAATGCTTAAAAATTACAGCAAAACTAGTTAACAGTTTACTTCAAAAATACAGCACATGCGTTTAGAATTCCAATAAAATTATTTTACAGCTAACTGAAAAATATAAGCACAAGTACAAGAAAATTACAGCATAGTTCCATTACATTAAACTAAAACAATAAGCACATGTACTTCAAATTCACATTTCAAAATTATTTCACACTGTAAAAAATAGCACACGAGTTGTCATTACGTTAACTAACAAACGTGACCTAATGTTGTACAGTGTGCTGGTTTGGCAGAAGAGACATTTCACTTTCGTTTTATTTTCATGTCGATTGAGGAAAGGCCGGAGAAACTCTTGAAGCGATAGTAGTACATGGGAGACCTGCCCTGCACCCCGGGTTTGTACAGCCCGTTGGGGTTGCAATCCCACCAAGCGTCACACCGATAGTACCAGAACCCACCTTTTCTCTCCTCGGCGCAATTCTCGGTATTAAATCTGTTGTTCTTTCTGTCCTTCGTGGTGAACATCTCATCGGTCAAATCCTTCATACTGCCACCTAAAATAAGGTAAAGTTTTTAACTGGTGATCTGAAATGAATGGGCGTGTTTCACGTCTTGAGTGGCAACAGAAACGTTAATGAAAGTAATTCCTTTTTGATCCTCAATCGTTATATCCATGTGTGTGGGAGGTTGGGAACAGTGGACCATGTTTATACAGATTTTTATATTGATACATATTTAAGAATAAAAAGCTTGCGTCATGTAAAACGTTTTCAACAGCTTCCCAAATGTGAACGTGGTTCGAGTGCTAGGATTTGACTAAAGCAATTTTACCAATTATTGTTCGAACTACATATGAATTAAGGAGACGATAAATAAAATAATTCAATTTGCGAAAGAAAATGAATGAAAATAGTTGATTTGGGCTATTCAAAGTTCAAATGACAACTTGATGCTGTGTTTGGTAATTTTTATGTGTATAAATCTTAAAAGGGGTTGACGTTGCCAAGTTATCTAAAACAATGCAAGAAATCTGTAGCGATATTAAAAAGTTTTTAAGAAGCATGTAAATTATATTTTATGCAGACGTGTTTATTTATGCACTGTATACCATATACACAGGGCCGGATTTAAAGATATGCCGCCTGTAGGCTACGATCAATTTGCCGCCACTGACACAGTATTCTCTCACTTCGGGAAAAGATATAGCTGTTTAGTTGCAAAATAGGGTGGTATGTGCTGTTTAAAATTATCACAACGAATATAAAAGAGGGGGGAAATAAGTTTATTTGAAATACAATACAATTAAAAAATTTATAAATAGAAATACGATACTTTAATTTTCTGAAAATTGACGTAAAATTTGCCGCTCCCAAAACTTCGCCGCTCTAGGCTACAGCCTACTTCGCCAATTTAGAAATCCGGCCCTGCATATACATTCAGACAAGACAACATTCAACATTCATTTTTAAAAAGTTTGTAAATTATATTTGATGCAGGCGTGTTTATTTATGCACTGTGTACCATATACATTCAGACAAGAGATCTTTAAACTGCATGCACACTAGTACCTGCTGTTCCACTGTACCCCTTTACATGTAATAAGTAGTTTGTTCTTTCGTCTCCGATCCTGAATTCTCGATACAAGGCGTACGCGCTTTTATTGTCCGCCGCAGTCATGTCCATTCGCAGGGAGTACTCGCCTTGGTTGGTCAAGGCGAAAATGTTGTCGTTGCCTTGGAAACAATAACAACAGTGTGAATGCATTGAATCAAGAACAACATAAAGTGAATGACACACAAAAAAAAACATCAGAAAAGACCGTCTAAAAACCATCCATTGAACTAATAAATAGTATAGAAGTGTAAACTTGTTTTACATGATATTTTGTTTAAAACGAACCGAAATCATTTGCCCGGCACTGAACTACAGCTAAAACATTGAACTATAAGCTAAAGTAAGTGCTGTGTGCAGGTAAACTGCAAATTAAGGTTGGGACCATTGTTGTAAGAAGTAACCTGCAAGAAAATATACTAAAAGACTAATTACAAGGATTATCAAGGCAACAAAATGCTCAATAAATTGTTGGGAGGACTGCAGTTTACCTGCGGCAGGTTAAGTAAACCCCTGAATATATATTTCCCAAATTCTAATTACATTCTACTGAATCATAAATATTAAAAAGAACGTGGTTATGACTGCATTTTTTTTCCTGAAGGAGCAAGAGAATCTGTTTAAATATAATTTTTGTCAGTTATAAATTAAAGTATTCAAAAAGAAAGTCATTCTCCGTTGGTTTTAATTTTTTTTTCAAAAAGTGCATTACCAAGCCAAAAATCTCTCTCAAGACTTCCGAAGCCGTGTTTGTAGTCCTGCCAATTTCTGTTGAAGTCTTCTTGCTGCCCAAAATTTCCTCTCCGTTGAATGACCTGAAATAATGTATAAATTATTTTTCATTAAATTAGACCGCAATATCTTCTTCTTCTTCTTATCCCCCTGGCCTAGGCATACCTGCCTTTCGGCCAATGAGATTGAAGCTGCTTCCTTCGGGTGGCGGCACTCTTATATATACTTGTACGCAACACAAGTTCGTTCTTTTATTTAGGCACGCTAGTTCCCAGTCTATGAAGGTGTTTTTCCCCAGGACTCTTTAGTTATGTTTGGGAGAAATGCCGCAGGGCTGCTGTGGCTTTTGCCAAAGACAGGGAGTGCATCTCAGAAACTTATAACTCATGACGAGGCATTAAGCAGTTCACTGCCCTCTATGACCAACAGATCGGTGACTTCATTTCTGTACCTGCCCACATGTGAGGGAATCCACTGTATGACATCAGCGACGTGTTGAAAAAACGATGCCACTTTTTAAATGATGTCCTGCCCTTAGCTGTCAAAGGTATGTGGCCAGTCCCTCAAGTATCGTATGGAGCTTTTGCTGTTAGTCAAAATCCATACATTTAGAGACGAAAATATTTATTCCTGAATTCTATGATTTTGAATTGTTTATTACTTTCAATTACCAAATTTAAAATTAAAGTAAGGAAATTATTGTTATTTTGTCGAAAATCCGAAATTTAGATTGTGTTTTCTACATGTTATGGAGGATGCCGATTTGGAAAATTGGGCTTTTGAACATTGGCCAAACAGACTTGGTTTTACAAACCTTTTTCCTCAAAAAATTATATTACGTATTTTAGCTGTAAAATTTTCAGTTTATTTCTATAATATTTAGGTTCTGACTCGTTTTTAATTGGTCAAAAATCTTGCTGATTTTTAGATAAAAAAAATTCCTGGTATTATAAAGAATTTAAACAAAAAGTAGGGTTAGAAATGAGATTTCAGCATTTTTCTTAAGGAAGACTAAAAAATAATTTTCGATTAGAAATAATGGCAACATTGATTGAATCCCCCCCCCCCACTCACCGTCCACCCACCTCTGTCCGTGTCCATGTCACATCGGACTCGGACCGCGGACTTCCCTCCTCGGAGCCACACGCTGTACACGCCGCTCGTGACGTGGCCAGCAGCCAGCAAGTCCTGGCAGTCCATAGGACGGAAATTCGCGGTAGTGACCTCTGGCGTCGGTTCCTCAGTCGTAGTCAAGGGTTCCTCAGTCGGGGTCAAGGGTTCCCCTGTCGTGGTCAAGGGTTCTTCATTCGAAGTCAAGGGTTCCTCCGTCGGGGTCAAGAGTTCTTCCGTAGAGGTCAAAAGTTTCTCCGTTGAGGTCAAGGGTTTCTCAATCGGGATATGGGGACCTGTGAACATGGAAAATCCAGAATTGCAAATGGTAGACAAAATATAAATCCGTACTATTTCTAATAACCAAGGGTAACGCTCTCGTACCGGCTCCAATGAACCTGGGTCGTGGACGGAAATAAAGACACCTTCAGAAACATTAAATAGACTGTGGATTGACAACCTAAAAGCGTCTCTTGCCCCGTCCCGTAACTGGGTTCCTAATCACGTGGTGCTGACCATTTCGTTGTTTTTTTGCTTGTTGTCGTTGTTTCCACAAAGACTGAAACGACCCACAGTGGTCTGGGAGCGGCCAAAATGCCAAATTTCGAAGTGTTCGCAAAATGCAAAATGAATAGATATTTAAATTAATAGATAATTGAATAGTAAGATTACCAAATATAAATCATTAAAAATAATTTTTTGATGTATTTAGAGTTACGAAAAGTCAACAAATGAAAAATAGCCCGTTTCGAGTCGATACGATTCAATTCAAAATACACGATTTATAATTTTTTTACACAATTTTTTTGCATGTTTTTGAGTTTTATAAAAGGTTTTATTTTATTTTAGCCTGATTAAAAAATACAAAATAATTTTTAAATTAGTTTTTGATTTTAGTTTAAAAATACTATGTTTTTAAATATTTGAAAGAGTGCAACTTTCTTGCTCCACTGTGCTCCAAAGTCTCATTAAAATTAACTAGTTTTCCATATCTTATATAAAAGATAAATCTAAATTTCAGCTGCGGAAACGTACGGAAACCATAATTACAAACAGAAGTGTCAAAATCTAGCTCTTCAAAAATCGTCGAAAAGCACAACGCTGCCGCGCGTTGCTCCACGGCAGCTGTTAATCTAGAAACAAAGTAACAAAACCGACAGGTGTTTCGACCACTTCACTGACAAAGAGTTTGATTATAAATATATAACTCAAATACTTGTATTATCTTTGTAGGAGAGAAAAGGTTTGATTTGTTTACAATAAGAATGTTTTCAAAAGATGCCCATTGGCTCTTGGGAAGAGGGGGTTGAGTTACATGCCAAACTCTGTTCACAAGGTATTGTTTCATGGGGGGAAAGTGATTTCATCATATATGTTACCCATAGGAAATTTGACCAAAGAAGCCCAAGAAGCTAAAAACAAAGACTTTCGGTGGTACAGACGAGAACACTCAAGAAAAAGTACAAATGAAGATGTGTTTAACTTTCTTACTATTTCATCGGACCCTTACATTAATAACTTTTGCGCAAAGCCTAAAACCAACACAAAATTAGAGCTACACGAAGACTAAAAAAAACTATTATTGTAAAATCTTAAAGGATGTTAAACAAATTTATTATATGTTTTCAAAGCAAAATTTTTTAGTGGTTCAAAACAATTTTAAGATTAAAATCCTTTTTATGAATCTGTTCTATCAAAGTGACTTTTATTTAGTTCCTAAAATACGTGCAGTTTTTGTATTTCAGATTTGTTAATATACTTTTAACTCAAAGATCATTACATAAAACTTTTAAATCAAATACGATATTATTAATAAATTATTTATTTCCTAAACCGTATTAAAATTAAGCGAAAATTCATTAAAAAGTCTTTAGATGAATATTAATACCATATTTGGCCTTAACATCTTCAATAATAAAATGCTAATAATTAATATGGTCTTAAAAAACTGTTGACGGTTAATTTGAAAGTATATGTTCTGTGTATTAATATTTTTGTACGATATTTTGATATTAAATTTGATATTATTCCACAACCTTAAAAGTTTAATATTATATAATTATTCCACAAACTTCAATATTAAATATTTTATCATTATTCCACAAACTTCAATGTTTAACATTATATAATTCATGCGTTCAAAAATTAGTAAAAAAAAATATTCACATTAAAAAACTTTGGTTTCAATTAATTTTATAAGCTAAATTGAGAGCAGAAAATATTGAAAATAGTGTATATATTTTTAGCTCGACGTTTCATTTTTTAAAAGATTTTGTTAGTGTTTTGGCTTTTTGTGACTGATTACGTATTACCATGACCTAAGCATACGCATATGCACTTGCCCAATACATGTTGATTAAAACGTTATTCTTTATACGCAATTTTCACATTACATCTTCACATACTATTTTTTGCATTAACTGTAACTTAAAATACATAGGTTTTACAAACTTGATTGTGTCCTATATCGACTCAGATGGGTCAAAAACCTACAAAACCGAATTTTTATTCATTTTTGTCAAACCACAAAAAAATAAATGAATTTTGACCGTTTTTCAGCCTTTTCCGACCACTGCGCGACCTAAGGCGTCCATCTAATAGTATAAAAAGGAATTTTGGGATGGAACAAAGATGACTCGTTATTTCTGATAGAAAGGTTGCTAATTTTAGCACTTAATTGCAGCTATAATATAATAAAACAAAACGAAACATTTTTATGTAAAAAAAATAATGCATTCATTTTATAGTTGTTTTATTGTACTTCTGAATAATGTATGTAGCCCAGAAGACTTATTAGAGTTTAGTTAATTAGACTAATTAGTTTGCAAGCCTATTCTTCTCGTTTTTCAGGCCTGCCGACAATTGGCAGAATTCAAACGAAACAGTAGTGAAAAGTTGCCATATGTAACACTTCTTCTCCTCGAATTTTCATCCAAAAAATGATTTGGTAATATTTATCTTGAGGAAGTTTCTGGTATAATTAGTAGTTCATTCTATTGAATTAGAGAGAGCTGTTCATTATAGTAGTTATTTTGTGGATGTACAGAAAAGAAACTTAACTCTCAAGTATTCAAATGTGCTTACAAAGTTGAATGTTTTTCTTGGCGTTCGAAACCAGGTCCAAGGCAACGTCAATGAATCCGAGTGACTTGTCTTTTTTGCTACACTCACAAGAACTCCCGGTTTCTTCTTCTAAAAGTAAATGACAGACATTGTATCACTTATGAATTGCAATTTCCTCGTGGAATTTTGCACGGAGCTATTCTTTCACCAATATCTAACTTTTCCTGCTTCATTTGGGATTCACAATAATAGCCGTTCATGTCGAGCAACTACACAAAGGAAAAAAGTTTGGTGCAAGATTGCACCGGAATCTTGGATCTTTCTAGCCACTTTCTTGCCACCACTATTTGGAACGTGGATTATAGCCCTCGTGTAGCTCTAGTGCGACGATAATTCAAACTAACGTAACCTAACCTTGGAACGTGAATTTACCATCTCTGCGGTATATCAAACAAAGGTTTTAGCACAAAATTGATAAATCCACACTTCAAAAAATGATGGCAGCTAGAAAGTTTCAGGATTCCAGTGCAATCTTGCACTAATTTTTTTAAAAGTGTAGTCCTGCATTTATCTCATCTATTATCTTTTCTCCTAAAGCAAGGCAGGTGCGAAAGAAAAGAGAAAGAAAATATCATAGAATTTATAATTTTTTAATAGTTGAATAGTCAAACTTTAAAAAAAAAAGCAGATCAATTGGTTACAACGTCATATAATTCAATCAATCAAATAATCGTTATAACAATCATATAAATTTGTTTTGCTAAATAAAATACTTTAAATTTTTAATAAATCACAAAATTTTATAATGAGACCACAAAACTGCTATGCCTTCTTAGAAAAACCTTCCTGAAATTGAAAACTATATTTGTATTTTTTTTTAAAGAGATATCCGAACCGCTGATCTGAACAGTTTGCAGAAGATTGGGTCAATACCACCTATATTTGAACGACGGAGAACTAAGTTGCCTGACGTCATATTAGTGGACCAATTTCATGATTTTGACCAAAGATCGTTCATATCTCGTATTAACTTTAAGATAGGTAGAATCAAGCTATCATTGGCCAAAACCGTCTTCTAGTCTAAGTAGTATTGATAGAACTGAATATGTTAGAAGTACTGGAACCTAATTTTAATATTTAAAGCAACAACGTTGCATTAGGAGTTAAACTCAAAGATAAAAATGAATGTTATCTCCTCACCGCAGTTGGGGTAGAGTTGCTTTGCCCTGTTTAGGGAATCTCCAGCCAGGTCAAGATCGGCGAGCGAGCGCTCCCTCTGCTCGCACTTATGAGGCCGAGCATAGCACGGGACCACAACAACAACAGCCACGAGCACGAAAACCCAGCAGAGGCGACTCCTGCAAAAGGAATTGAAGCAATATCAGTGTGCAGTTGTTGCCCAGCTAGATGGTGGTTTCGATCCTCAATTGTCATGCGAGTGGGCCCTGTGCGGATAAAGCATGGGTATTTGTATTGCCCTGAGTACATGCGGAGAAGGTGCTCGTTAAATCTGTGGGTCCGGGAGTCCTGTGGGCGGTCATATCGCAGTATCATGGGTGCAGGTTGTTTGGAGAAAGTTGCCCCTCCCCTAAAGCGGCGTGCCTAAATTGAGGAGATGGCGCCATCTCGGAGCAGAAGTCAGACTTCCAACCCTCATGGGTGCTCAATGCCTTAAAGTCGAGTAGGTCATGGTTAGGAATATTTGAGTAAGATAACGAGGGGTAAGATGGGGTAGTTGAGCGCAGACCCTCTAAGTGAATTTAATTTATTGGAGTAGAACAAAACTACCAAATAGTACATTAAAAATGTTTTTAAGTCTTATGCAGCCCATGAACTTCGGGAAAACTGGTATTTGGCCTGTTAACCAAAAGGACTTTAAAAATCATCGTTAAACCTTATCAAAACCCACATTCCAAATTTATTGGAAAAATAGATATTCTTTGTATGCGATACCATTCACTTAAAATAGCAAAAAAATAGTTTGGCAATTTTGAAAGAGATTATACTCTAAAAATAGGGTCAGAAAAGTTTAGAGAAAAAATCGTTAAACCGGTGAGCTAGAAAAAATACTGCATAATTTACAAACAAAATCTGTTTATTTTATGCTAACAAATCGCAATTTTAACTCAAGAGCTGGTATGTAACAGACATTGTAATGAAATAAAATTAAATTTTACTACTCCACCCCCCCCCCCCCCACTACCGTATTTTTAAAAACAGTTTTATCTATATGATAAATGTATCTGACCTAACGGCTCTATAATACCACTTTTTGAAATTGGTTCACCTATTTTATCGTAAAATTACTTATTGAAAATTTAAAAAATATTCGAACCCATTTCAAAAAGTGGTAATAATTATAAATAAAGAATAATAGTAGAGTAAATTACTGCATTTCTTATGTCTCTGCTAAACTTAAAGATTTGAATCATTATTCACTTCTGTGCAATCTTTTTTAAAAATTGAAATATAAATAAATACTTTTTAATCATGTTTATTTTTTTATTTCCAATTACACGCGAGTTCCCAGTACCTGTCAGACTTCATAATAAGGTACTGAGAAAATACAGCATGCGCATGGGTAGCTGCCATAGAATTTTTAAGGTTTTAATGTTATTGCAATTACCTTATAAGGTTTACAATTATCTTTAAATCTTTTGCTTTATTGAGAAGGAATTAAAAGTTTTGTATTGTTTACATACCTCTAGTTTGAAATTAAAAAATCTTTTATTTTTATTTTTTTGGTTCATGTGGATTTTGTTTAAGGAGAGGCTAGTGCGGGTTCATGTAGTAAGTTTGCATTTATAATTTTAAAGGAATAATTGAAGGGACAATATAAAAAAAAATCAACAGTAATATCCCTATTTTTGGTTAGCTTCCGTTGTTTACCATTTTTAATATAAGGTCCGAATACATATTTGAAGCGATGAATTTTTTACCGATATGTAAACCTTTAGCGAGCACATTTTTTTTTTTTCTTATGGGTTATTATTTTCTATGTAACTATAAAAATGGTTTACCTTTCGCTTTAATGTCGGAAAGAGTTCTAATGTACAATATTGTAATTATTGCTTTAATATTCGAAAGAGTTTTAGTAACTATTAGTGTAATTTAAAGTATTATAAAAAAAAATACACGATCCACAATGACACTTTAAAAATAGTCTACTTACATGTTATTGCCACCCTTTTCAAATAGGAAACTGAATAGATGACCACAAACCGATTTTAAAAGGTAAAAAAAAAGGATTGTGTTCAATAAATAAATACACAAACTATCATACGCCTCACAGAGACGTCATATAATATCTCACCTTTCATTTTCGAATGCTTTTTTGTGTGCTTTGTTTTCAGATAGCTTTGTTTCACAGGTTGATTCAAGACGTTGATATAAGACAAATAACAATTTAAATAAAAGGCCAAAAAATAATCAGACATACAGATAACGTTTCAAATTGATAGAAATCTCATAAAATTTGATAATATTGTCTGTTCATCGAAAATAGACAACTAAACTATTCTTTCCATTTATCTCGACATTATGCCACTTGATCTCTGGAATATCAGCAGCTTTTGTTTTTCCTTCAATCAAATTTTTATCAGTTAAACAATAGTTTTCGTTTTAGGTATTTATATTTGTTCTTTTTCTTCAAGGGTAACAGATATCAAGTTAAAGAGATAAAATGTTTGTATCTGGGAAAGGGAAGATCAAAAAACACCATGGAGAGAACAAATTATTTAGAATTTTGTATAATGTGAAGTTTATTTATTAAAAGTCATTGCCTACGATAAACTCGGGCAGAAAGCGCATGTTCGGAAACATGACTTCTTATATTTCGATGAAACTTTCAGGGACTGCTTAAAACGGCTGAAAAATATATGCATTAAAAAATTTTTAGGCTAAAGTGCTGTCTCGAATTGTGATAAAAGTGTTTGTTCATCTAAAATGGTGGGTCAAAAAAATGTGTACCAAGCATGCTTGGGAACTAAACACTGGGGGTTCCGCGTGAGGCTGACCACCTTGCCGGGACATATGCCTAGCACCCCAGACTCCTTGGTCACAAAAGCTGAAATGAGCACGGCAGGCCTTGGCCCACTAATGGGCTGTTGCGCCGATGAGTTTTTTTTCCATCTAAAATATAATGTATTATAATATGTTTCAAAAAATTGAGTCCAGGCAGTTTACCAGTTTTTATTATTATCTAGATTACGTATGCATATATTATTTTTACAGTGTGAAAGTTATGGTATACAAACTACGATATTTCTACCCATTTCTGTAATTCTCGGATACTTTATAAAATAAAGAGCCAGCAAGATGCTGAAATGATCGGAGCATTTTTTTTTTTTTTGGACTATAGTGACCAATCCATGATGAAATTATTTTGGCGAGTGGAAGCGCAGACATTTGCGTTCACTCTTGAAATAATGGAGCCACAACACAGAACGTATTTTGCATAAAAAACTATTTTTACATTTTTTCGGAAGCCTTTTAGAATACACTTCATTTTTGTGCATTAAAAATTTCCTAGCTGCGAAAAACTTCCTCTGCGTTAAAGAACCTGAAAAAAAAATCGCATTTAAAATAGGTAACTAAAAGCTTATTTGACCAAAATTGACACTTTTATTTTAAATCGGAATTACAAGTGATTATTTTTCAGTAAATTGTTGCCGTAATTAAAATAAGAGTTACATGCTTTCTTTCAAATACTCTTTTTTTTTAAAGTTTTTTTAAGAAATTTTTATCTAAGAGACTATGGCTATTAGCTTTTTTTTAAATTTGTTTTAGTCGCTGATAGAACTTTTGTAATCCAAGAACAAGTAATTTTTTTTTATGGTGCTATTTCTATTCAGTGACGAAAATTCTGTGCCAAACTCAATTGTTCTCAGTATACCGAGATATAAACGGACTGTGCATCCAAAAACGTCCATCGAATAATACCCTATGTATATGTAAGTGGAAATGCACGTTAAATATGCTCCAAAGAACCGACGCTGCTTTC